>JARHVA010004298.1:525000-1125000 GCA_037957365.1 Torreya grandis
GTACTTTCCATTTACATAGATTTGTTCCCTACTTCAAACACCTACCCTTGCCATCAGAAATACAACCTATTCAAAACACTTCCAAGCTCCATAGAGTTATCACTTGCTCTAAACACTTATTAGTTCTATCAAAACTCTTACCTTATTATATCACATTCCATTTATATTAGAGATCACACTTGTCCTAATCACCTACAAACTCCACCAGCTCTCATAGTTAGTTTTCTCACAATCTTACTAGCCAAATTTCATGTCTTCAAAAGAGATTAAGTTCAAATCAAAAGGCCCTAGAGTGAATCTCATATTAGAGTCTAATATAGTAGAGATAATAGATATTGAATTAGGTCACATTAACCTAAGGTAATTTTTTATTTGAATAGGTTCAAAGTTCAAGAATGATTAAATCTAGAGTATTTATGACTCTGGCTTACCATAAGCTACAACATTTCCATTATCAGTCCAAAGCCCTGAGTTGGTGCTAAAAAGATCCCAACACTATGATTATGATAGAAGATAAGTCTTAAATGATATAGGGGAAAGGATTTTTAATCTAGACCCTAACTTTATAGATTTAGTATTTGTAATCCTAGAATTTGAGAGTTATCTTGACATATCTCCATAAAAATCCATAAAATTATTTAAAAATAATAGAGATGGATGTTAGAAGATGATTAACAAATAGTGGCTTAAGTCCCCCAAGGCTTCCTCTACCAGATTACCAAATACATTGTATAGGGTTGATTTCATTGATGATGTAGGAGACATTATCACATTATTGTAAAGAATCATTAGTAATTTTGATGCTAAAAACTTCCAAAAATGGATCTACCAATACATTTAGGTCATCTGACAAAATATCCAATACATTCACTAGGCTCAACTAATAAGTGATTCCCTCTACAAGAAATTTTTAGAGGTGAAAACAACTAGGAAATTTTTACATGACTTCTTACTTGGTGTATAAATTGGCCAAAGGGAGATCTTTCCCAGGCCTCAACACAGTCCCTGGAGAAATAAATAGACTATACAACTAATATCCTAACCTCATATTGGAGGCCAGTAGACAAAATTTTAGGAGAATCAATGATTCTTTCATCTATTGCATCATTATCATGTATAATAAAGAACTAGGGAGAATAAGATTCTCACTAGCAATAGTTATATAGATTTCCAAATGGGGCTCATATTTCATTTAGTTCACCACATTTTCTAATATCAGAGTAGTTGGATTTAGTGGTGACCCCTAAATACTTCCTCAATATGTTAGTGATAAGTGGGCACTGATGGAGCTGGTTAGGCAACTTGTCAAGACCCATAAGCTCCTTTTCAATAGTCATAAAGCAAGAATTATTCTCCCAATTAGTATTGGTATATACATGTGTCCTTCCCTCCTCAAATCTAAATGTGTTGAAGCAGAAATGTGCCAAATGACCTTAAGGACTTTAGACTCTAGGCCATTTTTTGATGTCTATGGGAAGATCACTAGCATACTAATACTTTCAAGATAATCTCATGTTCCATATTATGAAGATTATTGGGAGGATTTTGAGGATGCAGAGAGGAGTAGAATGAGGGATCATTATAGCATGACCCTAGAATAGATTAAGGATTATGATTTGGCACCAGTTCCTAATGACTTAGTAGATGATGAATATAATATGGACCCAATTTATTACTAGTAGATCATCACACAACCCATTTCACCAGTAAGGTGGTCAGCTCCAAAATCCTTTTCTCTATTTGATAGAATAGTAGGTTTGATTAGTAGAACAATTAATTAGCTTAGGAGAAATGGATTACAAGTAATAAGAGAAATAGTAAGAGTAAGAGAGAATATCTTGAAGCTTAAATCAGAAGAGATTTCTCCATCAGTAGAGGGTCTAAGTGGAATATTAGGTGAAGCATCAGAGGAGCTAGAGAAGAATAAGAAGAAGACTAAAGCTAAAAATGGGTAATCAAGCAAGGATGGGGAAGTTAAAAAACAACCAATTGTCATCTTATCAAAATACATAGTAGCAATTAAAGCTTCAACAACTTTAATCCTTGTGTCCATAATAGTTATAACCCCAATTTCCATGGTTCACCCTCCTCCTATCTATATTATTCCAAAGACTCCAACACCTCCACCTCTTCTCTCCACTCCTCCAACATCTCAGGTTTCCATTCCACATCCTATTTTCACTCCCCCCACATCCATATTTTCCACTCCACCTATCATTCCTAACACATTACCTACCATAATAAGCCATGTGTAACCAATACAATAAATTCAAGTGGACACTCAAGCTGCCCCCCCCCATCAGTCAATTCTCAAGTTTCACTACACTTTCCCTTCCTTCAATTTGACCTTCCCCTTTCATTCCACTCCCTCTTTATAATCCATTCATAATTCCTTCTATTTCATCCCCATTAATTTTCAACACCACTCAGTAATACAAAGCCACATACTTAGTCATCCTGACTTTAGTCCCACTCACTTTTATCCCCACTCACTTTCCTTACATCATCAACCTTGAGTGGTCCCACACATTTGATTCATTCATTCAATGCTTTAGCTTCTACCCTCCCACATGTTCCCAAATTTAGAAAAATTGTGTTTATTCCATCTTACACACCCCTGACAGACATAGTTGTTTCCATTTCCTCCACTTCATCCACTTTCACTATTTCTACAACACCTTCAATATAGATTGGAACAACACAGGTTCTTGATGCAAATATATGTTTACAATCCATAGATGGGAGTGATATTTCAGAAAAATCTATCAAGTGATCAATGGTAACATCTACCTAAGATTCTATAATTGTCCTAGTACCTACCAATGTATCAAAATCAATTATTGATTATTTAGTGATAATGTCCAAGCAACCAGATGTTATCCCTAGATGGCTAGCACAATCAATGGGAAAGAAGAGTAAACAAATGATTTCCTCTAATAAACTAGACTTTGGCCTATCAGAAGTCAAGAAGAAGTCCAAGTATACTTCTTAAACCTTCTCTAGAATTCTTAATGATGATAAAAGAGATAGATTTGTTGATATTTTATTACCCCCATTGGATAAATCAAAGGAAAATTTTGTGATTGGAGTTATCATATTTCAAGGATCCACCTTAGATGGCCAATAAGAGAGGGGCTAAAACATGATGTGTAATTTGGCATCAACTCCCTCTTTAAGAGAATAGATCATGATAAAGCCAATAAGGATGGATTTAATAATAAATTGGATCAACTTACTACTACATTAAACTAGTTCATAGAGCCTAGTGGATCATCATAACAACCACAATCAGTACATCCAGTCAATCAAATTCTAAATCAAGTAAAATTTTGATGTAGTTTGAGAGATTGCTCATATGGGAAGGGCTACCAAATAATGGTTAGAGGAGCTTATTTCTAAGGGAAATAAGGTTATTATTAAAATGATGGACCAATATGAAACAATCAAAGAGAGAAAGAATATCTTGAGAGAACAAGTCAATAAATATGAAAGAGAAATTCAAACCTTGAATTTCTATTATCCCAAATTGATAGTTGTGGGCTCAATTGATACATATATCCTAATTTCTAAGAAGATGCTAAAGAATTATGTTGAGCATGAGAAATTATATAGAGCATCTCAATTTTAGATAAGGATACTCATGAAATCCACTCATAAGGCCAAGGTCACACATGACAAGGCTATTGACATGTTGTATGACATTGAGGGAATGATGAGTATGATGTCATGCTAGCCATCATATGATGTAGATAACCTATTTTAGGTATATTAAGTTTGAAATAAGTTTAAGGAAGTGGTTGAAAAAGAATCTATAAAGACTACAATCTTCACCCTAAGTTGTATCCATAGATTTATCAGGTATTAGAATACACTAGATAAGATGAGAACAAAAATGCAAGGAATTAAGACTTTCAAAAAGGAATTATTTAAAATTCAATAAAATTGTGCAGCCTCTAACCTTTACTCCTTTGGGATAGATGAAGAATGAATACAAGAAATTTTTTTGGCCTTTGATGCATATTTTGAAAAGTTGTAGGTCGATAAAGACAAAAATGCTGAGGAAATCTTACATAATGATTAATCTCTTTCTATTAAAGTATTTTCATATATTGTAATTTCATTTGCAAAAACATTATAAGTTTTATATTGTAAAGGTTAAACTATATTTTATAACTCTTTTTGAAAAAGAGAAACATGTATTTTAAACTTTATATTTTTTGACAAAGTAAAATTTATAAAAAGCACAATTACAAATTACAGTTTCTATTTTGACAAAGTTATAAATTACTAAAAAGTGTAAAAGCATGTATTAAAAATTTCAAGTTCCATTTTGACAAAGTGATATGACTTAAAATTTTATAAAAATCTCACTTGTGTTTTTTAAGTTAGGGTTCTTCAAAAGTAACTTTAGTTATCTTTTTGAAATTTGAGTTATATTTTGGGCACCGCCCATTTACATGAGGAACTATTTTTAGCTACATGAAGAAGAATGAGCATTGCATGGAGATCTTCCAATTCCATCCATGCCATTCCAAGTAAATGACCCTGCCCAACTCTTGCATGCTACCTTCCAAACCATTTAACAACTCAAAGATGACAGAAATAAAGGATCATGCCTCTTTTTACATGAAGTTCTATATCTCCATGGTTTTCTCAACTAGACATTCAAACTTTGATAACTGCATCTCATCTATGAGATATTATTATATAAAGATGTGTATACCCCATGGCCCAATCTATATTTTTGATGTTAAGGGATATATTTATACATTTTGAATGTATTGTCGATAAGCTATACCCTCAAAAATGAAAATAAATTAAAGATTTGCCTTTCTTGTCTAAGAGATCCTTATGTACGTAGAGTTATTCAAGTATTTATGGATATTAAAGTTCTTATTTTTAGTTAAAATAAATTATTTTATGGTAATTTACCCTATTAAAATATTGTTTGATAAAAATAAGTGAATCTTGTCCCTTCTATGAAAATAGCAAATATTGCCTTTGATTTCTCATTTTCATGAGGCTATGCTCAAATAAATTTCAATTGATTTATTCTTTTGTTTTGTTTATCAAGCAAGGGTTAAGACCCACCAAAACATTTGGTGAAATCACCATTTTAATTTTTAAATTTTTCAATCTTAACTCTTTTCCCAGTCAAAATTTAGTTTAGGAGAAAGAACACTAAAAATGAGCAAAACTTCTATATAAACGGTATCTTATCAGTTACATTAGATTTAGTGAAATGAAGTTGGCCTTCTCTAGAGTTTAACCTGCATTTTACAAATTCCCACAACTTGGAGGTTTTCCCATTGTATCATTAAATATTGCACAATGAGCTATTTTACATCAAATAATGAGTACAAAATGTATGTGATAATAATATCCACCATCCCACACCCATTGTTTGTATAGGCTTACATTATATTCTGCCATCCATTTTCTCACTACTAGAATAGGTAAAGGCATCTAAACTAATATTCCACTTTTTAATATACAATAGTTGCCTCCTAAGCCAAAATTGGTGATCAAATCTAAATTATATGACCTTGTTGACCAATTAAACAACACACATGCTAATATCTCAATACTCAAACTTATAAATCAATGCACTATCTTTAAGGATATCCTATATGAATCATTATGTGATACCCAAGTTCCAAGTGATATTGAACTAGCTTACTTTCTAGATATCATGCAAGACCTCAAAAATAATGCAAAATTCATTACCTTTGATCCAATAGATTTAGCATCCAATGATATTATTTACCAATATTTGCCTTTGTTCATAAAATTTATTATGTATAACCAATGAATCAAAATGGTGTTCATTGATAATAAATCAAGCATAAACATTTGTAGAAAAAAATTACTAACCACCTTGGGAATTAACACCAATCTTCTTAAAAAATTATTTACGCATATCAAGTGATTTGATAATTCACATAGCCCTTTGATTGGCCAAATAACATTGTATGTTACATTAGGGCCAAAAATAGTTTCAACTCCATTTCAGGTAATGTCTTGGTCATTACATTATAATTTAATTTTGGGTAGACTTTAGATACATACAATGGAGGTCATCCCATCTACACTACATTCGTGTATAAAATTCATATGTAATGTGACCTTATTTTTAATGCTTGTTGATGATGAACCTTTCAAATTTTTCAAAATGATACATTTTGATATAGAGGGCATCCCTATGGTGGTTCCACCTAAACAATGTATCCCACTTGAACATATACATAATTTTGAAATAGGTGAGTCAATTAAAATGGCTCCTTTATCTCAAGATAGAAATAAATCACCACATACTGAGATGCACATAGATTCACATCAAGAGTAAGAACCATTTCCAAAGGAACCAATGATACCAAAACCAAAATAAAATTAATCAATTGAGATTCTTTTATTAGTAAATAATGAGCAGTAATATGGTCATGTTTTAGATTACTATGACAGTGATGATAATCTAGCCCATGAGATGATAGATGATACATTTAAAAAACTTAATTTTGATCCACTTGACCATATTTTTCATAGCTTATTCACACCTAAAATTCTTGGTACATATAATTCAAATTCACCTATAGAGGATATAGAACCAAATCAAGATAAAGGCAAAGAAAAAATAGCAGATGAACATGTAAATGCTTGTTATTCCATGCATCCATTTTTTCTACACACATTAAGTCAACATTACAAGGGTCAAATGTAGATACATCATGTAAATTATGTGGAGATATCTCATAATACTCCACAATAGACTCTAAAAATCAAAGCAAACCAAGATACTACATATAGAATACTTTCTATGTTACTTGAACATAAGATGATATTTTTAACTCTTAACATCTACAGATCAGGCAATAGAATTTTTCATACATAAGGATTTCCATATTATAAATATCATCGGATCATAGGCCATCATAAAAATCATTTTAAGGCATTTAAAAACATGCTTCATAAATACAAGAGTGAAGAGTACATACAAATTGTGTTCAAAAAATAAAAAAGACCAAATACTTTAAATTCTTCGGAAGAAAGCCACCTTTCAAAATTACCAAGGCATGAATCCTTAACCATTATTGAAAATATTGATAGGGTTTATTACCATCATCTCAAGGTGGAAATAAACACCTGTAAAACAAATTATAGTATTACCACACTACATTATATGGGATTTATATATATGAGTTATGATATTCTCTAGCTTTTCCAAGATATGTTGGGTACATCATACTACCCATTGCATGTGGACCAAAGGTAGTAGACCTTACTATATGGTTAATGGACCAACAACCAAATTTGAATTTATATCTTGGCTAGCATTGGTTGACATATATGCAATCAACTATCAGTGTTAATATCTTACATTTCAACATGATAACAAAGAAATTTGTATCTCACATGATGAATATGATTAGAGGTAGATACCCATAGTTTCTATTAGAAAGTTACTATAAACTATAAAATAATTGGCAATAAAGAATTATAAATAGTTTTGTCAAATAAGGCCACCACAAAGCCCTTAGGCCTTGAATTTTAAGATTTTTTGGACTAAATTAGTCATAATATTTCAAACATACCAAAAAAATCAAAAAATCTAAAATCTAAAAAAAAGTGTTTACATACCTTATTAGCTCCTTGGCATCTATGTTGATAGTTTCATGTTGGTAGATAGCATATTATCTATTTCTATATACGCATGTGTTTCATGCATCTTTTGAATGTGATACAGGCATACCTAAGCATATGATCTATGCACTTTCGAATGTTGGGCATACCCTCTACTCATTTCATCTAGACATTAGGTGCATCTACTTCTTTGATCATGATGCACCTAGGTTATATCATTATATGATCATTTTCTATTTTCATGTTTGAGCTTATATACTTACACATGCCTGTATCCAAGCTTATATATTTTGTAGTGTACTTGATATGATATGTACATAATATTTTTTGCTAACATATATATCCATAGACTAGTATTATATGCTTATGCTAGTTGTTTATGTTCTATTATTTATTTTTTTAACTTCCTTGGGTATCATGTCATACTTGTTCAAACATTCAAGTATTTTCCATTGATTGTGGGCTTCATGCCTATGTTTGTCTATTATGAATTTTGTATATGTCATAGTTCATTATATGTGGGCATTTGAAAATTTATTTATATGATTTATATACATATAACTAAGTCATGTCCATTTTATTCTGTGACATTTGAACATGCCCCTTGTTTGAGGTCTCCTTGAACCATTATTTTTTTATTTACTTTTAAGTGATCATGTGTGTGTTGGATTTATTGTTGAGCTTTTATTATTACTACCTAGACATTGGCATGATTCACATCATGCATCTTAGGACTTGATGTGATCACCTATTAGGTACCTCATTTTTATATATACCTATACATGTTACACATATATGCTACATGATCCATACATAGATTATATAGTTATCTTAGCCTTTTGAGGTAAGATAGATACTAGTTTCCACTTCCCTGCACCTCAAAAGGGAGGGCATATCAATGGGGGCATGCTATAGAGGCATTTATTTCACACCTTCTTAGTTTCATATGAGACATTTTAGTGGGGGCATGCCAAAAAGGCATGACTTCCACTCTTATTCAGTGTTCAACATTTTAAGATTACAGTGGGGGCATATTATGGAAACATGTTCTTCACACTTATACCAATTCTTAGTTTCATATTTTGGTGAGGGCATGTCATGGGAACATGTTTTCCATACTTTAAACAATTAAAATTAGTTAAATTGCATAATTATATGATTTAGATACACATTTTTGAAATCATTCTATACATTGGTACCATTATTATATCTAATTTTTAGCTTCATACATATATGACGTGCATATGCCATGAAAAATAGCACCTTAATTTTTAAAATAAAATTAGCTTTTAGATTTTAAATACTTCTATGGACAATATAATACACTAGGATACACTTTTATGGACTATTATTCAACCAATCTACTACATTAGTTGGTTTGATTTTGGCAAGGTTAAGGTGATTACATCACTCAATATTACCAACTTTATAGGATAGAGTGATTAAATCATCCAACCTCACTATATTTATGGTGTGAATTGACTTGGATCACTCACACTCACTAGGTTATAAGTATGAATGTATTGAATGATTGAGCTAATCTCAATTATAAGGTGGAAACTCACCTTTTCTCCAAGGTTGGGGGCAAGTTGTCCTCCAATATTAAAATATATGTACTTGTAGGTTTTCAAATTTTCCCAATCTCAGCTCTAATACTTTGTATTTAATCATCTCTTCAAATAAAATTTACAAAATGAAAGATGGTTACATTGATACACAAGTGTACTCCTAACCTTGATCTCTTTCTTCTCAAACATTTCAAATTCTTTCAATTCTAGATTATATGCACTACTTATATATTGTAACATGCTCTTCGTTACAAGTCAGTCACTAGAAAATCACTCAAGTTAGACTCAAGTAAATACAAGGTGTGTTATATACACCTAGGTATGTATTTCTTATCCTTTCAACTAGTAATTTCATTACTATATTAAAGAGGGGGAATGTAAACAATAAAATGTAAATTATATAGCACCTCAATATTGTATACTTGACAAGTACTTCTCATGGTTTTACCCTTCAACTCTTAATACCTTCTTACTACCAAAAGGCTTGAATATTTTATCTCTTGTGCCTATTTTTTATCTCTTATTCTAATCATATGTTATTATGATGACCAAATATTCTATGTTTCTCAAAATGCTATAAACCTACTTATTATCATTTTCTTATAGTTTTCAACCTATACCTATTTTTGAGCTTCCTAGACTCTTGCGTCCCAACCATACACCTACTTTGATGCTAATTTCATATCATAAACTAAGTGTCTAAAGCCTTAAAGTCATCAAATTTATAAATGAAATATATCATAAAGGTCAGCCTAAGTGGTTTATTGTGATATATTTACAAAAGGGATTGGGGTATATAAGATCAATCCTCATTCATTCCTCAACTATCATAAACCTAGAAACTTATAAGGCAACTTACCAAAAACATCCAAGCAAGCATTAAAGTGAGAAAAAATTTCCTATTCTTTTCTATTTAAATATTAGTCATAGGGATAACCCATCTACAGGTCTGATGTACTGAAAGAGCATTCTATGAGCCATACTTTCCAATTTACAAGCTAGGTCACTCTATGTACTTGTTTAGCACACATTACATCTTGATACATACACAACTCAACATGTAGGGGAGAAATACATGTTGTCTTATTGAAGTGCACCCTATTAGGTCCTGAGACCTACTTCAAGAGACATAATGAAAATAACCCTAAGTTGTGGGTGATCTATGGTAGGTATAAATCTTTAGAGAAGGCTAACTCCTTTCAAATCATAATGTAACTAATTTAAAATCAGACTGTAACCTTCTAACCTACACTAGCAAAGCCTAATCCAAACTAAAATTATGTTTTGGTGTGAAAAGGGAGAATAAAGAGACTAAAAACTAAAAATATGGTGATATAGCAGACTTGAATTCCTCCTCTTTTTGCCTATAACATCATCATAGAATTAAACAAACACTGAATTTGTATTACACACTCTCCAAATCAAGCTTCTCATGTAATAATATTTCACTTGGATATCATAATCCATGCTTATAACTTGAAGGGATAGATGAAAGGCCCTACACAAGATACAATTAGCTAATCTCCACAACCAATCACTAACATAATCAGCTTCAACACAATAGATGACCTGCACAAGAATAGTGCACTTATAGTAAGGTGGAGGGAAATGGACATACACAAGGGAGAATGACTTCTATCATAAATGTAGATCAAAAAAACATTGAAATCACATAATAGTACAAGCTTGAAGAAAGTAAAATTCAGCCTTTATTTGATTCAAGGCTTAAATCAAGTATTAAAAGTCTCCAATTAAGTAGAGTGTTATCATACCTAGGATGAGGGATTACAAATGAGGCATTTACAACTTAATATATAAGAATTAGATGCAAGAGAGAGAGGAAAAATCACTACTCAACTACATTAATGTAATTATTACAACATAAATAATCCTATTCAAGAGAAAAGACAAATAGAAAATAAGGCCATTAGGTCTTCTTCAATGTAGTAGCCTATCATCTTGATGATATTTTAATAAGGGGTGGCATATGAGTGAAAGAGATGGCTTAATTATTTACTATTTTTGTCTATTTGAGTGATTGATATTGTTAATATACTCTTATCAGGTTGATCTACTTGGAAAACTCCTACTTTTATTGCTCCAATTCACCTCTCTCTTCATATTTTCATGTCAAAACTACTACATGGTTAACCTAGAAGAGGACTTTCAATGCCACTTTTAGCCTTGGAGGTTGACTTGCCTTGATGAGCACCTCATGGAGTAGTTACATGCTTATGAGATCAACTTTCCAATGCCTTAACTCTCTATTATGGCCTTAATGACCCTCAACCTCCATCATGGTCATGTTTGAAAAGCCTTATGAGTTGATTTAACTTTTTTTGGAATAATGGAGTTTATTCATATTTTAGTTAAGGGTATAGATTAATAAATCAGTAAATAATATTGCAATAATTATAGTCTTGATTTGTATATTTTATCTATCTTTATTTATGTTTCTAAAAATAGTAATAAATAATAAAAAAATATATAACTTAGCTGGAAATAGGCTAAGATGGTTGATGTAGGGTCTAAAACTACCTGTGTAAAATTGAGATAGTGTCACAAATCATAATATGGCTTTCATTCAATGTGTTTCTGCTTGTTTTTGCTTTTTTACATTCAAAAGAAGAAAACTAAAGATAAAGAGTCAAGGGTTAGATGATACCCAAATTAAGTTACGCACCGTATCCAGATGTTGAAGGAGCTCCTCTTTGGCTGTGGAGGAAGACACCTGTAGATAAGAATAAGACTTAAACAAAAATAATGTTAGGCAAAGATATGGTGGACTACCAAGCGATATGCTCAGTCCCAGAAGTGCAAAGACTTCCTTAAGGGATGACAGTCCACTTATTTGACAAAAGAGTGTTTAATAAAAGAAATGGTGAAAGACTAAGAAAGAGAAATAGAGATAACGTGTACCTGTTCTCTGCTGTCAGTCCTACATAGTCACTGACATCAGTTAGTCTGCCATCATCGATTGGTTAGTGTTAACAATGTAGGTTAGGCTACCGATGTCGGTAGGGGAAATGGTCGATGTTGGTCAGTGCAATGGGCCTTGGACAGGTTTCAGGATTATGTTTGTGGTCAACAAAGGAGTCTAGAAGTTTAAAAGGTTTGTGCAGGGTTGCAGGGAGACGAATAAGGTCCACAAAAAGGCAAAGGTAGAGGATAGGTTGTCAAAAAGGGTAAGGGTATGAGGAAGGCTTTTTAGCCTTTCTCGAAAGAAGTCAGGGTGGGTCTAGTAGTATTTAGAAATAGTAAATAGAAACTAATTACTAATATATTCTAAATTATTGGAATGAAAGGTAGAAGAAATACTTAGCTCTTGCTTAATGAAGAACCAGAGGTGTTGAAAGCTTATTCCTGTTATGGCTGGTGTCGAGTCCTCATACAATGTTTTAAACCCAATGTCTGGAGTGATTTTTGCAGAGTTTTTGTAGCCAAGGGAGCATTAGTCAAAGTTTGATGCCTGGTCTCAGAGTGTGGGTGTCCAAGAGTCTAGCTGGAAAGAGAGAGAGAGAGTGTCCACAAATTTGAGAGAGTTTTGAGGGTCGAAGAGAGAGTCAAAGGGGCTAAAACTGACGTCAAAAGTTAGTTTAAGTAACTGACATTGGTGGTTCTATCGACGTTGGCTGACTGTTGACCAACGTTAGTGGGTGGAGAATGGGTAAAAGGGGCTATTTTTAGCCCTTTGCTCGTTCCCCATCTACCAAGTGCATTTTGTCATTGTAAAATGGTCAAATGATGGGGTTATTAGGTGTGAAGGTTAGTTATAAGGTTGGAATAGGTATTAGGTAGTTATGATATGAAGGACTTAGTCATGGGGTGAGTCATAGGGTAAGAAATAGTCTTAGGTGAGGTGTCTAAGTGAGGTGTCTAGGTGAGGTGTCGAGGGGATGTCATTAATTTAAAATAAGTAATTTATTTTAAATTAATAATGTGTGTAAGTGACCAAGGGGAGTCAACACAATTTTGGTGTCTACATTTGCCCCTTTTTGTCTTGTTGGTTGTTCTTGACAAACTGCAAGACAAAAATAGGAGTAGGTTTCCCTTGGTATGGGATAAGGTGTAAGTTGCCCCAAGTATGATGATGAGGTATTCCCCCTCAAAGTAAGAGTCAAGGGAAGGTAACCTGATATCAAGTGCCAATTTGATAGGTAGTGGATGAGTATGGTGAAGTTGGAGTGTGAACGCTGCAATAGTTGAGATTGCACGTATACCACTTCACATGATAGTCAGGTCAAATTATCGTAGGCAAGGTCAAGGAGTGCTAAAATCAAAGTAATCAGTCCCCAAAATTTATTTGTAGCTGATTGGGTTATTCAATCAAAGCTATAGCTCCAATGGTCATCGTGTTCCAAGTATCCTGGGCTTGGGAAGTGCTCCTGGAAAGCACGAAAATGTCACAAGTAATGGGGATCAACTTGGGCGCGATCCGATACTTGTGAGGGTCATAATGTGGGGTGTGGAGAATTTGTTAAATATTCATGAGGTAGCATATATGCAATCAAAACAACTAAGGCAAATTTGTCTCAGAAGTGGTTATGGTCTAAGGAGATAGTCACAATCTCCAAGGTCATTAGTCGAGTTGATTTGAGATATAAGTGATCTCAAGTGTTGTTTGGTGTGGTCAGGGAGATGTGTGTGATCTCTAATGTGCCCCATGGGAAGTCAAAGGTGACTTCTACAATGTTAGGGTTAGTGGTTTGGTCATGAGTAAAGGTTAAATGGTTTGTCCATTGAGTAGATGAACAAATGAATGGTTGTTGTCATTAGGGAGATGAACGGGTGAATGGCCGAGCTAACCTCAAAAGACTAAGTGCTGCCTACATAACTTTTGTGTTAAGGGCCTCAAGCCCATGTAGTTCTCACCAAAAGGGAAGAAGAGTAGGTTATGGATTGGGTTTGAATAGGTTAAGTCATGGTTATAGGTAATATGGTTGGTCCACCAGGTAGATGAACAAACAAATGGCCGAGCTAACCTCAGAAGATGCCATGTCAACTGAGTGTTTCCTACATAGCCCTTGTGTTAAGGGCCTCAGGCTAATGTAGTTCTCCCCAAAAGGGAAAATGGATTCATAGAGGTTGTTGGTTGGTTTGGTCATGATTTTGAAATGATGAGTGTATGATGATGTTACAGTCTTTTCCATATTATGTGATGGTGTATTCTGTAACATTGGTGATGTGAGTGTATGATGATGTTACAGTGTTTTCCATATGATGTGATGATTTATTCTATAACATTGGTTATGTGGTTTTTCATCCCTAGCAATTTTCCATATTAGTGACGGTGTATGCTAAAAATGAAATGAGTATGATGATGTTACAGCCTTTTCCATATTATGTGATGGTGTATTCTGTAACATTGGTTATATGGTTTTTCATCCCTAGCAATTTCCCATATTAGTGATGGTGTATGCCAAAAATGAAATGAGTAATTTATGCTTCAGCAAGTTTTCATATTGGTGATGGTATATGCTTGACATAAATTGTGTTGGTTGATAGTTTCTATGTGTATTGTTGTCCATAGAAACTAGTGTGAATGGGTTATGTCATGTTAGTGGTCTGAAAATGTTTGGTTTGGTTAGTTTTGGTTAGATTATGGTATGGTTATGTGTGACCAAGATCTATAAGAAGCGAAAGTCGCATTGCTCTTTTATTGAAAAGGACCACAATGATTGCATAGATAAGGTTTTTGGAAACAAAAGCCTTGTTCATGCATTACGTTGTTGACCATTGGTTTGTGTTAGAGAAGTATTCGAATCACTTGACGTTAAGTGAGCTCAAAATCCCTTGAGTATGTTGGGGTAATAGGTTTGATTATGTGATATGTCAGGATAGGGTAACTTTTTTTATTAGGGAAAATTTTTCCCCTTTTATGGGTGACCCTGAGAACGACTATAGGCAAGTCCATGACCTAATAGTTTGTCAGTCATCTTTTTTTTTTTTTTAAATTTTTATGGTAGACTGATCAATGCGGGAAGTCCACTTGGGGATGTTGTGTTGTTTTATGGTCAGGTTGTGCTGTGTATGTATCAAAATTTAGGCATAGCCATCCTTCGAGGGAGTGGTCTATATTCTGCTTTGTATGTGTTGATGTTGTTGAATAGATGTCCTTCAAGGGAGCAGTCTATTTATTACAACAATGATGCAGCTATCCTTCGAGGGAGCAGTCTACATTTATAGTTTATGACCTTTGGTTAGGCATCCCCAATCTTATATTTTTTTGTTTTTTGACTAAACTTTTGGTCATGGACTAGACTATAGAGGTTTAGGGGTTTCCCTTTTATTAGGACAAGGCATTCATGCTTGAAAAAAGGGTTGACTAATGTAGGGAAAAAGGGTTAAAAGAAATAGGCATGACGATGATGGGGGGTTGCTCAAGGGATGAGCTCAAGTTAAACATCAAGTGAATGATTACTTGACTAACAATAAAATGGTCATAGATGTAATGGATTAAGGGGCTCAATTTTTGGTCAACCTTCGAAAGAAGATAGATGATAAGTACCTGATCCATGCTTGTGTTATGATGTAAGGTCTGAGTCAATTAGGAGCAAACTTGTCTCATTTGCTTCTTTCCATATTGGTCACGTGTTGGTTTTCTATAAGAATAAGATCTCTTATTTTGAAATTTCACTCTTTCAGATTTTGGTTGTAGGCATGTTTTGGTCGATGTTGGATGTGAAGTCGATTAATATGTTGTTGGCATTTGATACAACACCGAACATAGTCGTTGCAGTCTTGGTTAAGGGTGGGCCAATAATAGCCCAGGTGGAAGATGTGTTTGGCAAGCGAGTTACCACTGAAATGTCCCCCACAAATCCCATCATGGACTTGTTTGATGACATGAGAAGTCTCAGTGGTTGTTAGGCATTAGAGGAGGTCGTCAAGACCTCATTTGTAGAGAAGACCCCCTAGCATGGTGTAGCGAGCAGTACTTTTGATAAAAGCCCATCGTCTATTGGTAGAGAGGTTAGGGGGTATGGTAGAATAAGTTAAGTAGTCAACAAGTCATTTATACCAAACGTCATGTGGACTAGAGTGGTTAGGAGGAATTTCCCCTAGAGATATTGGTTGAGATGAGCCCAAGATAGAAATCTTAGGTTTTGGTGATTGAGAAGGCTTGATAAATGGACATGTCCAAGGTGTAGAGGCCTAGTCTTTGCCTTTATCCTATAGGTTTTGTGACCTAGTGGCCACATCAATGGTGTTGATTTTGAATAAAGGAGGGGAAGGTGGTTGAGGGACTATAGTCTTGTGTTAGAAGTTTGATTTAGGTGAAGAGGTTTGGGATGTTGTTGGTGGTTTGCCAAAAAAGTGGTCAGAAGAAGCCTCAATGTGAGGGGTGTCCTTTTTTAGGTGTTAGCGAATGACAACCTTAAGGGCACAGCAACACTCAGTATCATGCCCAGGTGTGCGATGATACCAGCAGATTTTAGTGTCATCAAACAAAGATGGTTTCGGTCTAAGAGGTTGATATGGTTTAATGGGCAAGAGAGTAATGCTAGAGGACTGCAACAATCGGCATAACATCGAAGCATAAGACCCCCTTAATGGGTCTACACTCCTTGTTGCAGTAGACATTGACAACTTCTATTTAGGAGTTGTTGAGGGAGTTTGTCATGTCTTCTTTTTAGTTAGTGGTGTGGCCACATGTGTAGATGGCACTTGCTTGGTGAGAGGCACTGAATGTTTTAAAGGAAGTATGTGTTTGATAGGTGAAGAGAGTAATGAAGGAAATTTGCCTTTGTGAGGTGTTGAAATAGGGAGCACTCCTTTTAAAGTAGAAGGATGTGGACCCAAAATAGATGGTAATGGTGAAGGTGGAGGAGTTTTGTGACGTGGTTTAGTAGCCTTCTTTAGTTTAGTGTAAGGACTACTATTGTGAGGGGTGAGGTTCAAATCTACCTTCACCAGATCTTCTTCGATCAAAGTGGGTGAGGTGTCAAGTTCCTCTCTGGGTAGAGAAGGGATTAGCAAATGTGGCTCTTCGAGAGGATAGAGCGCAGGGATGATCATGGTTTTGATGTGTGGTCTCAGAGCAGGGAAAGTATGATCCTCCATTGATGATAAGAAGGATGAGGGCGAGGCTGCCAGTGTTGGTGCCATCAAAACATCCTCCAATATGGGAGAGGTCAAAGTAGCCTCTCCTACATGTGAAAGAGGGGTGGATGGAGGAGAAATAGGAGAAGAAGGATCTTCTACCCATGGTGGAGAAATAGGAGAAGAATGCTCTTCTACTTTTGGTGGAGAAATAACCTCTTCAGACTATGGGAGAGGTTGGTTAGAAACCATGTCGATCATGCGTATATTACGCTCGTGAAGGTCATCGACTATGGTCTAAATGTTATTATGACTAGGAGGATGGTTAGGAAATAATTGTCTAAAGATATCCATGTTTTGGTTGGCCGGCACAATAGGGTTATCCAAAACAAGATCCCCTTTGTCCAACATGTCTTGAATAACATTTTTGAAGGTTTTGCAATTGTCTATGTCATGACCTTTGACACGATGATAGTTGCAAAAGTCATTTTCCCTATACCATGTAGGGATGGCTTTTGAGGGGTCAAATTGAGGTGGTCAAATTTGAGGGAGATTGAGGACCCCTTGCTTGACTAGTTTATCCAATACGAAAGCGTATGATTCTCCTATAGGGGTGTATTGATGTTGTATATACCATTATTGGAATTGTCTTGTGATGTATTCTGATGTGGAAGGCTGAGATTGGTTAGTTGTAATTGAGGATGATGGCCTTAGGACCATAGTATTTGCTAATCCCTTTGACTTAGAGTTGGAAGAAGGTTTGGAAGATGAAGGGTCATTAGAGTTTTTGTTAGTATTTTTACTACACAATTTGACCTTATCTTCTTTGACTACGTGGAGTTCAAGCTTTTGGGCCATGGTGAAAGCATCGTCAAATGTGCAGAATGTTTGAACCTGCAAAGTAGATGAGATGTGCTTGGCACATGCTCATGAAAAGAGCTCAATGAGATCAGGTTGAGGTAATGAAAAGGAGAGTTGGTTGATCAAACCTCTCCAACGGGCAACGAAGTCAGCTATTGACTCATCATCGAATTGTCTAATAGAATAGAGGTCTGTAATGGAGACCTTCTTGGTGATGTTGATTGAAAAGTGGTCGAGAAATAGTTGGGTGAGTTAAGTGAAGGAAAAGAGAGAGTGACTGGGAATAGAGCTATACCAGTCAAGGGCAGCGTCGAAAAGTGACATGGGAAATGTGCAAAGTAGTAATACATCATCGTGTGCTATAAGGTAGCAAGCATGTCTAAACGCTCGTAGATGTTGTTGTGGGTCCTCTTTACCCCGAAAGCAAGTAAATTTAGGGAGTTCCCACTAGTTAGGGTATGGTCTAATAGGCATCGAAGGGTGAATGGGTTCATTGCATATTTGTTCATATGAAAGAACATTCTTTGAACCGAAAATGGACATTTCAAGATTAGACATCTTATCCATCAGCATCTTAATCATATCAGCTAATGGATTGGTAGGAAGGACACCCCCTAGGTTGTAAGGTACCTAGAAGGTGTTAGGAGGGACGTATGATGTACTTGGTTGTATTTGTATAGGTGCAACATATTGGTAGTTCCTCATGGGGACTGATGTTAAGGCTAAAGGGGCTTGTGCCATGAAGTTGGAGGGCACAAGTTGACTGGATGTCGCCAAGGGTGGTTGAATAGTGGCAACACTAGTAAAAGGGTAAGTAGTCACTCCTATGTTTATGGGTGCAAGAGTGTGTGGGGTAGAGACAATCAAGTTCTGAAAAGGCGTCGAACTTGGTTGAATTGTTTGTGGTTGAGGGGGTATGAAAACCCTGATGGAGGTAGGTCCAAAAATAGAAGGAGAGGCCAAATCTTGAACTTTGGCCATGGTCAGGTTATTGGTTGAGGTAATGGCTTGAGTGACTATGGGTTGGGTAGTAGATGTTGTTGATATCATTGCTGCTTCAGTCAAGGAAGTTAGCATCCCATAAATAGGATTACCTGAAGGGTCTCACATTTGGCTTCTTGCGAGATAGTGTTGGAGAGCCTTGGTGTTGTGGTCAAGGAGTCTCTCAAAATTTTGATCCCCTTCAGGAACAATTGGAGTTTGATTTGGGGTAGGTTGGACAGGAGTACACTCAGTGTCTAAAGTATACTATATTAGGGGACTTGATATGAAAGGTGAAGGTGGAAGTGGTTGTTGCCTTGCGTGGTCAACAAGAGTTTTGGCTTGACTATGTGCCAAAGCCATCCAAGGCAAAGGGGTCTAGATTCCAAAAATTGTGTGTTTTAGTTTCAGAGGACCAAAAGATGTGTTAAACAGCAAGAAAGTTAGGTTTTAAGCTTGTTGTTTTGAAAGAAAAATTTGTTGACAGTAACAGACATTGGTGGAAAAATTGATGTTGGTGGGATATGTTGTTGACGTGATTTAAAAACTGATGTCGGTGAGGATAAGTTGCTGACGTTGGTGGAAAAACTGATGTCGGTGTCTATGTATTTCTAAAAACTTAGAAAATTGAAAATTTTTGGAATAAAGAGAAATTATGAGTCATTTTTAGACTTCAGAATAATACGTCCTTACCAGCTCAAAAAACTAGATAAAAATAGCAAAAAAGATGACAGTAAGCAACCTCTAAACGTTAAATTCCTAAGAATAATTTTTAGAGTCATGGTGGCTTATGCCTTAGAAGAATGTGTTTGGGAAGTGGGCTTTTAGAATGGTTCCTAAAGAGGCAGTCTAAAGCTAGTTTTGGGTTATGTTTTGGTGCTCAAAAATCTGTGTTAGGTTCTGTATGTGGCTTGGTGCTAGGGGCTTGCCCCCCTCACTTCACGAACCCAGAGCCGAGCTGGGCCGCTTAGCCAATATATACTTTGCCTATAGTTTATACTCTACCAGAGAATAGAGTGGGTCCTCCTCTTGGTGGTGAAATCCAAGTAGGATCGACAAGAAGGGTAAGGTATCCGCTAGGTGATGAAATCCTAATTGGGCCTTGTCTCAGGTATGTTTATATGTTTGATTGTGAATGTGGTCTGGTTGTGTAACATATGTGCACTATGATTTATTCATAATGCATTTGTAATTACTAGATGAGCTAAATATGCATTCAAGCAGGAATGAAATGCAATAATTTTTATCCCAAATTGAAATGTGTTGTTCAAATGCAAACAAGTGGGGAAAAGGTTAAGAGCATGAATTTTCACTACTCTAAAATGCAGGAAAGAGGTGACAAGAAGAAAAAGAAAGAGGTTCTTTTTAACTTGTGCTAATGGTGTCTTTTTGAAATAAAAAGAAAGAGGAAGAGGATGCAAGAAGAGAATTTTTCCCTAATGCAACTATATGAAAATTTGCTTTTTAGAAGAAATGAACCCAAGGAAAACTCCAAGGTCCCACAGGGCGTGCCAGAATGTTTCTACTCATTTTTACTTTTTTACATTCAAAAGAAAAAAACTAAAGATAAAGAGTCAGGGGTTAGATGATACCTAGATCAAGTTGCGCACCGTATCCAGATGTTGAAGGAGCTCCTCTTTGGTTGTGGAGGAAGACACCTATAGATAAGAATAAGACTTAAACAAAGAGAATGTTAGGCAAAGATATGGTGGACTGCCAAGTGATATGCTCAGTCCCAAAAGTGCAAAGACTTCCTTGAGGGATGACAGTCCACTTATTTGATAAAAGAGTGTTTAATAAAAGAAATGGTGAAAGACTAAGAAAGAGAAATAGAGATAACGCGTACCTATTCTCTGTTGTTAGTCCTACACAGTCACCGATGTTGATTAGTCTACCGTCATCGATTGGTCAGTGTTGCCGATGTTAGTTAGTCTACCGACATCAATAGGGGAAATGGTCAATGTCAGTTAAGGCAATAGGCCTTGGATGGGTTTCAAGATTATGTTTGTGGTTAACAGAGAATTCTGGAAGTTTAAAAGGTCTATGCAGGGTTCCAGGGAGATGAATAAGGTCCACAAAAAGGCAAAGGTAGAGGATAGGTTGTCAAAAAGGGTAAGGGTATGAGGAAGGCTTTTTAGCCTTTCCCAAAAGAAGTTAGGTCAGGTTTGGTAGTATTTAGAAATAGTAAATAAAAATTAATTACTAATATATTCTAAATTACTAGAATGAAAGGTAGACGAAATACTTAGCTCTTGCTTAATGAAGAACCAGAGGTGTTGAATGCTTATTCCTGTTGTGGCTGGTGTCGAGTCCTCATATAATGTTTTTAACCCAATATCTAGAGTGATTTCTGTAGAGGTTTTGTAGCCAAGGGAGCATTAGTCAATGTCTGATACCTGGTCTTAGAGTGTGGGTGTCCAAGAGTCTAACTGGAAAGAGAGAGAGAGTGTCCACAGATCTGAGAGAGTTTTAAGGGTCGAAGAGAGAGTCAAAGGGGTTAAACCCAATGTCAAAAGTTGATTTAAGTAACTGATGTCGGTAGTTCCACTGGCATTAGTTGACTATTGATCAATGTCGGTGGGTGGAGAATGGGTAAAAGGGGCTATTTTTAGCCCTTTGCCTGTTCCCCATCTGCCAAGTGCATTTTGTCATTGGAGAATGGTCAAATGATGGGGTTATTAGGCGTGAGGGTTAGTTAGAAGGTTGGAATAGGTCTTAGGTAGTTATGATATAAAGGACTTAGTCATGGGGTGAGTCATATGGTAAGAAATAGTCTTAGGTGAGGTGTCTAGGTGAGGTGTCTAGGTGAGGTGTCGAGGGGATGTCATTAATTTAAAATAAGTAATTTATTTTAAATTAATAATGTGTGTAAGTGACCAAAGGGAGTCAACACAATTTTGGTGTCTACACAATGAAATTATTAGAATACCTAAAATAAGACACTTTTGGGTCGGTGTTTTTGTCTACTTTTGTTGCTATTGTCCAAATTGGTCATAGAGACTTGAAACTTTTCAAGTTTTTGCACTGTGTCAGTATGAGCCTGCCTATGAAATCTTGAGTAATGAATGTTGACAAAGCTCATTATAGATATGATTTAGTCTTCAAACCCTAACCCTCCATCATAATACATAAAATAGGATTTGAATCACTTAGAGAAATGAGGGGTTAGTGTGTAATATGCACTAAACATGTAATCTACACCCCTTGTGTGGGCATGCCACCTACATACAAATACTCTAAAGAGGGATCAAGCCATATGTAGTTCTCCCACGTAATGTGCTTTATTATATATTGTGATGTGGATGTAAAAATTCCAAATTGAGAATGTTTTAAATGGATAGGGACTAATATGAGGGTTTGAGTGTGTTTTTAGTTATATTGGGTGACTATATGTAGAGAATAGGGAAGTTTGCCTTAGTAATTTGTTTGTATTCTTGCTTGTTTTGTAAGATTTATCTCCTCCCTTTGTAAATAAACTTTGAATGGGCTTTTATAGAGAATTATTGATCATGGGTTAGATGTATTCATGTTAGGCTAACATAATTAAAGATAAGAATTAGATGAAAATGACCACTAGGGCTCAAAGTGTGAATGGATAGGAGTGTTAAAAATGGGAAACCCTAAGGTCTGGTGTTATAGTCCAAGTATGGCACTCCTATCCTATAGGCTTAGGACTTGGGAGATAGGATTGGCCTAGGAAATAAAGCCTAGATGAGCTAGAATCAAGGTTTAGAAGGTTTTGGATGATTGGTAATGAGAAAAAATGGGTATAAGAGGGTCACAAGAGCATATAAGAAGGGTTGCACTCAAATTACCAATTTTGAAATTTTATATGAATAAATTTTCCCCCTTTATTTTAGTGATGAAACAAAACAAAATATTAGGATAAAGAAAAATTAGAAAGTGTACCTAAACTTACCTATAAGGGTGATGCCCATGAAGATGTGTGATGTTGAGTGATGCTAAATGATGTTGAGTGATGTTGAGTGATGTTGAGTAATTATAGGTATGTTTGGTATGTGTTGTACCAAAATTGATATCATAATTAGAGTTAAGTGCTCAATTCCCCAAGAGTGGCTCAAGAATACAAAGGCTAGCCCTTTGGCTCCATTATCACCCACTAAGTGAAGCTATGTGATCATGCATGTGTTAATTAATGTTTGGACTATGTTTCCAATCCCTTTGAGTAGGTGGCTAAAGAATACAAAGGCTAGCTAGTCCTTTGGCTCCATCATTGCCCACTAAGTGAAGTTGTGACTCGTACTAGTATGAATATGTATCATATAAGATGGCTCCTAAATCACATAAATGATATGTAATTTTTTAATGTGGCATGGATATTTGAACGTGCATTCAGAACTAGGCCAATATTTTCCACTTTGAAAGGTGGAGATTAGTCTTATCTAAAATCCACTCTGAAACAAAGAACTAGGATTATATGAAAGCCACTCTAAAATGATGTCAACCACATACAGATGGAATAATGTACACAACTACTGAGAATACCTTATTAATATAATGAAATAAACTAAAAATAAGGCAAATGTGTCATGCACATTGCCCCCAATTACTAGTGTTTTTAACATGGATTCTTATTTGGAAGTTGTACTAATTTCCCAATCCAAAATTAGAAGTGAGAGCCATCATGCCACACATGATGCCCCTATATCTGGATGCTCTAAGAAAAACTATATTGAAACTACCCAATATAAACAAAATTATCGCTGACAAAACTATAAATGAACTGTATTTTTATCTATTTCTAGAAAACTTGGGTTTTCTACTATTTGGACAAGAGCATCAAAAATAGGACTCTTTGTTGTCTAGTGTTGTAGTCCAAGTATGGCACTCCTGTCCTTTATGTTTTTTATCACTATTCTATATTCATCACTATTTTCCTAGTCTATTCTACCTAGTTTGGGTTTTGGTTGTTGTTTTGAGTGTTATGAAAACTATTTTTTGACCTATATAAGGCTCTGATCTCTATGATAAAACCCCTATTTGTTGCCCCCTCTTCTATGGGTAGGAGTAAAGACCTTGTAATGACTACCCTTAGAAGAGATATCCCAACAAGTATGTTATGTTGTGAAATACATGATATAGTAATGATAATCTAAAATATATCTCAAGATATAGCATAGTTTGTATTGGAGATTGTTAGATCAACAGGGGTATGCCTAGATAGATGTAACAATGTAATATCATGTGTAGTATACTAAATTAAAACTATAAATGTTAGTTGTTAGTTGTCAAGGATGGATGGAGCATGATGTCCATCATGGAATCTAAGAAAGTAAGATAATGCATGATGTGGATCATGGCATTACAAATATATAAGAAGCAAATAAACATGTAAGGCAAGAAGTAATAAGCATACAAAAGTGGCTAAGGGGCCAAAAAAATAAGGGACATGGTCACATGTCACTTAAACTAGGAAATCAAGCATACAAGTCATGTTCAAATGCCACATACACATACAAGAGTACAAGCAAAGGACATTGTAAAATGTCCTAAGGCACACACAAGTAAAAAAATAGGAATAGAGAAATGAAATCACATCTAGCTACTCAAAGAAAGAAAGGAAGGCATGTGAATGCTGGAAATATTATTTCATCTAACTAATCAAAGTAAGAAGTGAAAGTATGCAAAACATGTACTAAAAGACTATGCAGATGCTAAGAAATACACAAGTGTTATATACTAGTGACTGTTGATAGAATAATCTGTGTAAACTAACAAGTAATGTACATCAACATGAGAACTAGATTGTGTAGTTTAGGAATGACATAACATAGATGGTGTAGTCATGTAGAAGATTCCCCTGATGGGTAGATATGGCAATGTATGTCTTGAATATATAAGTAGGATGCCCCCTCAATGGGTAGAGTAAATCAATCAAGGATCTAGATGTCATTGCACACACTCAAATAAGATCAAGTGAAGCATGGTAATTTAGATAAATAAATAAAAAATAGCATAGAATAGAAAAATTTAAGTCTAGCATGGTAAGAGAAATGTAAATCATGGATAATGCATATAGTTGAAATGCTTTTAGTGTTTTGATTTATTTGAATGTTTTTGTATTTTGACATGTTATATTATTTTTGGTATTGTTTAAATAGGTTATGTATAATCAATCATAAGGAAACTACGTAGAAGAAATTGAAAATAATTTATGTACAAGTAAGCTAAGAAAAAATGATACTAATCGATGAGTCTCATTTGAGACTCCCTATCATGGTGTCCTATATCAAGGAGAGGGATCATTTGTGATTGTGAAGCATGATGGAAGGGTTGAGACTAAATTTGAAAGTTGTGTATGCTATAAGTTCTCTAAGATTTATATAGTGTAAACTAAATATGGGTTCCCCTATAACTTTGAGAAGTGGATGAAACTATCGGGCTCTTAGGGACCCATTTAGTAGTAGAAAAATCTCTCTAAAAGTGTGATCTATGTTTAGAGGCATGAGACCTCAATGATATTATCCTAGGTGTAAACACTATAGATAGAAACTATCTAGAGTCCTTAAACTATGGTTATTGTAAAAGAAGTCTTCATGGAAGTGTATGAACTCTTTGTTCTAACAAAGAAGGCCTCAACTATGGTTGAATCTGAACTGGGGGAAGAACTATAACTAGTGGAGAAACTAAAACTGGTAACTATAGAGTAGTAGATGGATCTTAAGTGGGGAGTGGTAACTCATACAAAACTCCACCAACTGTAACAACCTAATTAGCATGAATGAATTTCATGCATGTATAAACTATAGAAGGTACTACATGAAGTTTCTAAATCCATGGTCAACCAAGAAATATATCAAAGACTCCTACATTGAGGACAGTAATAAATGGTGTGGCCATATGTTTAGGTCCAACCTATATAGGAAGTACAATCTCACCTAATAAATTTTTTTTGTGCCCATTGAATCCATTGATAATTGTGTCTATTTGGGTAATATCCTACTCTGAATATCCAAATGTTATATTAATGTCATAGTGCACATGTTCACACTAGATCCATTATTTATGAGAACATTATGAATGGTATAATGATCAATGTAGACTCTGATAAAGAGTGAATGGTAATCCAAATCATCCTCAACTATCTCCTACTCTAAGAAGGAGATGGAAGGTCTAGTTGGAACTCTATAATTATAAACACCAATCATGTTGCTCATAGGATTTGACTCAACTGAAGTTGCCTAATATGTAGCTGGTGGAGGGTGTGCATGATATGCATGGTGAACACCTAATGTATTTCCTTTGTCTTTTTTATAATGTTGTGGGAAATAATTTGAGAAAATTTTCATAGCCTTATCCTATGTTTGCTTTACCTAAGGAGGTTCAATTGGAGTGCCAAGATTAATAAGGTTACTATCTATCAAGTCATGTATCTTATGTCACAAACTAATGTATATGTTCATTATGTGGCATGGTGCCTTGTAAAAATCACAAAATTCATTATGATCATATCCCTGTGGAAGAGGCTTTGTTGTATCAACTTCCCAAATAGGAGGGAGATAAATGACATTGTATTAACTTTGATAACTACATCTTATCTATGAGATATTCTTATATAAATATGTGTAGACCCCATGGCCCAATCTATCTTTTTGATGTTGGGGGATATATTTATACATTTTGAATGTATTGTCTATAAGTTGTAACCTTGAGAATGAAAATAAATTGAAGATTTGCCTTTCTTGTCTAAGAGATCCTTGTGTATGCAGAGTTATTCAAGTATTTATGGATATTACAGTTCTTATTTTTAGTCAAAATAAATTATTTTGTGGTAATTTACCCTTCTAAAATATTGTTTGATAAAAATAAGTGAATCTTGTCCCTTCTATGAAAATAGCAAATTTTGCCTTTGATTTCTCATTTGCACGAGCCTGTGCTCAAATAAATTTCAATTGATTTATTATTTTATTATGTTTATCAAGCAAGCATTAAGACCCACTAAAACATATGGTGAAATCACCATTTTAATTTTTCAAAATTTCATTCTTAACTCTTTTCCCAATCAAAATTTAGTTTAGGAGAAAGAACACAAAAAATGAGCAAAATTTATATAGAACTAGTATCTTATCAATTGCATCAAATTTAGTAAAAGGAAGTTGTCCTTCTCTAGCGGTTAAACTCAATTTTCCAAATTCCCATAGCTTGGAGGTTTTCTCATTGTATCATTAGGTATTGTACAGTGAGCTATTTTACATCAAAGAATGAGTTCAAAATCTATGTGATAACAGCTTTTGGCATGCTCGATGGGACACAAAAATTATAAAAAAATTGGTGTTATTCTTGATGAATGTTGCATGATCTTTAGATGCATTTCAAAGGCCACTGGTGACTTCACTAGTTTACAATATTAGGATTTCAAGGGTTATGTATGTAAAGTCAACAAATGAGATCAACTACAAAAGGTAAGAAAGATAATTTTATAGAATTATCATTTCCACTTAAAAATAGATCAAAATCAATTGTACCTCATTATAAATTACATCCAAAAAAATTATTTTCATCCCCAACAAGTAATCCTACTCCTATTAGTTTTATTCCTTCAACAATGGCCAAAAATTTTAATTTCATAGCCTTCAATGGGGCTAGCCCTCTCTAGTTGGCTCAATATGATGATATACCAACCTTGCCTTAAAAATCCTACCATATTTCACTGGTGAAACTTTCACTAATCCTATGGAACACATAAAAGATATTGACAATCTATGTGTATTCCATAACATGGTACAAGACAAAGTTATAATCAAACTCCTAGTCTCCTCTTTCAAGGGTAAAGCCTTGCAGTGGTAAAAAATTATTATTCCTAAATCTATTCAAGTTTGGGATGATTTAGGTACCATACTATGTGCTCAATTCAAAGATAAGATTGACCACCTTTCCTTATTTGAAAATTTGACCACCATTCAATGGGCTCCTCATGAGTTCATGACCGATTTCAATTTCCATTTCTAGAAGACATGGAGAGAATTTGGGCACTAGTCAATCCAACTATAAATAATGCTTTCATATATTACTTGAGAGACCTAAATAGTGATATAGCTATTATGATTCAGTCTATGGTGGCACCACACTTTTTGACACTTATGAAATTATAATAAGGGTAGAGAATTATTTAATCCAAGAAAGAAAAACTACCCCAAGACCACCAATGCCTCTATTTCTAGAAATAGCTCCTACACCACCTACAATTGCTCCAATTCTCAGTATGATTAAGGCACCAACTTTGACCCCTACTCTTATGGATGAACTATATGAGTTTAAATCACTACTTAAGAGTTTTGGCAATGAGTCATTAGTAATGAAGAGGTAGCAACCTCAAAACTATAAGCCTTACTAATATGCTAACCCAGCATACCAACCCAATAGGTAGCCATATCAGGGAGATAGGAAACAATACCAAGGCAATCAACAGTTACAAAGTAAAAATGTGCAACCAAATCCCAAAAATGTTTTTGCCTTACCTACACCAAATACTTCCAAATCCATTGTACCTATTCAAAATAACTTGGTTTAAGACTATGACTAGTGTTATCCTTATTTATAACCACATAATCAGAATATTTGGCCCAATGGTATCATTAGTCAAGATTTTATGGTGCAAGGCATGACATGTACATAGGTAAAATAAGAAGAATCCACTTCCCAAAAAGTAGACACACAAGAACCTACTCAAAGAGAGGCTACTCTTATGAACTAGTAAGAGGACTTTTATGGGGTAAATCAAGAGGAGGCACTTTTCAATGGTGGAGGTCCAGTGGTAGCTAATACATGATCAAAGAAAAGATCAATCAAGAGTGATCATCCCCCCAAGATGGAACAATCTACAACTTAAAAAGTTGTACCAAAACTTGCAAAGAATAACATAGTATAAAGGCCACCCTTTGTACCCACTATCCAGCCCAAAGTGAAAGTGCCAAATCCAAATCTTGTCAAAAAGGATATAGCACCTGCAAAGGCATTAGCAAAGGTTTGGAATATTCTTTTTAGTATAGTGGATCAAATGAAGAAGACCAATCTGAATGTTACTATGTGGGAGGCACTCTCTATACAATCACAAATAAATTCTATATAAGAGGCTTTGAAAAAATTTCAAATAGAAGATAAGGCTCCAGCCAAGGGGCCTAATACTATAATTAATTTATGTTAACCATAAACTAAAGATAAGATGGGAAAAAGTGATAAGCCTTCCCCTTTCTATCTCTCATTAATAGTAGGGAAACATCTAGTTTATAATTGCAAGGTAAATTTAGGGGCTAGTAGCTCTATTATGCCCAAAAAGATAGTTGATGCTCTTGGCCTAAAATATACACCTGTGAATAAGGGAGGGGTTGAATTTTAGTTGGATAGGACTATTATTCAGATAGTAAGAATAATAAAATATTTAAATATTACTATCCATGCTTGTCTAAACTTTTCAATCTCTCAAGATATCTCAATTATCGACCTTCCCCATTATTTTTCCATTTGCCTTTCATGATATTTTACTATGAAAATGGGAGGATATTTGTCTGTGGATTGGTCTCACATGTTTCTTAGGATGAATTATGGGACAAGAGGAAAAATAAGAGCTAAGAAATTAGCTAAGGACCATATTGAACCATATATTCCTCCTCCCATGGACATGAATTATATATTACAAGATCAAGAAGAGGAAACTAATCATGAAGATGTTGTAGACACCTAAATCTAGCCACCAATAACCTCCAAACAGGGTTTTGGCCAAATTCCACCCAAAATGCACAATTTGACCTAAAAACACTAAAACATGCTAAATGATGTGAAACTAACATATTCAAGTGCAGATTTTCGCTAAAGTATTATTAAATAGGGTAATGAAATTTATGGACTAGCTAACTTTGATAAGATCATTTCAAGTCAAAAGGCCAATTTTGTACTTGGGTGCTCTAGATTGCTCTTTCCTATCAAATCTCTTGCACATAACATGTGACTTTTTTATTTTCTATTGGTAACATCCTAAATGGGATAAGGAATCTAATGCATCTAACATTGCCTTCCAATTCCAATCCAATTGAATTTTGGACCAATAACAAGGCATTCTAATCAATTTGAGTAATTTGTGCACGAAGTGCTTAAACATACTTAAGAGATAATTAAACCAAATTAGAGCCTAATCAATAATTACATGGAAACTTGTTGAATACTTATTTTTTGAAATGAATATTGAATATCTACATCATCAAGTGACCTCATTTCTTGGGAAGACATCTCTAGGCCATAAATACCATAAATATCAAGATTCATGCCTCCTATGCCTCATAAAAATCCTCCATGCCTCTTAATTTCTCCTTTATAAAAAATATTGATGAGCCTATTTATTAATTTTAATTACAAAATTGAATGAATCTTTAGCCACACATCTCAATCCTGAGATGGATGATTCAGTTTGATTCTAGACATTCTCAAAAATCTATAAATATAGAGGCCATGAACATCATTTCTAAGACATGATTATGCAAAGTTATAATGTAAAATTGATTACAAAGCTTCATGAAACTAGTGTTTCCATGCCAAATTGATTCCAAGCCAAGCCAACCCACAAGCTAAAGGTGCCAAGGAGAGATGGAGGTAGCCAAGCTTCCATTGATGAGGACTTCATGAGCACAAACTGAGCAAGCCGCTACAACAAGTGTTTTTTACCATACAAGGAAGGTAAAAGAGGGCTTATTTTTCATTTTAGTTGTGTGTTTTATTCATGTTTGTTAACTAATATCTCCCTAGTATCTAGGCCTAGAGATGTTATTCTAGTTAGTGTGTTTCTTTCATTTTATTTTCATTTTTAAACTAACATGATACTAACCATCCTCTCTTGAGTCAAATTCCTAGTTCACATAATCATCCCTAACTGGGGCACACTCATCTTTAGCTAATTTAGGTCCTCTTAATGATTATATCTGCCTATGGGTAAATCATTATTTTGACTTTTATTCCTAATTATAACTACCTTTGGGCAAATCAGCATCCTTTTTACATCAATGCAAGCAAGCATTTTCTTATTTGGATTAATCTCAACCATGCGTTAATTTCACCTTTCTTCTTTTTTTTTTTAGGAACATCCATCAACAAATGTGATGACCACTCCCTCAAGGAGGCATCATCATAGCCTTCCCAAAATTATTTGGAGATTTTTTATCTAATCATAATCTTTTTGTTGGCATATAGGCCATATCTCATTATTTGAGAATACATTGTTTTACCTATGGTTTGCAACATCTTCTCAAATAGGGGAAAACTATAGACACCTAAATCTAGCCACCAATAACCTCTAACTAGGCTTTTGACCAATTTCCACCAAAATGCACAATTTGGCTTAATTATACTAAAACATGCTAAATGATGTGAAACTGACATATTCAAGTTCTGATTTGGCTAAAGTATCATTAAATGGGGTAATGTAATTTATGGGTCATCTAACTTTGATCAGATCATTTCGAGTCAAAATGTCAATTTTGCCCTTGGGTGCTCTTGATTGCTCTTTCCTATCAAATATCTTGCATGAGACATGTGTCTTTGTTATTTGTTTTTAATAACATCCTAAATGGGAATACGATTATAATGCATCTGACATTGGCTCCCAATTTTAATCTAGTCAAATTTTGGACTAATAACAAGGCATTTTGATCAATTTGAATAATTTGTGCACAAAGTGCTTAAACATGTTTATGGGATAATTAACCCAAATCAAGGCTTAATTAATAATTCCATGGAAATTTGTTGAAAACTTTGTTTTGGAAATGAATATTAAATATTTGCATCATCAGGTGACCTCATTTCTTGGGAAGACATCTTTAGGCCATTAATGCCACAAATATCAGGATTCATGCCTCCCATGCCTCATCAAATCCCTTCATGCCTCTTAATTTCCCCTCTATCTTAAATATTGATGAGCTTGTTTATCAATTTTAATTACAAAATTGGATTAATCCTTAGCCACACATCTCAATCTTGAGATGGATGGTTCAAGTTGATTCTGATCAATATCAAAAATCTATAGATAGGAGGCTTTACCACATCATGTCTAAGATTAATTTGTGCAAAGTTATAATGTAGGATTGGTTCCAAAAGCTTCAAGTAACTAGTGTTTCCATGCCAAATTTATTCTAAGCCAATCCAAGCCATAAGCCAAAGGTGTGAAGGAGAGATGGAGGTAGCCAAGTTTCCATTGATGAGGACTTCATGAACACAAACTAACTAAGCCACTACAACAAGAATATTGCAGATCTAAGGAAGGTAAAAGAGGGATTATTTTGCATTTTAATTGTGTGTTTTATTCATTTTTGTTAACTAAGCTCTTCTTAGTGTCTAGGCCTAGAGATTTTATGCTAGTTAGTGTGTTCCTTTCATTTTGAAACTAACACTAACATCCTCTCTTGAGTCAAATTTCTAGTTCACATAAAGGCATGCCTGGTGGGACCAAACACATCCCACACATGAAGAAGATCATTATGCAACTTCAAAATCTTCATTTGGATGATTAAAACTCTTGTAATTTGATTTTCTAACTTTGTTTTGCCATTTTTTTGTCACAGGTTTACACAGTAACCAACATCAGTTAGTAAAATTTTCATTGGTTAGATAGCTATCATTGGTCACTATTTGTATAGTCATTGTCAATTAGATAATTGTCATCAGTTAGTAAGTGTAACCATCATTAGTTATATAACCGATGTTGGTCACTATGTTTTTCTTAAAACACAAACTCGAGAGCTCTTTTTTTGAAGTTCATTGTTTCAAACCCAAAATAGCTTCAAGGATAAATGACATACTAACATTTTTGTTGTAGGACCAATCTTGAAATTTTCTAAAAACATGTTTAGATCACCTTTTACATTCTTAAAAATGAATTATGAACATTATTTTGGTGCTTAAAGTAACATTTAAGGTGCTTAAATAAGTGTTTTTAGCATTAATTTCAAAAGTTACAACTAATACCAAGGGGTCAAATGAACACCACCTCATTTTTAAAATTTGGGATCAAAAATGAACTCACATTTCCAAGCTTTTTGTATTCAATTAGTTTTTTAAACTAGATTTTTGTTTGGCAAAAAGAGGGATGTTGCATGTATGCTCTTCTATTTGTCCCTTTGAGAGAACCCTTGAAATCAAAAGCACCATTCCTATTGTAAATAGTCTATTCCAAGACTTAGAAATAAAGTCATCTAAATCACTCCCCAAAAACTCATCAAAGTTTGGGTGACCTTGAAAATGACCCTAAAGTCTTTCTATATTATGCTTTCTTTATTTTTATGCAAACTTGACTTGCAAGGGGGACGTCATTACCTCCCACAAGTTCTTTATGGAAGCTTTGACATGGGGTTTCACCTCCCGACAATGACTTCATTTGTCTCATAATTGGGGTTACACATAAGATGTATCTAAATTTGGACATCACACTACACTGAGTGAATAGTAGGATGTAGTGGTTGTAAAAAGGACTGCACCTTTTTACAACTATCCAATACCGCGGTCACCTAATTTTTGTGCTTGTCTTTTGCATTATTTGATGTGAAAGTAATTGTGTAATTGATTCCCTTATAAATTTTCTAAAGCTTTCTAGTTTAGTCAACCCCATATTGTCATACCCTTGCTAGGATTTGGATGATTATACATAGTATATTTTGGTCATTTTTGCTTGGTATGTTTTGAGACTAAAACTTGTTTATTTGTTCGTAAGCCATGTAAAAACAATGTATTTGAGTTGAAGAGGGTAGTGTTATTCTACCCAAATCATGTTAAAACATTTTGATAATTTTTGAGTCTTTGAAACATAACATAGATCACATCATTCAAGCATGCTTACATTATTAAGCTGCTCAATTTGTTTCAAGGCTAGTTTACCTTGTGCCAAAAACTTTGTGTTTCAAACCATGTCACATAAGCCATTTGGACCTCATTTATTTGTCATCATGTTATACTTCTTTGTCTAGCTTGTTTTGTAAAATCCTATTTTTCAATGTTGAGTTTTTAATTAACCTTGTTAAGTTTGGATCCAAACATTGATTGATTTCTATTGAAGCCTCAATTTATGGGGTTGATACATAGATCTTTATCTTTTGGGTTGCATAACTTTGGTTAATCAATTATCCAAAATTAAAAACTATTGATGGTTTGTTTATTTAGTGCCTATCCTCATCATTATTTGTGCCTTTATTTGGGAAAACACAACCTTTCTCAAAGATCCTTTTGTCTTATGCCTTATGCCAACTGATCATGTTTATATTTCATTATATGTGCCAGGTCTATGTCAAAGTTGTTTCCAAACTTATTAGATTAAATCAAATCACATCAATCCTTTATTTTCAATCTATATTTTAACATCATTTGGCCAAAAGTCCTATCATATGCCTATTTGTTTGAACCTAGCTTTTGACTCTATGTTTGGATAAAAGACCTAGTAACTAGACTTTTCCCTTTCCTAGTTTACACCTTGTTTGGAACACTTTGACCTAGACCTTTGACATGTTAGTTTTTATTTACATGCTTGACCTTTTGTGCATAAGACATTAGACATTTGATTGTAGACTATTGTATTCTAAGTCTTAGCAGAAATCATTTTGGAGATACAACTACACCCCTTTGACCAAGTTAGACCAAGTTTGAACCATTTGTTTTTTGGACATATTTTTTTTGGAGTTTGTAGAAATCTAAGCCTTTTTGTTTTCAAAGCTTTCATCATTTATGCAAATATGTCTAGCTACACTTATGGTGGAGTCACGTACAATCCAAATTATGATATAATAGTTGCACAAAATTACTTTTATGGCTTTAATCAATACCCCAAAAATGATAATATGTTTTGTGAGATAGATTTCTATCCACCTCATAATAATCATTCATGGGAACAAAGTCACAAAATAGCTCAAAATCCAAATCAATACCTTGAATGGCATGAAGAGGCTTATGAGGAGGAATTTGAAGACCCAATTATAGATAATGTTGTTTGGGATATGGATTTATACCCTCTTTTCAATAATTAGTACATAAAACATAGTCAAGAACCAGCTTATGAGCCAACTCATGACTAGGATGATATGGTTTATCAGGAGGACTTGGATGCTTTGGCTTGTGCAAGCAATTAAGTTCTATGACATCCTTTTGTTATTAGATCATCAATTATCCCAAACCCTACTTTGTATTATATGAGCTATCATGCTTCACACTGCCCTATCATTACCATCTCAAGACTTCATCCTTTGGCTCATGTCAATAATCATGCTCCACAATGCTCTATCATTATCCAACCATAAGTTATTCCTCATCTAATACCAATCCCATCCAAACCTCAACTAATTCAATCTTTTGAATACTAAGCTATGTTTAAAACTATTATTTTTCAACTCATTGGAAACCAAATCCAAGAGAACCAACCAATCTGATATGTTTCTATTGAATCAACCAATTGTGATAAGTCAACCTATGATGAATCACTTATTGATCCTATATTAGCTATTGAAGAGTCTCACACTAATGAGATAGTATTTATTGAGACACTTCTTAATGATTATAACCACCTTTGGGAAAATCATTACCTCGATCATGTGCTTATTTTTCAAGAGCCTCTTATTGACAAGCTATTCTCTAAAGAGTTGTCTCTTGACCTTTTTCCCATCCTAGAGGAGTCCCACTCTGAAAAAATAGTTCTTGTGGAGCCCATTATGCCATCATAGGTTGTTACTTGTCTAAAACCAAATATTCAACAAGACATCATTATAACAGAGTACCCATCTGATGAAGAATCAAGTTAGAGTCAGGTTCTATTATTGAACCAACATCAGATTTAACATCAAAATCAAAATCAACATTAGATTCAAAGTCCCTTAGGTTAGAATCAAATTTAGAAGAAGAATATGTTCATAGTTGTTACAACATTGGTTATGCATGATTCATAGGTCAATTTGAATACATTTGTGATCCTTCTACACTTTTTAAAGATGAGTACCTCAGCTTTAACACAAGTTATCCTAGTATCTTCTACAAGGATTGTGTAGCCTTTCCCCATTCCACAGGCCATTACCATCAACCAAAATAGCCATATCATTTACATTCCATCTCCCATAAGTGTTGATTGGGATTGATAAACTCACACTTTGTTGAACTACATCCATGGTGACATAGCAGTCGAAGAAGAGCAAGGAGGCCAAGACCACATTCATATAGCAGAAGAACACCCTCCTAGTGAAACCTTTTTAGAGGCGCTAGGGGACAATCAAAGTCAAAACTCAGCATCTTCTAGTGAAACTTTTTTGGAAGCACTAGAAGACAATCAAATTCAAAATTTAACATTCCTTAGTGAAACCTTTTTGAAGGTGCTATGGGACGATCAAGACAAACTCATTGGTAAAAATCTCTTTGAGGCACCAATGGCTGAGCACAAAATTTCTTCACTACTTGATGAAGAAAAAATCAAAGATTAAATCAAAATAGCTTCCAATCTACAACCTAATTAGATGGTAGCTATGCTAAAAATCAAATAATATAAAATTTGGTGGTATTATTGAGATAATAAGTCTTTACCCCCACCACAACCAAAATTATGTCAAATCTAGCATTAGTAACATTGTGTGATTGAAAGTCTTGATCTTCATTTATTTCCCAACTATTTCACATTCCATTATCATCCACCATTCCATTTCAAAATCAAACCCACCATCTATTATTTTTCCCTATTTACCATTTCTGGCCACACTTCCTTTGTAGAGGCTACAAATACACCTTGTAAGGAAGAACACAACAACATTCTCAGCATCCAAATTTACAGGTCATTCTTGATAGAGTAGTTATTTAGATGAGGTGTGGGATATTAATTAACATGATCAAGTATTCTATTTGTACCATTTTTTAATTAGGACATGCATCTCCATCTCAATAGGAAAAATAGAATCATATGTCATTTACCACACCCAAGACAAAAACATGTAAAGAGCCTAATCAAGAATTCCATGGAAACTTGTTGAATACTTATTTTTGGAAATGAATATTGAATATCTACATCATCAAGTGACCTAATTTCTTTAGAAGACATCCATAGGTCATAAATGCCACAAATATCAGGATTCATGCCTCCCATGCCTCATCAAATCCCTCCATGCTTCTTAATTACTCCTCTATCTCAAATATTGATGAGCCTATTTATCAATTTTAATCAAAAAATTAGATTAATCCTTAGCCACACATCTCAATCCTGATATGGATGGTTCAAGTTGATTCTAGACATTCTCAAAAATCTATAAATAGAGAGGCTATGAACATCATTTCTGAGACATGATTATGCAAAATTAATTACAAAGATTCATGCAACTATTCTTTCCATGCCAAATTGATTCCAAGCCAAAACACAAGCCAAAGGTGCCAAGGAGAGATGGAGGTAGCCAAACTTTCATTGATGAGGACTTCATGAGCACAAATTGATCAAGCCACTACAACAAGCATTTTTGAGCATCCAAGGAAGGTAAAAGAGGGTTTATTTTGCATTTTAATTGTGTATTTTATTCATGTTTGTTAATTAAGTTCTCCCTAGTGTCTAGGCCTAGATATGTTATGCTAGTTAGTGTGTTTCTTTTATTTATTTTTTGATTTTAAAACTAACACTATACTAATCATCTTCGCTTGAGTAAAATTCCTAGTTTACAAATGCAACCACCATAAAATATATTTTAGATATTCTCTTAGATGAATGGGGATCATATCTATGGTTTGATCATTATGACCATGTATAAGAAACTAGGTTGGGTATATATTACATACATGAGAGTGATGTAATCATTCCTAATATCCTAAAATCAGTTTATTCTCTTTAAAGAATATGGTAAATATCCTTTGATTGTTTGATAAGTAGAAATGGATCAGGTACAAGTGTTGTCTTGATCGCTCCCCAAAAGGAGAGTTATTTCTATTATTTTAGACTTCAGTCTAGTTGCACTAACAATGTAGCTAAATATGAAGCTTTGATTCAAGGACTACAATTGGCCAAAGAGAGAAGGATAGAATCCCTATAGATATTTGGTGATAGTGAGTTGATTGTTAACCAAGTAAGATCTAGAAGCATAACTAAGAATAATTTATTGAGATCTTATAAGCACAAGGTTTGGGACCTATTTTCAAAATTTCACCACTTTGAATATTCAAGAAGTGTCAAGATCATAGAACAAAGATACCGATCATATGGCTTCAATAGACCCCTAATATAATTTACCTAAGGAAATAAATAAATAAAATATCTACTATGTAAAATTAGTAGTAATCTTGTATATTATTGATAATGTAACTAATTGGGAAGTCTTTGATAATGATCAACAAATTATAAACTTCATGAGAGAAGAAATTGAATTCTTAGATAGGAACCAGCCAAAGCTCTAGGATCAATATGTGGATCAAATCATCCAATTAAATACAAACAAACTACCTATGGGTCTTGTTATATTGGAAATATATTCAATTTAGATGATGAATTGAAAGGTGAGAGGAAGAACATTTTGTTTAATGAAGAATACTAAAAGTCGGTGGTCATTTTGGAAGGCAAAACTCTAAATCTATGAAAGGTATGTAATGACTCAGAGAAGAAAAAATTTATTGAATTGTGCCAAAAATTTGACGATAACTTCACTTGGAGTTATCATGATCTAAGAGGGTTTGACCCTAGTTTAGTCCAGCATACAATAGAACTTAATTTGAATACCAAGCTTGTAAGACAAAAGTAGAGACCAATTAATCTAAAGATAAAATCCCTGATGAAAAACAAGATATCTAAACTTATAGAGGCTAATATTATTTTTCCTATTAAACACTCATCTTGGGTTAAAAATTTGGTCCCTGTAAGAAATAAGAATGGTTAGATCAAACTTTGCATGGATTTTAGAGACCTGAACAAAGCATCTCTAAAGGATCATTATCCTCTCCCACCTATGGAGAAAATTTTACAAACTATTATAGGATCTGAAAGGTTTTACCTTCTAGACAGTTAGTCTAGATATAACCAAATCCTAGTACAAGAGTTAGACTAGTATAAAACTACCTTCACCACAAAATGGGGCATGTATGTATAAAAAAAATGCCTTTTGGTTTGACTAATATTGGGGTAACATTTCATAGAGCCATGGATATGGAGTTTAAAGGATTGATAAATGAAATGATCCTAGTATATTTGGCTGATATCACTGTCTACTTGAAGCAAACCTGTACCACCTTAGAAAAAAATTTAAAAGATGCAAATAATTTGGGGTTTCTTTAAACCCAATGAATTGCATTTTTTTGGTCCATGAAGGGAATATATTGGGGCATATAGTGTCAAAGGAAGGTTTTGCAATAGACCCAAAAATATTTAGTGTTATATCTGCATTAGGACTACCAAGCCATAAGAAAGGACTATAGAGTTTCCTTGAAAATATTAATTTTGTGAGAAGATTTGTCCCAAATTTTTCCTCTTTGATAAAACCCCTCATTGTAATGCTTAAGAAGGGTACCATTTTTAGCTAGACATAAGATGGAAAAGATAAATTTTAGGCCATCAAACAAGATATTTCTTAGGCTACCACCCTAGTCAACCCCAAATACAATAAAGATTTTATTATTTATTCTTTCGGATGGGAAGGTAGCATCTCAGCTATTCTAACCCAGCAAACTGAAGAATAATTAGAGTAGCCAATATATTTATTTAGTCAATGTTTGAAGGGATATGAAAAAAATTATAGTTTTTTGGAGAAGCAAGTATATGTCATAATTAAGGCTCTCAATAAATTTAGGCATATGTTTTCCAATAATAAGATTCATCTTATGGTGAGTCACCCAAGTGTTAAAGATTTTTTTCTCAGCTAAGAAATAAATGAAAATGAGCAGGATGAATCACCAAGGTCATTAAGTATGACATAGACATCAAAGTTACCAAGATGGTAAGAGAAAAGGGTTTTTGTGAATAGTTGGCTTCTAATATTATAATTTATAAAACAACATATGAAGTAGTATATACTCAAAATACACCTCAATTAGGCAACCCCCCTATTTTTAATAACTGGATCCAATACATGACTAACTTCTTATAAACAGGTGAGTACCCATATGATCTTCAATAGTTTATGAAAAGGTATTATAGACTCTAGTCCATTCCTTATGTCCTTGTTGATGGAGTACTATTTATAAAAGATATGAATGGAGTTATGTTAAGATGTATTGAGCATGATCAAGTTCCTAAGGTGATCGAAGAATTTCATAATGGCCTATCAGGAAGAAATTTCTCTACAAGGACCATGGCTATCAAGATAATTAAGGGAGGATATTACTGGCCTAAATTATTCAAAGATTCCCACCAATGGGTAAGGAACTGTGAAAAGTGTGCTTACTTCACTGGCAAGCAAAAGTTAGCAACCTTTCCTCTCAAGCTAATTCAATTAGACAAATCATTTTCTCAATGAGGATTGGATTTCATTGGTATGATCAATATACCATCAAGTGAAATTCACAAAAGGGTCCTCATAGTAATAGATTATTTCACATGATGGACCAAATTAGTTGCACTGAAATATGCCACGGAGACATCTATTCTAGATTTCATGGACATTATAGTGTCAAGATTTAGTGTACCTCATACCATTATCTATGATAATGTTAAAGCATTCATGGGAATTAAGATGAGTGAATAGGCTATCAAGAATAATGTGTATTTGAGTAATTCTTCCAATTATTACCCTCAAAGCAATGGCTTAGTTGAGTTTACTAATAAGAACCTTATCAGAATTATCAAAAGAATAATGGAAGACAACCAAAGAACTTGGCACACAAAGTTGAAATCAGCACTTTGGGATGATAGGATCACTCCTAAGAGAGATATTGGTAATTCCCCTTTCATGTTGGTATATGGAAGAGAAGCTCGAGTCACACTATCAATTGAGCTACCATCAATAGAGCTCAATCAAAAATCAGATTTGATTGATAATGATGCAATGATAGTAAGATTGGTCAAACTCATAGAACTCAAAGAAATTATGAACCAATCAATGAAGGTCTTAGAAGTTAATCAGGCTCAAATGAAGAAGACTGTTGATAAAAGGGCATCTAAATGGAGCTTCTATTAAGAAGATATGGTTCTCAAATGGGATTCAAACAAAGCTAAACTAGGCAAACACACCAAATTTGATACAATATGGAGTGGTCAATATATCATTACTTAGTGCAAAGGAGCCAATGTATTCCAACTCTCCATGCTTGATGGATCAGAACTGTTTATCCTAATTAATGGGATATATCTCAAAGCTTGCTTTTGAGATATAAATTCATTCTAATTAATTAAAATTTTGTATATAATAGGGTTAGTTATATTTTTCAATAAGTACTTTTATACAAGTCAATTCATTAGGAGTTTTTGTGTCCTTAATTGTGTGGTTTTCCCTTATTTGTTGTCTATTTTTTCCTTGTTTTGCTAGGCAAATCCCAGTTTGTTCTTCACTAGGTTAGAGTTTGTTAAGTCAAATTGACTATGTGCCTAATAAACTGAAAGGCTACCAAATGAAAATTAATTAGTAGGCAATCACCCCATAGAGGTCACCAAAAATGTTGATATTTTTGTCCTAAAAATATTAAAATAATAAATACCCTGAGGGAGACCCTCTTCATTTTTTAGAAAATCCCTTGAAAATACCAAAAAGCCATTTTTCCCCTTGTATTATAAAATTTAGAACTCTAGATGTAATTTTCAAATTGCTTCATGGAATCCAGATCCCATAATGCAACTAGACTTAAAACCAATGGAATCCAAAACTTGGCACACAATTTTTAACTTATAAAATTACAATTTGCCTACTGAGCTTTAGATCCTGTGAACCTTTTAACTGATAGATTCTAAAACTCAACACACAATTTACAATTTTAAAAATTACAAATTACATGTTGGGATTCAAATCTCATGAAACCTAAACACCCCTTCTCATTGGGATCCAAAACTCAATGTGCAATTTTTAAAATTACAAATTACGTCCTAGGTTCAACTTCCCACTAACTACCCAAGCTACAAGATACGCAACTCCAAGAGAAATTTGTAATTTGTAAAAATTGTGAGTTACATCACAGGTTCCACCTCTCACCTTTCAAACCATTCAACTTGGTGTACATGGGACTTGCTCTAAGTACCTCAAGGTCTAACCACCAATCACCATTAATGCATTAATGATAGGGATTTCTATATAAACCAAGTATTTTGGGGATTTTTTATTATTGTTTCAAATTACTAAGTGTGTTTTTTTTAGCTCTCATAATGACTCTCATGCCATCTAACCCTTAAGCCACATGCTAAGTAAGTTACCTACAAGTTCAAGCCATGACTAAAAACTGACTTCCACATCATTATCACCTTTGTATAATATTTTCCTTGTGTTTTCTACCATTATTCTTGTAATATGAAGATTTTTGAGTTATTTATGTTTCTTGTAAAGTTATCTTTTGAATTTAGGGTTTTGTTGGAGTTATCAATTTTAGGATTTTTTATAGTTGTCATTATGATTTTTGGAAGGTCAAGTTTGTTGTTATTTCAATTAGATAGGTTGTAGACAATTAAATCTAGGATTTTCTAGGGTTTGTTTCTACAAGTTCCATCACTAAAAACCTAGTTTTTTCCTCAAAGATTGGCATTCAAATCTAGGACATTGCCACAAACCAAGAAGATATTCCTAGTATATTCCCCATTTAAAATCACTATAAAATATTCCCCTAATATCCTCTAAGTCCCTACGGACATTGGACCTGTATAGAGTACTTTCTATTTCCATGGATTTGTTCCATACTTCAAATACCTACCCTTTCTACCAAATATCCAACCTGTTCAAAATAATTCCTAGCTCCATAGAGTTGTCACCTACTCCAAACACTTTTTATTTCTATCAAAACCTTTACCTTCTTAGCACACCTTCCATTTCCATAAGATATCACACTTGTCCTAAGCACCTACAAACTCTATTAGCTCTCATAGTTGGTTTCTTCACAAGCTTACTACCCAAATTCCATGTCTTCAAAAGAGATGAAATTCAAATCAAAAGGTCCTAGAGTGACTCTCAACTTAGATTCTAATGCAAAAAATATAATAGATATTGATTTAGGTCACATTGACCTAGGGTTCTTTTGGACCTGGATAAGTGTAGAGTTCAATAGTGATTAGATCCAAAGTATTTATGACTTTGGATTGCCACAAGTTGCATTATTTCCATTATCAGTCCAAATCCCTAATTTGGTGCTAACAATAGCCCAAAACTATGATCCTAATATAAGATAAGTCTTAAATGATAGAGGGGAAAGGATTTTTAATCTAGACCCTAACTTTATAGATTCAATATTTACAATCCTAGAATTTGAGAGTTATCTCAACATAATTCCATAGACATCTGCCTAATTATTTGAATATAATAGAGATGGATTTTAGAATATAACTAAAAAATAGTGGCTTGAGTCCCCAAGGCTACCTCTATCAGATTACCAAAGACCTTATATAGGGTATATTTCATTGATGAGATGGGAGACATTATCATATTGTTGTAAAGAATCACTAGTAATTATGATTCCAAGAACTTCCAAGAATGGATGTACCAATGCATATGGGTCATCCAAAATAATTCCAATACATTCATTGAGCTAAACTAATAAGTGATTCCCTCCACAAGCAATTGTTGTAGGTGTAAACAACTGACAAATTTTATATGACTTCTTACTTGGTATATATCTTGGCCAAAGGGAGATTTTTTCTAGGCCTTAACATAGTCCTTAGAGAAATAAAAAGATTATACAACTATTATCCTAACCTCACATTAGAGGCTAGTAGATGGCATTTCAAGAGAATCAATTATTCTTTCAACTATTGCATCATTATCATATTTGATAAAGAACTAGGGAGAACAAGATTCTCACCAACAGTACTTTTAGAGATTGCCAAATGGAACTCATATTTTATTTAGTTCCCCACCTTCTCTTATATTAGAGTAGCCATATTCAGTGGCTACCCATACACACTTCCCTGATATGTTAGTTATAAGTGGGCACTGATGGAGCTAGTTAGGCAACTTAGCGAGACCCATAAGCTCCTTTCCAATAGGCACAAAGTTGGAATTCACTTCCTAATCAGTATTGGTAGATACACCTAACCCTCCCTCCTCAAATCTAAATGTTCTAAAGTTGAAATGTGCAAATGACCTTAAGGACTTTAAAGTCTAGGGCATTTTTTGATGTCTATGGGAATATCACCAGCATACTGGCACTTTTAACATATGTTCATGTTCCATATTATGAATATTATTATGAGGAATATTAGGATGAAGAGAAGGTCAAAATGAGGGATCATTCTATAATGACCCTAGAACAAATTAAAGATTATGATTTGGCACCAGTCCTTGATGACTTGGTGGATGATGAGTCAAATGTGAACTTGATTTATTACCAATAGATCATCACATAACCCCTTCCACCAGTAAGGTGCTTAGCTTTGAAATCATTTTCTCTATTTGATAGAATAGTAAGTGTGATCAGTATATCAATAAATTAGCTAAGGAGAAAGGGAGTGCAAGTAACAAGAGAAACAATAGGAGTTATAGATAAGATCGTGAAGCTTAAAGCATAAGGGATTTCTCTATCAGTAGAGGGTCTAAATGAAACAACAAGAAAACCATCAAAGGAACTAGAGAAGAAGAAGACTAAAGCTAAAAATGGGCAATTAATAAATGATGGGGTAGATGTAGAAAAACCAATTGACATCTCATTAGAAGACATAGTAGAAATAAAAGCTTTTTATAGCTTCAATAGCCATGTCCATAATAGTTACAACCCCAATTTCCATGGTTCACCTCCTATTATCTATATTGTTCTTGAGGATAAAAAACCTCTACCTCCTATCTCCACTCCAACATCTCATGTTTCCATTCCACCTCCTATTTCCACCCCCTTACATCCATAATTTCCCCTCCACCTATAATTCCTACCACATTACCTATAGTAATAATCCAATTATAACTGATACAATCAATTCAAGTGGACACTTAGGGGCCCCCATCAATGGATTATCAAGTTTCCACTCCACTTTCCCTTCCTCCAATTTCACCTTCCCCTTTCATTCCACTCCCTCTTTTCATTCCATTGATAATTATTTGCATTTAATCCCCATTAATTTCCAACACCACTCAGTAGTACAAATCCATGGACTCATTCATCCCTACTTCAGTCCTATAGGCCATCTCAACTCTTAAGATAAGTATTATTTCACTTTCATCCACACTCACTTTCCTTACATCATCAACCCTGAGTGGTCCTACAAATTTTATTAATTCATTCAATACTTTGGCTTCCACCCTCCCACTTATTACCAACTTTATAAAACTTTTGTTTATTCCATCTTCCATACCCCCAATAGACAGATATTTACATTGCCTCCAATTCATCCACTTTTACTATTTCTACAACACCTTCAGTTGAGATTGGAGCAACACAAGTTCTTGATGCAAATATATATTTACAAACCATTTATGGGAGTGATATTTCATAGGCATCTCTCGAGTGATCGATGGAAAAATCTACCCAGGAGTCTACAATTTTCATATTACTTACTAATGCAACAACATCAATTGTTGAATCTTTGTTGATAATGTCCAAACAACTAGATGTTATCCCTAGATGGATAGCATAATTAATGGGAAAGAAGAGAAAACAAATGACTTCCCTCAGCAAACTAGACTTTGGCCTATCAAAGGTCAAGAAGATGTCCAAGTCTACTTCTTGGACCTTCTTCATAATTCTCAATGATGATAAAGGAGAGAGATTTGTTGAGATTATAATACCCCCACTAGATAAATCAAAGGAAAATCTTGTGGTGGGAGATTATTAGATTTCAAGGATCCACCTTGGATAGCCAACAAGAGAGGGGATCAAACATGATTATTGCTTATTTCTTAGGGAAATAAGGTTATTTCTATAATGATGAAACAATTAGAGAGAGAAAGAATATCCTGATAGAATAAGTCAATAAATATGAAGGAGAAATTCAAACCTTGAATTTATATTATCCCAAATTAATAGTTATGGGTTTATTTGATATAGATATCCTCATTGTCAAGAAGATGCTGAAGAATGATTTTAAGCATGAGGAATTACATAAAACATCTCAATTTCAGATAAAGATACTCGTGGAATTCGCTCACAAGGCCAAGGTAGCACATGAAAGGGCTATTGACATGTTGTATGATATTGAAGGAATGATGAGTATGATGTCATGTTATACATAAAATGATGTAGATAAACTCTTTTAGGTAGAATAATTTTATACTTTTTTCAAGGAAGTGGTTAAAAGAGAATATATAAAGACTAAAGTCTTCACCTTGAATTCTATCCATAGATTTATCAAGTATGATAATGCACTAGATAAGATGAGCATAGAAATGCATGGAATTAAGACTTTTAGAAAGAAATTATTTGGCATTCAATTAGATTGTGTAGCTTCCAACCTTTACTCCTTCGTTCCATATGAATAATGAATACAAGAAATTTTTAGGGCCTTTGATGCATATGTTAAAAAGTTGCGGGTCAAGAAAGACACTTAGATATTGATTAATCTCTTTATGTTGAAGTATTTTCATATGTTGTAATTTCATTTATAAAAACATTATAAGTTATATATTGTAAAGGTGAAACTATATTTTATAACTCTTTTTTAGAAAGAGAAACATATATTTTACACATTATATTTTTTGACAAAGTAAAATTTGTAAAAAACACAATTGTAAATTACACTTTCTATTTTGACAAAGTTATAAGTTGGTAAAAAGTGTAAAATCATGTATTGAAAACTGCAATTTCCATTTTGACAAAGTGATATGACTTAAAAATTTGTAAAAGTCTCACTTAGGTTTTGCAATTTAGGGTTGTACAAAAGTAACTTTAGTTATCTTTTTTAAAGTCACATTATATTTTGGGCACCACCCCTTTGCATGAGGAACTATTTTTAGCTACATGAATAAGAACAAGCATTATAGGGAGATCTTCTAGTTCTATCCACACCATTCCAAGCAAAGAACCTCACCTAACTCTTGCATGCTACCTTCCAAACTATTTCACAACTTAAAGATGATAGAAAAAAAGAACCATGCCTATTTTTGCATGAAGTTCTAGATCTACATGGTTTTCTCAATTAGACATTCAAGTTTTGATAACTGCATCTTAGCTATGAGATATTATTATATAAAGATGGGTAGATCCTATGGCCCAATCTATCATTTTACTATTAGGGGATATATTTTTACATTTTGAATGTATTTTCTAAATGATGTAACCTTGATAATGAAAATAAATTGAATATTTATTTTTCTTGTCTAAGAGATCCTTGTGTATGCAGAGTTATTTGAGTATTTATGCATATTACAGTTCTTTTTAGTCACAAGATATTATTTTATGGTACTCTACCCTTCTAAAATATTATTTGATTTAAATAATTAAATTTTGTCCCTTCTATGAAAATAAAAAAATATTGCATTTGATTTCTCATTTGCATGACTTTGTGCATAAATAAATTTCAATTGATTTCTTATTCTATTATGTTTGTCAAGTAAGCATTAAGACCCACTAAAACAATTGATGCAATCACCATTTCTATTTTGCAAAATTGTATTCTTAAGTCTTTTCCCAGTCAAAATTTAGTTTAGGAGAAAGAACACTAAAAATGAGCAAAACTTCTATAGAATCGGTATCTTATCAGTTGCATTAGATTTAGTGAAAGGAAGTTGGCCTTCTCTAGAGTTTAACCTACATTTTCCAAAGTCCCACAGCTTGGAGGTTTTCCCATTTTATCATTAGGTATTGCATAGTGAGTTATTTTACATCAAATAATGAGTACAAAACCTATGTGATAACAATAACCACCATCCCACACCCATTATTTGTATAGGCTTACATTATATTCTACCATCCATGTTCTCACTACTAGAATAGGTAAAGGCATCTAAACTAATCTTCCACTTTTTAATATATAATAGTTTCCTCCTAAGCCAAAATTGGTGATTAAATCTAAATTATATAAACTTTTTGAACAATTAAACAACACACATAACAATATCTCAATACTCAAACTTATAAATCAATCCGCTATCTTTAAGGATATCCTATATGAATCATTATGTGATACCCAAGTTCCAAGTGATATTGAACTAGCTTACTTTCTAGATATCATGAAAGACCTCAAAAATAATGCAAAACTCATTCCCTTTGATCCAATAGATTTACCATCCAAAGATATTATTTACCAATATTTGCCTTTGTTCATATAATTTATTATGTATAACCAATGAATCAAAATGGTGTTCATTGATAATATATCGAGAATAAACATTTGTAAAAAAAATTACTAACCACCTTGGGTATCAACACCAATCTTATTAAAAAATTATTTATGCATATCAAGTGATTTGATAATTCACATAGCCCTTTGATTGGCCAAATAACATTGGATGTGATATTAGGGCCAAAAATGGTTCCAACTCCTTTTCAGGTAATGTCTTGATCATTACATTATGATTTGATTTTGGGTACACCTTAGATACATACAATGGAGGTCATCCCATCTACACTACATTCAAGTATAAAATTCATATGTAATGTGACCTTATTTTTAATTCTTGTTGATGATGAACCTTTCAAATTTTTCAAAATGATATATTTTGATATAGAGGTCATCCCTATGGTGGTTCCACCTAAATAATGTATCCCACTTGAGAATATACACAATTTTGAAATAGGTGAGTCAATTAAAATGGCTCCTTTATCTCCAGATAGAAATAAATCACCACATACTGAGATGTACATAGATTCACATCAAGAGCAAGAACCATATCCAAAGGAACCAATGATACGAAAACCAAATAAAAGCAATTAGTTGAGATTCTTTTATTAGTAAATAATGAGCAATAATATCGTCATTTTTTAGATTATTATGACAGTGATGATGATCTAGCCCATGAGATGATAGATGATACATTTTAAAAACTTAATTTTGATCCACTTGACCATATTTTTCATAAATTATTCACACCTACAAGTCCTAGTACATATAATCTAAATTCACCTATAGAGGATACATAACCAAATCAAGATAAAGGAAAATAAAAATAGCATATGAACATGTAAATGCTTTTTATTCCATACATCCATTTTTGCTACACACATTAAGTCAACATTACAAGGGTCAAATGTAGATACATCATGTAAATAATGTGGATGTCTCTCATAAGACTCTACAACAAAATCTACAAATCAAAGAAAACCAAGATACTACATATAGAATACTCACTATGTTACTTAAATATAGGATGATATTTTTATCTCTTAGTATCCACAAATCAGGTAATAGAATTTTTCATAAATAAGGATTTCCATATTCTAAATATCATAGAATCATAGGCCATCATACAAATCATTTTAAGGCATTTAAAAACCTAATTCATAAATACAAGAGTGAAGAGTACATAAAAATTGTGTTCAAAAAAAAAAAGACCAAATACTTTAAATTCTTTGGAAGAAACCCACCTTTCCAAATGACCAAGGCATCAATCCTTAACTATTATTGAAAATATTAATAGGGTTTATTACCATCATCTCAAGGTGGACATAAACACATGTAAAAGAAATTGTAGTATTACCACACTACATTATATGGGATATAATATATATATGAGTTATGATATTCTCCAGGTTTTTCAAGATCTCTTGGGTACATCATACTACCCAATGCATGTGGACCAAAGGTAGTAGACCTTACTATATGGTAAATGGACCAACACCCAAATTTGACTCTATATCTTGGCCAACATTGGTCTACCTATATGCAATCAACTATCAGTGTTAATATCTTACATTTCAACATGATAACAAAGAAATTTATATCCCACATGATGAATATGATGAGAGGTAGATACCCATTATTTCTAGTTGAGAGTTACTATAAATTATAAAATAATTGGTAATAAATAATTATAAATAGTTTTGGCAAATAATGCCACCATAGAGCACCTTGGACCTTAAATTGAAGATTTTTTGGACTAAATTGGTCACAATATTTCAAAAATACCAAAAAAAAGTCTTTACATACCTTATTGGCTCCTTGGCATCTATGTTGTTGGTTTCATGTTGGTAGATAGCATATTATCTATTTCTATATACATATGTGTTTCATACATCTTTTGAATGTGATACAGGCATACCCAAGTACAAGATATATGCACTTTTGAATGTTGGGCATACCCTCTACTCATTTCATCTAGACATTAGGTTCATCTACTTATTTTATCATGATACACTCAGGTTATATCATTAAATGATCATTTTCTATTTTCATGTTTGAGCTTATACACTTATACATGCCTTTATCCAAGGTTATATATTTTACAGTGTACTTTATATGCTATGTACATAATGTTTTTTGCTAACATATATATCCATATACTAGTATTATATTCTTATGTTGATTGTTTATGTTCCATTATTTATTTTTTTAACTTCCTTGGGTATCATGTCATACTTGTTCGAACATTCAAGTATTTTCCATTGATTGTGGCCTTCATGCCTATGTTTGTCTATTATGAATTTTGTATATGTCATAGTTCATTATATGTGGACATTTGAACATGTCTTTATATGCTTTATAGACATCTAACTAAGTCATGTCCATTTTATTGTATGACATTTGAACATGCCCCTTGTTTGAGGTCTCCTTGAACCATTGTCTTTTGATTTACTTTTTAGTGATATTGTGTGTGTTGGATTTATTGTTGAGCTTCTATTGTTACTACCTATACATTGGCATGATTCACATCATGTATCTTAGGACTTGATGTGATTGCATATTAGGTACCTCATTTTTATATATACCTATACATGTTACACATATATGCTACATGATCCATACATAGATTATGTAGTTATCTTATCTTTTTGAGGTAAGGTAGATAATAGTTTCCACTTCCCCACACCTCAAAATGGAGGTCATATCAATGAGGGAATGACATAGAGGCATTAATTCCACACCTTCTTAGTTTCATATGACACATTTTAGTGTGGGAATGCAAAAAAATAATGACTTTCACACTCATTCAATGCTCAGCATTTTAAGACTACAGTGGGGACATATTATGGAAACATGTTCTTCACACTTATACCAATTCTTAGTTTCATATTATAGTGAGGGCATGTCATGGGAACATGTCTACCACACTTCAAATTTTTAAAATTAGTTAAATTTCATAATTATATGATTTAGATACACATTTGTGAAATAATTTTATACATTGGTACCATTATTATATCCAAGTTTTAGCTTGATACATATATGAGGTACATATGTCATCAAAAATATCACCTTAGTTTTTAAAATAAAATTAGATTTTAGATTTTAGATACTTCTATGTATATTAGAATACACTAGGATGCACTTTTATGGACTATTATTCAATCAATCTACTACATTAGTTGGGCAAGGTTAAGGTGATTACATCACTCAATATTACCAACTTTATAGGATGGAGTGATTAAATCATCCAACCTCACTATATTTATGGTGTGAGTTGACTTGGATCACTCACACTCACTAGGTTATAAGTATGATTGTATTGAATTATTGAGCTAATCTCAATTATCAGGTGGAAACTCACCTTTTCTCTAAGGTTGGGGGTAATTGTCCTTCATTATTAAAATATATATACTTGTAGGTTTTCAAACTTTCCCAATCTCAACTACAATATTTTTATTTAAGCATCTCTTCAAATAAAATTTACAAAAGGAAATATGGTTGCATCGATACACAAGTGTACTCCTAACCTTGATCTCTTTCTTTTCAAACATTTCAAATTCTTTCAATTCTAGATTATATACGCTAGTTATAAATTGTAACATGCTCTTGGTTGCAAGTCAGTCACTAACAAATCACTCAAGTTAGACTTAGTTAAATACAAGGTGTTTTATATACACCTAGGTATGCATTTCTTTTCCTTTAAACTATTAATTTCAATACTAGATTAAAGGGGGGAATGTAAACAATAAAATCTAAATTGTATAACACCTCAGTAGTGTATACTTGGAAAGTACTTCTCATGGTTTTACCCTTCAATTCTTAAGACCTTATTGCTACCAAAAGGCTTGCATCTTCTATCTTTTTTGCCTATTTGTTATCTCTTAGTCTAATCATATGTTATTATGATGACCAAATATTCTATGTTTCTCAAAATGCTATAAACCTACTTATTATCATTTTCTTGTAGTTTTAAACCTGTACCTATTTTTGAGCTTCCTAGACTCCTGCATCCCAACCATATACCTAATTTAATGCTAATTTCCTATGCTAAAATAAGTGTCTACTACCTTAAATTCATCAAATTTATAAATGAAACATATCCTAAAGGTCAGCCTAAGAGGTTTATTGTGAGATATTTACAAAATGGATTGGGGTATATAAGATCAATCCTCATTCATTCCTCAACTAGCATAAATGTAGCAACTCATAAGGCAACTTACCAAAAACATCCAAGCAAGCATTAAAGTGAGAAAATATTCCCTATTCTTTTCTATTTAAATATTATTCATAGGGATAACCCATCTACAGGTCTAATGTACTGAAAAAGCATCCCATGAGCCATACTTTCTAATTTATAAACTAGGTCACTCTATGTAATTTTTTAGCACACATTACATCTTGATACATACACAATCAACCTTGTAGGGGAGAAATACATGTTGTCTTATTGAAGTGCACCCTATCAGGTCCTGAGACCTACTTCAAGAGACATAATGTAAATAACCCTAAGTTGTGGGTGACCTATGGTAGGCATAAATCTCTGGAGAAGGATAACAACTTTCAAATCACAATGCAACTAATTTAAAATCAGACTGTAACCTTCTAACCTACACTATCACAGCCTAATCCAAACTACAATTATGTATTGGTTTTGAAAAGGGATAATAAAGAAACTAAAAACTAAAAATAAGGAGATATACCAGACTTGAATGCCTCCTCTTTTTGCCTATAACATCATCATAGAATTAAACAAACACTGAATTTATATTACACACTCTCCAAATCAATATTCTCATACAATAGTATTTCATATGGAGATCATGATCCATGCTTATAACTTGAAGGGATATATGAAAGGCCCTAAACAAGACACAATTAGCTAATCTCCATAATCAATCACTAACATAATTAACTTCAACATAATATATGACCTGCACAAGAATAGCGCACTTATAGCAAGGTGGAGGGAAATGGACATACATAGGGGAGAATGACTTCTATCAAAAATGTAGATCAATAAAACATTGAAATCAAATAATAGTACAATCTTGAAGAAAATAAAATTTAGCCTTTATTTGATTCAAGACTTAAACCGAGTAGTAAAAGTCTCCAATTAAGCAGAGTATTATCATACCTAGGATGAGGGATTACAAATGAGGCATTTCCAACTTAATATATAAGAATTAGATGCAAGAGAGAGAGGAAAAATAACTACTCGGCTATTTTGATGTAATTTTTACAACATAAATCATCCTATTCAAGAGAAAATACAAATAGAAAATAAGGCCATTAGACATCCTTCAATGTAGTAGCCTATCATCTTGATGATATTTTAATGAGGAGTGGCATATGAGTGAAATAGATGACTTAATTATTTACTATTTTTGTCTATTTGAGTGCTTTATATGGTTAATATGCTCTTATAAGGTTGATCCACTTGGAAAAATCCTACTTTTATTTCTCCCACTCACCTCTCTCTTCATATTTTCATGTCAAAACTACTACATGGTTGACCTAGAAGAGGACTTTCAATGACACTTTTAGCCTTGGAGATTGACTTGCCTTGATGAGCACCTCATGGAGTAATTACATGCTTGTAAGATTCACTTTCCAATGCCTTAACTCTCTATTATGGCCTTAATGACCCTCAACCTCCATCATGGTCATGTTTGACAAGCCTTATGAGTTGATTTAACTTTTTTGGGAATAATGGAGTTTTATTCCTATTTTAGTTAAGGGTCTAGATTAATAAATTAGTAAAGAATATTGTAATAATTACATTTTTGATTTGTATATTTTATCTATCTTTTTTTACCTTTCTAAAAATAATAATAAATAAGGAAAAAATATAACTTATCTAGAAATAAGATGAGATGGTTTATGTAGGGTCTAAAAATACCTGTACAAAATTGAGATAGTGTCACAAATAATAATATGGCTTCATTAACTAAAAGGATAAGACTACCTAAAATAGGACACTTTGGGGTCTATTGTTATTATCTACTTCTATCGCTATTGTCTAAACTGGTCATAAAGACTTGAAACTTTTTGGGTTTTTACATTGTGTCATTATGAACCAACCTATGAAATCTTGAGTACTGAATGTTGACAGAGCTCACTATAGATATGATTTAATCTTCAAACACTAACCCTCCATCATACTAGATAAACTAGGATTTGAATCACTTAGATAAATGGGGGGTTATTGTGTAATATGCACTAAACATGTAATCCACACCCCTTGTATGGGCACATTGCCTACATATCAATACTCTGAAGAGGTTTCAAGCCATATGTAGTTCTTCCACCTAATGTGCTTTATGAAATAGTGTGATGTGGATGCAAAAATGCCAAATTAAGAATGTTTGAGATGGCTAGGGACTATTATGAGGATTTGATTATGTTTGTAGTTGTATTGGGTGACTGTATGTAGAGAATAGGGAAGTTTACCTTAGTACTTTACTTGTATTCTTGCTTGCTTTGTAAGATTTATCTCCTCCCTTTGTAAATGAACTTTGAATGGGATCTTATAAAGAAATATTGATCATGGGTTATATGTATTCATGTTAGGTTGACATAATGAAAGATAAGAATCAGATGAAAATGACCATTGGGGATCAAAGTGTGAATGGATAGGAGTGCCAAACATAGGACACCGTAGGGCCTGGTGTTATAGTCCAAGTATGGCACTCCTATCCTAGAATATTAGGACCTGAGAGATAGGATTGGCCTACGAAACAAATCTTGGATGAGCAAGAATTAGGGTTCAAAAGGTTTTGGATGATTGGTAATGAGAAAAAAGGTGTATTAGAGGGTCACAAGAGCATATAAGAAGGAAATATGGATTTGGTGTCATAATCCACACTCAAACTACAAATTTTGGTATTTTATATGAATACATTTGCCCCCTTTATTCTAGTGATTAAACAAAGCAAAATATTAGGATAAATAAAAAGTAGAAAGTGTACCTAAACTTACTTGTAAGGGTGAATCCCATGAGATGTGTGATGTTGAGTGATTCTAAATGATTTTGAGTGATTCAGAGTGATGTTGAGTAATTATAGTTATGTTGGGTATGTGTTGTACCAAAATTGATATCGTAATTGGAGATGAGTGCTCAATTCCCCAAGAGTGGCTCAAGAATATAAAGGATGGCCCTTTGCCTCCATCATCACCCACTAAGTTAAGTTATGTGATCATGCATGTGTTAATCGATGTTTTCACTATGTGTCCAATCCCTTTGAGTAGGTGGCTCAAAAATACAAAGGCTAGCTAGTCTTTTAGCTGCATCATTGCCCACTAGGTGAAGCTATGAGTGGTATTCATATGAATGTGTATCATATGAGATGGCTCTTAAATCCCATAAATGATATGTAATTTCATAATGTGGCATGGATATTTGAATGTGCATTGATAACTAGGCCAATCTTGGCCACTTTGAAAGGTGGAGATTAGTCGTATCTAAAATCCACTCTAAAATGATTCCAACCACCTACAAATGGAATAAGGCACAAAATACTAATAATACCTAAGTAATATAATGAAATAAAATGAAAATAAGGCAAATGTATCACACACATTGCCCCCAATCACTAGTGTTTGTAACATGGATTCTTATCTAAAAGTTATGCTAATAGCCCAATCTAAAATTAGAAGTTAGAGCCATCATGCCACACATGATGCCCCTATATCTGGATACTCTAAGAAAAACTATATTAAAACTACCCAATCTAAACTAAATTATAGCTAACAAAACTATAACTAAACTTTATTTTTATCTATTTCTAGAAAATTTAGGTTTTCTACTATTTGGATAGGATCATCAAAAATAGGACTCTTTATTGTCTAGTGTTGTAGTCTAATTATGTCACTCTTGTCCTATATTGTTTTTTATCACTATTTTATATTCATCACTATTTTCCTAGTCTATTCTACCTGGTTTGGGCTTTGGTTGTTGTTTTAAGTGTTCTAAAAACTATTTTTTGACAAATAAAAGGATCTAATCTCTATGATAAAACCCTTATTTGTTGCCCCCTCTTCTAATGGTAGGAGCAAAGACCCCTTAGAAGAGAGATCCCTACAATTATGTTATGTTTTTAAATACATGATATAGCAATGATAATCTAAAATATGTCTCAAGATATAGCAAAGTTTGTATTGTAGATTGTTATATCAAGAGGGGTATGCCCAGATAGATGTAACAATGTAATAGCATGTGTATTATACTAAATTAAAACTAAAAATTATTAGTTGTTAGTTGTCATGGAAGGATGAAGCATGATGTCCATCATGGCATCCAAAAAAGTAAGGTAATGCATGATGTGGATCATGGAATTGCAAATACCTAAAAATCAAACAAGCATGCAAGGCAAGAATCAATAAGCATACAAAAGTGGCTAAGGGGCCAACAAAATAAGGGACATGGTCACATGTCACTTAAACTAGGAAAGCAAGCATACAAGTCATGTTCAAATTCCACATGCATATACAAAATTACAAGTAAAGGACATTTTCTAATGTCCTAAGGCACACACAAATAACAAAATAGGAATAGAGAAACAAAATCACATCTAGCTACTCAAAGAAAGAAAGGAAGTCATGTAAATGGTGGAAATAATATCACATCTAACTAATTAGAGTAAGAAGTGAAAGTATGCAAAACATGTACTTAAAGACTAGGTAGATATTAAGAAATACACAAGTGTTATATACTAGTAAATGTCGATAGAATAATCTATGTAAGTTAGTAAGTAATGTACATCAACATGAGAACTAGAGTGTGTGATGTAGGAATGACATAACCTAGATGGTGTAGTCATGTAGAAGATGCCCCTGATGGGTAGATATGTCAATGTATGTCTTGAATGTAGAATTAGGATGCCCCCTCAATGGGTAGAGTGAAGTAATCAAGGATCTAGGTGCCACTGTACACATTCAAAGAAGATCAAGTGAAGCATGGTAATATAGATAAATCAATAAACAATAGCATAGAATAGAAAAATTTAAGTCTAGCATGGTAAGAAAAATGTAAAGCATGGATAATGCATATAGTTGAAATGTTTTTGGTGTTTTGATTTATTTGAATTATTTTGTATTTTGACATATTATATTATTTTTGGTATTTTAGAAATAAGTTATGTATAATCAATCATAAGGAAACTATGTACAAGAAATTGAAAAGAATTTATGTACAAGTAAGTTGAGAAGAAATGATACTAATCAATGAGTCTCATTTGAGACTCCCTATCATGGTTCCCTATATCAAGGAGAGGGATCATGTGTGATTGTGAAGCATGATGGAAGGGTTGAGACTAAATTTGAAAGTTGTGTATGCTATAAATGCTCTAAGATCTCTATAGTGGAAATCGACTGTGTGGTCCCCTATAACTTTAAGAAGTGGATGTAACTATAGGGCTCTTAGGGACCGATTTGGTAGTGTAAGAATCTCTCTAAAAGTGTGCTTTGTGTGTAGATGCATGAGACCTCAATGATATTATCTTGTGTATAAATATTACAGCTAAAAATTATCTAGAGTCTTGAAACTATGGTTGTTGTAAAGGAGGCCTCCGTGGAAGTGAATGAACTCTTTGTGCTAGCAATGATGGCCTCGACTGTAGTTGAATCTAAATTGGGGGAAGAACTATAACTAGTAGAAAAATTAAAACTGGTAACTATAGAGTAGGAGATGGATCTTAAGTGTTGAGTGGTAACTCCTACAAAACTCCACCAACTGTAACAACCTAATTAGTGTGAATGAATTTCATGCATCTACGAATTGTATAAGGTACTAAATGAAGTTTCTAAATCCATGATCAACCAGGAAATATATTAAATACTCTTGTATTAAGGACAATAGTAAATGGTGTGGCCATATGTTTAGGTCTAACTTATATAGGAAGTACAATCTCACCTAATAAAAAATTTATGTGCCCATTGAATCCACTGATAACTATGTCTATCAGGGTATTATCCTACTATGAATATCTAAATGTTGTAGTAATGTCATAGTGCACATGTTCACACTAGATCCATTATCTATGAGAATATTATGAATGGTATAATGATCAATGTAGGCTCTGATAAGAAAGTGAATGGTAATCCAAATCATCCTCAACTATCTCCTACTCTAAGAAGGAGATGGGAGGTCTAGCTAGAAATCTAGAATTATAAACACCAATCATGTTTCTCAAAAGATGTGACTCAACTAAAGGTGCTTAGTATGTAGCTGGTGGAGGGTGTGCATGATATACATGGTGAACACCTGATGTATCCCCTATCTCTTCTTTATAATGTTGTGGGAAAGAATCTGAGAAAAAATTTCATTGCCTTGTCTTATGTTTGCTTTACCTGAGGAGGTTCAACTGGAGTGCCAAGATTACTAAGGTTACCATCTATCAAGTCCTATATCTTGTGTCACAAACTAATGCATATGTTCATTATGTGGCTTTGTACCTTATGAAAATTATAAAATGCATTCTAATCATATCCATGTGGAAGAGGCTTTGTTGTATCAACTTCCCAAATAGGAGGGAGAGAAATGGCATTGCATTCCAATAGTTTTTGTAAGACTTTGGCTAGAGATATTAGTGGATTGGTAAAGGCTCACTGAGGAGTTGTTGATAAAACTACTCGCTTAAGAGGCTTTAAAGAAGTATTAATTATAGGTTGATTTTGACTTTTTCTATCAATAACCTTTACTTTGTATGGGACTTTACTGTTACTCTTGTTTTTTTATATATATACTTATATACTAGAGTTTTCCCATTTAAATTAGTTTGACTTCTCTTTCCTTTAGTGTATGACATAACTCAGTGAAGGAAGAGAACCTTTTGAACATTATTGACTCATGCAAAGCTGGTAGAAGACTCTATTTGAAGAGATCTTGTAATTCTTGATCGACCATGGGGCTATTCATTTTAGCCAAGATAGTCTTATACCAAAGAACATGATCTGTGAGATGTTCATTTGACCTTTGTTTTTATTTTGAAACTTGGGCATAAGAAACCTTGTCACCTATGTTTATGCTTAAATGAGCTAGGAATATGTTAGCTAAAGGATTAAGTGTATTCACCAACTGATTTGGTAGACTATAGAACCATTTTAGAGCATAATCCTTTAAACTCCATGGAAATAACTTGGTTAATAACCAATGATTTTGCACATCATCCAAGCATGCTATGTGAAAATCTCTCAAGTATGTCTCTAGATCACCCTTGCCATCATATAGAGTGATCTTGGTTTGAACAAAACCTAGTGGTAAGTGTGGAAAAGCAATATGATGTGCCAATGGTGTATAAAGTACAGCAAAACAATCTAAAGCCTACGTTGGTCTAGAGGTACTTGCTCAAGATGTGACACCTTAGATTGAAGAGATTTTATCTCTTTTATAAGGGCAGCCACATCAAGAGATAATGATGTACTAGTCATAACTGGTGGTGCTACATGAGAAGGTTGGGTTGTTATAGAGGGTTGTTGATACATAATTACCCCCATAGTGTAATTTTCAATTGGTTGTCCTAAAGGAATGGAAGATTGAACTTTCTTAGCCTTTTTAATTTCTATGATAGATTTTAATATAAGAGCATGATCTCGAGGCTATTCCCTAAGTCTCTCTCTAAAACTTTGTAGAATCAAATTTTTGTTGATGACAACATCATTATCAATAATAGATGGAAGTGGATCAAGAGCTCGATGTGCTAGGTCATTAACATCTATATGTGTATCATCATTATTATTCTCATATTGCTCATTGTCAAAATTATCTTCATAGAAATTAGTGTAATCTAGATATCTAGGATCTATAGTAGGAAACTAAGTTGGTTTTTTATCCATGGTGTATGGATGGGTTGGATAAATTTTGGTGAATTTAGGAGGGTCACCACTAAGTCTTGTACTTCATCTCAAAGGAAGATATGCAAGGAGCTTAGGTGGCATAAGGAAAAAAAATTAAAAAATAAAAGAAAAGATTAAATAAAAGAAATCTAGGATTTGAAAAAAGCAAGCTGAAATATGTATAAAAAGGATACGAAGCTCACAAACATGTAAGGTGATACCTCAAAAAATAAAGGGACCTAGTAAATTCAGCTAGGGTTTGAAAGAAATTATTTTTAAAATTACTATGGTGAATTTTTAAAAATTAAATAGAAATTATGATTTATATATGCACGAAAAAAATTAAAAACATATTTATAAAATCAGCAAGGAATTTTCTCTAAGGTTTCTAGGGTTTTTTTGTGCAAACAAAGTAAGTTGGGTTCACCAATTAACTTTTTGGGAATAATGGAGTTTTATTCCTATTTTTGTTAAGAGTCAAGATTAATAAATTAGTAAATAATATTTTAATAATTACAGTCCTTATTTTTATATTTTATCTATCTTTTTTTACCTTTCTAAAAATAATAATAAATAAAGAGAAAATATAACTTATTTGGAATTACGTTGAGATGGTTGATACAGGGTCTGAAACTAGCTATACAAGACTGGGATAATGTTGCAAATTAGAATCTAGCTTTCATTTAGAAAAAGGATAGACTATCAAAAATAGGACACTTTTGGGTCTGACACCATTGTCCACTTCTACCGTTGTCAAAATTGATCACAAAGACCTATAACTTTTTGAGTTTTTGCACTATGCCAGTATGAGACTGCCTATGAAATATTGAATACTGAATATTAATAGAGCTCACTATAAAGATGATTTAATCTTAAAACCCTAACCCTCTATCATGATTGATAAAATGGGATTTGAATCACTTAGATAAATGGGGGGTTAGTTTGTAATATGCACTGAATGTGTAATCCACACCCCTTGTGTGGGCATGTTACCTACATACCAATACTCTAAATCGGGATCAAGCCATATATAATTTTCCCACCTAATGTGATTTGTGAAATAGTGTGATGCATATGCAAAAATACCAAATTGAGAATGATTGAGGTGGTTAGGGACTAGTATGAGGGTTTGAGTGTGTTTGTAGTTGTATTGGGTGATTGTATGTAGAAAATAGGGAAGTTTGACTTAGTGCTTTGTTTTATTCTTAATTGATTTTTAAGATTTGTCACATCCCTTTGTAAATGAAATTTGAATGGGATTTTATAGGGAATATTGGTAATGATTTAGATGTATTCATGCTAGGCTGACATAATGAAGGATAAGAATCAAATGAAAATGACTATTGGGGCTCAAAGTGTGAATGGATAGGAACACTAAAAAAAGGACACCCTAGGGTCTAGATTTATAATCCAAGTATGATTCTCCTGTCTTATAGGCTCAAAACCTAGGGGGATAGGATTGGCCTAAGAAATAGAGCTTGGTTGAGCAAGAATTAGGGTTCAAAAGGCTCTGGATGACTGGAAATGAGAAAAAAAGTGTCTAGGAGGGTCACAAGAACATGTAATAATGACTTATGGATTGGGTGTCATAAGCCACAGTCAAACTACCAATTTTGAAATTTTATATAATTGCATTTACCCCCCTTTATTCTAATGATGCATAAAATTGAAATAATAGGATTAAAAAAAAAGTAGAAAGCGTACCTAAACTTACCTACAAGGGTGAAGCCCATGAATATGTGTTACATTGAGTGATGTTAAGGGTTGTTGAGTAATGTTGGGTATGTAATGTACCAAAAATTTCAAATGGATCTGAGTACTTAATCCCTTAAGAGTGGCTCAAGAATACAAAGGTTGGCCCTTTGGCTCCATCATCACCCACTAAGTGAATTTATGTGATCATATATATGTTAATCAATGTTTGGACTATGTCCAATCCCTTTGAGTATGTGGCTCAAGAATATAAAGTCTATCTAGTCCTTTGGATCCATCATTACCCACTAAGTGAAGCTATAAATTGGTATCAATAAGAATGTGTGTCGTATGAGATGGATCTTAAATCCCATGAATGCTTTGTAATCTAATAATGTGGCGTGGATAGTTGAATGTTCATTGAAAACTAGGCCAATCTTGGCCACTCTAAAAGGTGGATATTAGGATTGTATAAAAGCCACTCCAAAACTAAGAACTAGGCTTATATGAAAGCCACTTTAAAATGATGCCAACCACCTATAGATGGAATAAGGCATGTAACTACTAAGATTACCTAGGTAATGCAATGAACTAAAAATAAAAGAAGGCAAATGTGCCACTTACATTACCTCTAATCACTAGTATCTGTAACATGGATTCTGATCTAGAAGTTGTACCAACTACCCAATCTAAAACTAAAAGTAAGAACCATCATGCCACATATGATTCCCCCTATATCTAGATACTCTAAGAAAAATTGTACTAAAATTTCCTAATCTAAACTGAACTATAGCTGACAAAACTATAACTAAACTTACCTTTTTGTTTGTTTCTATAAAATTTGGGTTTTCTATTATTTGGATAGGAATGCCAAAAATAGGACACTTTATTGTATGGTGTTGTATTCTAATTATGGTGCTCTTATCCTTTGTTGTTTTTTATCACTATTATGTATTCATCACTATTTTCTTAGTCTGGTCTACCTAGTTTGGGTTCTGGTTATTGTTATGATTGTTCTAAAAATTAATTTTTGAGTGGTAGAAGGCTTTGATCTCAATGACAAAACCCATGTTTATTTCCCCCTCTTCTAAAGGTAGGAATGAACACCCTGTAATGACTTCCCTCAAAAGAAAGAGCCCTGTAAGTATGTTATGTTGTGAAATACATGATATAGCAATGATAATCCAAAATATGTCTCAAGATATAGCATATTTTGTATTTGAGATTGTGAGATCAACAAGGGTATACCTAGATAGGTGTAACAATGTAATAGAATGTGCAGTATATTGAATTGAAACTACAAATTTTTGTTGTTAGTTGTTAATTATTATTTTTCAAGGAGGGAGGGAGCATGATGTCCATCATGGCATCTAAGAAAGAAATATAATGCATGATGTGGATCATGGCATTACAAATAGTTAAGAAGCAACCAAGAAAACAATCATGCAAATCAAGAAGTAAGATGCATAAAAAAGTGGCCAAGGGGCCAAGAAAATAAGGGACATGGGCACATATCACTTAAATTGGGAAATCAAGCATACAAGACATGTTCAAATTCCACATACACATACAAGAGTACAAGCAAAGGACATTGGAAAATTTCCTAAGGCACACACAAGTAAAAAAATAGGAATAGAGAAATACAATCACATCTAGGTACTTAAAGCAAGAAAGTAAGGCATGCAAATGCTAGAAATACTATTGCATCTAACTAATTAGAGCAAGAAGTGAAAGTATGAAAAACATGTAGTAAAATACTAGGTAGATGCTCAGAAATACACAAGTGCTATATACTAGTGAGTGTTGATAAAATAATTTGTTTAAGCTAGCAAGTAATGTACATCAAAATGAGAACTAGAGTGTGTGGTGTAAGAATTATAGAACTTGGATGGTGTATTCATGTAGAAGATGCCTTTAGTGGGTAGATATGTCAATGTATGTCTCAAATGTAAAATTAGGATGCCCCCCAAATGGGTAGATTGAATTAATCAAGGATCTGGGTGTCCCTGCACACATTCAAAGAAGATTAGGTGAAGCATGGTAATGTAGATAAATTGACAAATAATAGCATAGAATAACAAAATGTAAGTCTAGCATGGTAAAAGAAATGTAAATCATGGATAATGCATACAATTTAAATGTTTTTTGTGTTTTGAGTTATTTTAATGGTTTTGTATTTTGACATGTTATATTATTTTTGGTATTTTTGAAATAAGCTATGTACAATCAATCATAAGGAAACTATGTAAAAGAAATTGAAAAGAATCTATGTACAAGTAAACTAAGAAGAAATGATACTAACTAATGAGCCTCATTTAAAAATCCCTATCATGGTGTCTAACATCAAGGAGAAGGATCATGCATGATCATGAAGTGTGATGGAAGGGTTGAGACTATGACTCTAAAAGTTGTGTATGTTGTAAGTGCTCTGAGATCTCTATAGTGGGAACTGACTATGGGGTCCCCTATAACACTAAAAAGTGGTTGCAATTTTAGGGATCTTAGGGATCCATCTAGTATTATAAGAATCTCTTTAAAAGTGTGATCAGTGTATAAAGGCATGAGACCTTAATGATATTGCCCTGGGTGTAAATATTGTAGTGTAAATAATGAAAGTGTGCCCTAGATGATAATTATAGAAGATGTTTATATTGATGAGATGTGGGTGAGTTTATATAGTGACTTGGTTATTTCAAGCACCACCCAAGTTCAAAACTTAGTATAGTATTAGAGGTTTGTTGTGGTTGATCATTGGTATTCTTGGGTCAGTTATGGCTATTGATGGTATTCTTGGACCATTTATGGCTATTTGTCGGTATTCTCAGGGCTGTTATGGCCATTGTTAGTAAATATGGTACTTTTGATAGATGATCACTTGAGGATTTGGGCCCATGATTGTGTCTCAGACCATTTGGAGTTCCAATCAAAAGTAAAGTACCTATTTAAAAAAATGATAGAAGATGTTTATCACTTTCCAATGTAAAGTTTTATAGTTTCATTTACATGTTTGTTTCCTTTCATTTGGAATCAATTCAAATAATATATGTACATGATGTCCTATATCAATTAAAATATATTTTATTATACTTATTCCATAAATTTAATACTCTAACAACCATGATTCAATTTTTAATGTCATATCTTAAGCACAAGAAAGAATCTCCTTCTCATCTTCATCTCCATGAGGGTGTTAGTTACTTTCCTTCTAAATAGATCCATTTTATCACTCCTCCATGAGATGAAGTAGCTTATACTATTAGTACTAATTCCCATACTCATCCTATCCATTCCTCCACCTCTTCTCTATAGGGTATGTTCCTACATGTTCAATTAGAAACAACTAGGGTTTGAACTTGTGAGACTCTAAGGGATCGAATTATTAGTATAAATAGGTTCATTTTAACATTTAAAACTCAGAATCAACTATTACATGAAAAAATTACAATAGTGTAAAATTAAATTAAAATATAAATGCCTTTAGGGTACACTAGCATCAATCATGTATATGCATCTTCACCCAATCAATCTATGCCAAGTAATGGTATATATCAAAACCAGAAATCATAACAAAGTGCATCTACAACTAATGATTTGAAAATTATTGAAAGATAAAATAGAATTTCAAGTGATATTTTAAGTCAAATAATTAAATCTAAGTTGATCAACTTACCTCTTCTACATTTAATGAGGGGATCCAAATATTATTGTGCATATCATAGAATGCATGGGCACCACACTAATTCATGTTTATCATTAAAAAGTAAAATACAATAGGTAATTAATATAGATGACTCAAATAGTGACACATCGTCCCAAAAACATAAAATGGCAAATGTATAAATTTAAAAAGGGTCAAATTTAGAAACAATACAAAATTGGTTACCAAAGCATAACTCAAAACAATAAAAGGTTCACAAAGCAAAATTAGAGAAAAAAATAATACAATAAGAATAGGTAAAGTGAATGAAAGATGAAAATATACCTCTCTAAAATGAATTCTCACTTTCAAAACATTATATTTTTAGTCATAAATATCTACAATAATTTGATTATCAAGGTCAAGTGTTGGGAAAACATGCCCAAGGCATCACTATTCATATTCTAGCAGTTGATAATGTTGGTCAACAAGGTTTGAGATTTATGGAACATACTAAAGCAAATCATTCATAGATATAGTTTATCAAAGCAAAATATCTAGATATAATAAAAGTTAAGACTAGAATTCCATTGGTTCAAAATCAAGATGATAATGATGAGTGGAGTAGTCTAGGTTATTATGATTGCCAAGATATTGACAATGAACAATACTTAGATTCTCACTACAATTCAATTCAGTCATAGCACATCAATCACACTTCAAAAGTGTTTACCATTCCTCTTTTTTACACAAACCACATTGATAGTGGGTTTCTTATGAGACTCATCAGTTAGTACGTTCATACCTACTTGTACATAGTTCTTCTTACCTTCTTCTTTGTCTATAATTTCATTTTCATGATTACTTGTACATAGCTTATATACTCAAAAAATACAAAAACATTCAAATATTTCTAAAAAACACAAAATTTATATTATTTACATTCTTTATACTTATTAGGTATTACATATGTTAGATATCTTAGTATAGTTAGTTTTATCATATATACATGCTTTTAATTGTTCTTTTTGAGTGTTCACAGAAGCTTACAAGATCCAAGTCCACTACAAAGATCCAAATTTGTTATTATCTACCCACTGAGTGCAAATACATAGGTTTCTCATTTGATGCATTCACCCATTTGAGGGCATCCTATACATAGTTCTAGTTACTAAGTTATAGTTGAATTTATAAGTCACCACCTTAGTTGATGTAGGACTTGCCAAGACCATAAGAGTAGTTACATACCTACAAGGTCCCAAGCACTTCAATAAAATCAAGATGTGTGTAGGCACTCCCCATTCATTCCGGTACCCAAGCAATAAAGTGTAGTTCTATGTAGTAATATAATGAAGGCTCATGCCTATTATAAGAAAGGGTTGCATGTTATAGTGTAGGATTCTTAAGCATGTAGTCCAAAAGGTGCACAGGTCCAAAGATACAAGCTCTTAGGTTCTAGATGGCTGATTAAGTAAGATGTGCAAGGAGTAGTTATATATCATGAAGAGTGCACTAAAGACCGTAAATATTCATGCACACTCTTACTCAAATATCTCCATATACCTATATAAAATATTTCTATGCTAGTGTGTAGGATCCTACTCTCACACCCTTGAATATTGTAGGATGCAAACCTAAATCCTTTTTTCACCTCTTCCATACACACATAATTTTAAATAACTCTTGCACACACCAATGGCATAAGAGTACGTCCAAATCAAAGGGCATGTGCACAAACTCTTTATGCAAGTAACATACAAAGAGAAGATCATGCACCAAGTTTCATACCGTACATAGTAATAATGTGGTAAGCTAAAAAAAAAGTTATCATAACAAATGCCAAGTGGAGAGGAAAAATAAAGAGGTAGTTGGAGGTAGTTGAATGAGGCCCATGACATGTCAGAGCTAGTAAATGAAAAAGTGGCTATTAGACATCAAAATATGAGTGCATGCCACCTCCTAGCCTTATCAAGGAAGTCTTTCATTCCTCGATGCACATGTATCTATAAATGATCCTACCAACAATTCTAGATCCAAATCACCAAACTTCAAAAAGTATTGATGCAATACCAAAATTTAATTTAAAGCTACACCCACATCCTCAAGTGGCACATTTATTCTAAAATGGGCTTGTTTACTATAAAATATTGATTATTCACTTGTAAAAGGGTCAACATATTTTTATCAACCTCACTCTACTAAAATTTACCCTCCATGAGTACTTATATTAGCTAAATCTTACAAACTAATGAGAATTAAGTTAACCTCTTTCCATTATTATAATGATCTATGTGTTATTTATGTTTGTTGATCCTTGACAATGGGTAATGCTCACCCCTCTCACCATTTTCCATTCCTAGAACCTCCTCATTGAACTTGGAACTCACTTACAAGTCATATTTTTTACACACTAGGGTCTATATCGATATTGTCTATAGACTATTTGTCATCCCTCTTAGTGTTGTACTACATTCCCTTGCCTTCATGTGAAATACTTATGTATTTGGAGTGTCTTTGGTAAGATTTATGTGATATCATCTTGTTCTCAAAATTTTGTATTATTTTTATGGTAGTAGGAGTGATCACTCTATTTTGGGTGTATCACCTCTTTATATTTCAACATCTCTTACATTTTCCCTCCCTTTTTCCTTAAAGATCTTAGGTTTAGACTAGTGGTAGATTTACCTTTTTGCTCTTTAGGCCTATGCACTAGTCTTAAAAAAGTGTGCTTAGAATAGAAGAAATATGGCCTACTCCAGAGTTCATCCCAAGGAATGGAAGGGTCCCATGCCTTGGGGATGTTCTCATCATTATGATGAGACAACCAATGCTCATGCACATAGTTGGACAATAATACTTCTATTCCCCATACCATATAATTTTACACCTTACATAAGACCTTCCTTCTAAGTGCCCTACCATAAAGTGTCATGCACCATAGAGCATCCATGGGTACACATTTCAAATGATAATAATTTATGGCACACCCAGTAGGACCAATTGAATAAAAGATAAGGAATTGATACTACCCTTAGCTATCAATTATTGAAGACACTCCATAGATAATCTAGCAACTCCAAATGTCCAAATCTACTAGCTAAGGTAGTCTGAGTGTTTAATAGTATGTCTTTCTACCCCCACTCCATGTAAATGTTGTTTTCACACTTTCCCATTTCTCATATCAAGCTCATGCAAGAACATGTAGCCCTTCCCTAGTTCAGCCCCTATGGTAGCTTGTTTATGCTTCTAATCATCCCTATGCAAGTTACATTACTCCTAATTTACATTATTACCCTCCTAATTATCCCCAAAAGAGCATTAGTGATATACATCTTAATTCCTAGAGACAAATGAGGGAGATTGAAAGAGAGCATGGGTATGGTAGGAAACAAGAGGAGATTACTCATCAAGCTTACACTTAGTAGTTGGAGATGATGGAGTGGTGCATATTTGAAGAGGAATGCTTAGCTAGGTATATTGTAGCCAAAGAAGAGTAGATGCATTAGTTACTTATGCATATGCAATGAATTAAAGCACATCTAACTATTTTTACTCCTTTTCCTAGCTTTAGGCAAGCTCTCCCTATGTTTACCAGCCAACCTATGGAGCAAAAGTTTTATGTGCTCAAAGTCCCTAACTTTATATAGCATAATTCCTTTGTGATTCTAAGTAAAACCCATATTTTCAAAGTACCAAGATTCAAAAAGCCTATGTTCATGTTATCTCAAGAGCCCATCCTTCCTTAAGAGCCTCAAGCATAATCATGGTATCCCTTTTAGACCCAACACTCTAAATTTAGGATGCCTATCTTGGTCAAGACCACTTCTACTGTGCCATTTGAGACTCTTTATTTTCCTACAATCTCCTTTTTCAAAGGAGGAACAGTTATTTAAAGTGTAGAGGTAGTCTATGTAAAAGAAGAGGAGGGTTCCTCAAGTGAGAAAGATTCAATCTGCACCACTCTAAAATGCATCCAAGAGCCTAGGCTAGACCTTTTTTTGTAAAATGGGCTACCATTTGATGTTATGGAAGAAGACCTTGAAGAAGGATCAAACCTTCAAGAGGAGTGCATGTCTAAAGAGAACAACCAAGATCACCCCAAGGTGAGATCATAGGTGTAATCATAAGCCTAGGATGAGGACTCCTTTTTGGATTAGTTAGATGAATTTTTCTCAAGTTTGGATGACAAACTAACATCTTCTCAGGAGCATACTCATGTTAATTCTATGCCAGCAACTAGTTTTAATTGCATATCAAAGAAAGGCAAAGTGCACACATAAATGAATTCATAACCTTATAAATTATAGAGGCCCATAGGGATTTAGACACATATACAAGCATGAACAGGTCATCAAAAGGATTATTATAAATAAAGGAGAAAGGATAACTAGTTGAGCCCAAAGAATAACATGAAGATGCAAAAGAAACTATGGTAATAAGCACTCTCAATCCTTTTATGCCCAAGCATGTCATATAGGTGCTTTTAAAGAGTGTAATGGACTTGTAATAGCATTTTATGAAATGAGTAGGGGCAGCCCATTAGGTTCATGAGCTTCAAAATTATCAATCACAAACCTCCGAAACTCTAGAAGGATTAATCTGAGTAGAAATTGAAACTAGGCATCAAGAGATTTGGGAAGGATTAGTTTAACTTTGAAGACATGAGCCATCTAAAAGGAAATCTTAAATGAAGCATGGTGGAGTCATTCATCAAAAATTAACCTATAAAAACTAGTTTCCTCAAACACTCTTCAAAATTAACTAGGTCATGCCTCCTTTATAGTGAATAGATGCCACCTTGCATCCATCTATCACATATCAATAATAGGGCAGTGCACAAGGCAAAAGATTTAATGGGTTTATGTTTTGATCTAAGAAGATGAAGGTACTTATTTTTAGGTTATATATAGTAGATTACATTATCTTACATTACATTTCCCTTAGTGCCTATGTGCACATTGTATAGTCCTAGTTTTGTTTTGTTTTCATCTAAGCACATTTTAAGAATTTATTGCTTATTTTTCTCCATTTTGCTTTATTGAAGGTTGGACTCATTTTAGTTTACTCAGGCATATAACTAGGTAGTTTATAGCTTTAATGAATCCATGCCTAATGTATCACTTCAAAGTCTATTGGGTTCCCACTTAGCAAGCAATTAGCCTATAGAGGTCGTTAGAAGTGTTGAATTTATAAGTTACCCCCCTCAATCAGTATAGGACTTGTCAAGACCATAACAGAAGTTGTGCACCTGCAAGCTCCTAAGTGATTTAAAATAATAAAGATGTGTGTAGATGTTTCCCATTCATACACATGCCTAAGTAGTTAATTTTAGGCCTACACAGTAATAAAATGAATACTCGTGCCTATTATAAGAAAAGGTTGTTCACTACAACACAAGATTCTTTGATGTGCAATCTAAAAGGTGCACAAGTCCAAAGATACAAGCTCCCAAGTTTTGGATGGTTGAGTAAGGAAGGTACATAAGTATTAGTTATATATCATTAAGAGTACATTGAAGATCTTCAGTCTTCATGCATTCTCTTCTTCAAAGATTTCCCTGCACCTATCTAACATAGTTATGCACTAACACGTAGGATCCTAATCTTACACCCTTGAATATAATAATATGTAAACCTAAATCCTCACATTGTCTCTTCTATAGACACAAAATTTCAAATAACTCTTACACACACCATTAGCATAAGAGTACTTCCAAATCAAGAGGCACATGTACAAACTCTACACACATGTAACATATAAAGAGAGGAGTGTACACCAAATTTCATACCACACATAGTAATGATGTGGTAAGCTAAATAAGAAGTTATCATAACAGGTGCCAAGTGGTGGGGAAAATTAAAGAGGTAGTTGAGTGAGGCCCAAGATGTGTCAGAGCTAGTAAATGAAAAAGTGGATGTTAGACATCATAATATGAGTGTATGGTACCCTTTGACCTTATCAGGGAAGTCTCATGTTCCCCAATGCACACATATCTAGAAATGATCTTGCCACCAACTATAGATCCAAATCACCAAACTTTTAAAAGTACCAACATAGCACTGTAAAATAATTAAAAGCTACATCCACCTCCCCAAGTGGTGAATTTATTTTAAAATAGGCTTGTTTATTATAAAATCCTAATTATTCACTTTTAAAAGGGTTGAAATATTTTTTATCAACCTCACACTACTAAAAATTGCCCTCCATGAGGACTTGTATTGGCTAAATATTATAGACTAATGAGAATTAAGTTCACATCTTTCTATTTTTTTAATGATCTATATGTTATTTGTGTTTGTTTGTCCTTGATTATGGGTAATGCTCACCCCTCTTATTGTTTTCCATTCCTAGCACCTCCTCATTAAACTTGAAACTCACTTAAAGGTCATATTCTGTGTGTTAGGGTCTGTGTTGATATTGTTTATGGACCATTTTTCATCCCTCTCAGTGTTGAATTGTGTTCCCACACCTCCATGTGAAACACTTATGCATTTAGAGTGTCTTTGGTGGAATCTATGTGATATCATCTTGTTCTCAAAAGTTTGTATTATTTTTATGGTAGTAGGATTATTCTCTCTATTATGGGCATATCACCTCTTTATATTTCAACATATCTTACCTTTCCCTCCCTTTTCTCTCAAATATATTAGGTTTAGACTAGTGGTAGATTTACCTTTATATTCTTTGGGCCTATGCATTGGTCTTAAACTAGGTGCACCTAGAATAAAAGGAATATGTCCTACTCTAGAGGCTCATCCTAAAGAGCATAAAGGTCCCACACTTTGGGGATGTTCCCATAATTTCAATGAGACAACTAATGATTGCACACACAACTGGTGATAATACTTCCATACCCCACACCATATACTTTTGTGCCTCATGTAATACCTTTGTGTTAAGTTCCCTACCACAAAGTGCCATGCATCGTAGAGAATATATGGGTGCATATTTTGAAAAACAACAATTATAACTTTTTATACTATATATCATAGATTTAGCATCATTTATATCTTGATATTGATCATCCTACACTACATATTTTTTATCAACTACTACTACTCTAGACTTAGTTTATGTACATCTTTTCTTTTATAAAAATTTATACCACATGCTCATACATACTTTCATTTCTAGATTTATTAGTTTAGAATTGATTATGTCTCTATGTTTTTACATTTATTATAGGGAATATGAATATACCATTATTTTATGACTCTACACCACTTCCTTTTATTATATGTATGCATTGGATATGTGCCCATGTCCTTGTGTGTGCCTTATTGATTGTGTATGCAGACATTTGAACATGTCCTTCCATGTGGCTCCATTCCAACTTGTTTTTTATTTGTTTATGTATACATTTGAACATGTTCTTGTATGTATTACTTTCTCAAATTTAGTGGCATGTGCCCATGTCCTTTTTATTGTGGCCCTTTGGTCTACTTTACATGTCTCATGTATGTTATACGTATAGTTTCATGTATGCAGCATGGCCATAACATTTATTTATTGCTTATTACACTCTCCAATTTTAGATTCCATGAGGGTCCTCATGCATCTCCCCTTCCTCCTTGGGTGTCTTGATGGACATCATGCCCCATCACCCTAGGTAGTTAATATGTTTATTACTTAGATTTACTATTCATATACATGATTACATTGTTATATCTATCTTGGCATTCTTGTGAATGTTAGATATAACATACATCATACATTAAGAACTTATGCTCAGATTATCTTACATTCTAATGTTATGCATACACATTATATTGTTTTATTATGTACATATCATATATGTTCTGGTTAACACATATCATGTAAATATTTTTTCTTTTGAGGATAGTTCTTTCACAAGTTTAATATCTCCCCTCAAAAGAGGGGGAATTCATATAGGATTATCATAGAGATCAAACCATATAAATGTACTTATAGTATAATTTCTAACATGCAAGCACAAAATATAGAGTTCAATTTCAAGAAAACATAATGGAAAATAGTCAGATAGAGATTGTAGTCAGTTTAGTAGAAAAATAGCATAGTTGGACACTAGCACCAAAAGTAGACACTATCACCATATCACTACTATCCAAGGTATGGTGTTACTATCTAATAGCCCCAAAAATAGGAAAATATACATTTTCTATAAAAGTACAGTAGGTACAATCTAGTTTTGCATAGATTCATTTATAGATTATTAGTTTTTACTTAGTTTTACATAAAATCATACATGTTTACTCAGATTGGTGGCATCATGCACAACATTATCACTCTTATTTCTATTTTAGATACTCATATATAGATTATTACAATTCAATCTAGAATCTGTATGCTTAGATATCAAATTTGGGGGCATGTGCATGGAAAGTTGTTTTATTATGTTCACTTTTACACCAATTAATTATATGGAATGGAAAACTCCATCTAATTATCTACAATTTTTATCCAAACACCATTTACACCAATTTATACCAAATTCTTGCCTTACTCTATTTATAGTGGTTGGCATTACCGAGTAGTCCCTGAGCTACATACCCAAGTGCTCAAGAGGCCTATAGGCTCATTAGAAGATAAATGAATAATAATGGTGGTGAATCAATCTTTAAAAAATATTTATTTAAAAATATTAATCAATCATAGATAATTTAAACAATCATGTACATCTTATCAAGCATAAGCACCAATCCACAAGAGCATGAAACAAAAGAACATAGTATATACGTGGGAAACCCTCAAGGGTAATAAAACCCAATAATGATTTAAATGTATTACATTACTCTAATACAAATACCAACTTTATTGAAACACCTACTTTACATAAAGCACCAACCCCAACTAGCTAAGCACTAACTTAGCTAGGCTTTAGTAAGCACTAACTTGTAAGGAGGCACCAACCCCCTATATGACTCAACATCAAATCAGCCACCTAAACACTTGTTCACCTTTATAATACCTTGTTTATCATATAACATATGATTATATTTTTCCTCAACTCTTCACACACTTATATCCCTCTCAAACTGACCTCTACCCTTCTTCACTTAACTAGCCATATTCTTGACTTGATTCGGTCATATGACCTTGATCCTCATATGTAAAACCTCTATCAAATATTCATCACTAATCCTCTATACTCCTATAATGGTTTATAGTAACTTATTATATTTACCATATTTTATATTATTTTCTTACACTCTTCATACTCACACCTTCTCTAAATAGGCATAAAATTGTCTAGTATATATACAAGTCACTTTATCATATCCTTCTTAGTCATCCAAACACCCTTACACTCTTTAATTAGATATGAAATTTATATTAATAAATTTCATATACATGTATCAAATTTTCATTTATTCCCTTTATGTCTTACACATCTCAATTAGGCCTTAACTCGCCTTTAGGTCTCATAGAGACCAAATCCCATTAGGTCTATTCTAGGACACATTAAATTTTGTCTTCCTAAGAATACCTTAAAAAACTTCACACAAAATGAACACATTATATTCTATTAAAATGTTCCCCATATAGGCTCATATTTTTTCCATGATATTTTTAGCTAAACCTACAAATTTAAGCACACCATTAGTACTATTCATATTAGGCTTGTGTAGACTTAGAAAGTTTATCTTGAACAACTAAAAAAAAAACATAATTTTTTTATAAAAAAGAAAAAAATAATAATATATATATAATATACATTACCATAGGGTCATCACCATGTATTTTTTGCTTCATAACTCAGGGCAAAAGTACTCAAACCCTTCTCTGCATGTAGCCCACTCAAAATTGCCAACTAGCCTCAAAACAAAATCATGGAAACTTGATATTCAACACCTAAAATAATATTGTATATGACCTATAACACATTAAATATATTATTTTACATTTTTATATCACTCTCAAGTACAAATATTGCAAGGTCTAATGCCAAATATTGGTCTTGTAGACAAATATTTTGTTTTCAGTATTCACAGTCAAATCTAAACTAGTCAACCCATTTTGGATTTACCATATTAATCACTTTAAATAACTTAAAAGATTTTTAAAATAATGTGTAGGACATTCATGTCTTGAAAAATAATATCATATGCATTAGATGCATTATCTCAAGGCAAATAGCCTTCAACCCATCACTACAACTAGCTTACTTAGATCTATCGATTTACCTTCAAACACAGTCATGGTTATAATGACCTTCAACACCTATGTAGACACTTTAAAATACTTTCAATGCATTAATATGATATTAAATAAAATTTATAACAACTTCCAACAAATATATCATAATCTATAATATCAATATTGGTCTTATAGACCAATCTCATGACTTGACTATATATATATACCTCATGGAGTTAGATAAGCCAATTTGAGAGAAACTTTCTAATATATACAATCATATACAAACCTTATATCCAAAATTTATATGTATTATAGGTATTTCAAAACATCCTCATGCATTTTGATACATCCCTAATCCATGATAACACATCCCTAATCAACTCCTCACTTCTATTAGGTTTTCTCATTGTCTACACCACTATGTCTGTTAGCAACTAGTAACTTGTATGACTATTTTAGAAACTATAAGGGATATAATATGCTCAAAAACACAATAGAAACAATTAAAAAGTCTCACGCTTTGACCTCCATCCATTTTCATACTTTAACTTGGTCAACTCTATCTAGTACAACAAATTTTCTAGAAATAAGCACTTTCTCTTAGGGTCCACTCACTCTCCTGACAAAAAAAACATACTTAGACATGCCTAAGAGAGTTTAATTAATTATATAATATCTAAAATAGTCAAACCAATCCATTTTGATCACTTTATAATAATTTATTCAAAATCATATCACTATTAGGGTTATTTGATTAATTTAAACCATATCATAGTCTTAATGATCATTTATAAATCTTAGCCCCCTATTCTAGAAACCAATGATTTTAAATTTTATATTATACCCTTCCCCATATACCATGAATATTTTAGGTTCTCATTAATAGGTTACATGTTCCAATAAACACTTGCAAGTTCTTCTCAAGTTGAGAACCCTTCATTTTGTGCACATGAGAACCTCAAAACACTTTTTCTTGCCTTAGCCTTAAAATTTTGACTTAAAACTTGGTCAACATACTTGAAAAAACATTACATACCTTTTATAATGCACACATACTCACACTTTCCTTGGAAATTGATCTTGATACCCCATCTAGCCACCAACTCTTTGCTCTCTTAGGCCTTTAACTTGTAAGTCACATTAGGCCTTAAAAATGACCTTCTAACCACTATCCACAATGTCAACACAACATATACATGTCACATAACCTCTTACCATGCTCAAACACTACCATACATACTTCATATGTCTTTACAATACCTCATGACACCTCATTAGGTAAGATAGTGTCTAGAACAGGTCTAGTTACATGTTAGGTCTGTAGGTCCTACCCCTGTAAGCTCACCTTGGAACTCATCTCATTGTTCCAATTCCTTTTATGCATACATAATCAACTTTGTATACCCTATTATGCCTCTGTGCATACATATCACTAGGCCACCATGCTCCTTCATGTACAAGACTAGGCATCCTATGCACAAGCCTTCTCAAGGATCTTGTTAGGTTTAAACACTTGTTAATTTTGGTAACTAATCTTGAAACACTCTTTGATGATTCTACACCTTGCTCACATGCCTTTTATGCTCCTTAGACAATATCATACCTCTACACATATTGTTTCATGCTCACCATTCACATGCTCATGATATGACTACACTTATTAAGACATCTTGTATTCAAATATTAGTACTTAAAAACATGCTTACCTTGACCTGAAACTTGACATCAACCTCAGAAGAATCATTATATTACCTTTAAAATCTCTCTCAATAGAGATACATTATCATATCAGTTTAGACTATTACTATGAATAGTAATGTCTAAAATAAGATATTTAACTAAGTAAAATTTATATATGTACAGTAGATATCTTTGGATTTGTTATATTAATCTATAGAGTACAATTGGGCATCTTCAAAGTGAAACTAGGTATCTTTAGAGCATTAATGGATAGGTCTTCGGATCTTCATCAAAATGTCTTGAGAGTTACCTACTAGATCTTTAGAGATTTAATAGAACATCTTCATATCTCAATAAATCATCTTTGGAACTACTTATGCAAATCTTTAGATATCAACTAAGGATCTTCATAGCTGACTATGTTTTATGTCAAGTCTTCATATCAGGCATACAAGCTCATACCCCACATACCATGCATCTTCACTAGATGCATATAGACATCAATGACAACATAATTTGAGATTAATGACATTATATTGACATAAATGATAACATTTTTCCAATAAAATCAACCTTTGTCATTGATGTCAAAACACACTAAAGTATAATCAATGTATTCTTCCTTAAACTGGTCTTTCTCCCCTTTTGACATTAATGACAAATGGTATTCCATAAATAGCTTAACTAGTCCTTTGACCTAAATTTCAAGAAACTATACAATGAAATATTGACCAAGTACTCACTTAGACTTGTCAATTATTTCAAATACCTTCTAGAAACTCTCTTTCTCACCCTGAGCAGATACTCCCTCTTAAAGACACTAGATGGCACAAAATCTTCAAAAACTATGGAAACCACTCATGAAAACCATTCAAAAAACTTCTTTCATGAATGACCTCACTCATGACAACTCTTTCATGCACCTAATCACTGCCAATTGTTTCAATTCACTTTTGATATCCACCTTATGTAAGATGCTCTTTGATATCAATCTTGATCACTAATTAGAGAAGATAATGTTCAACAATCTCACCTTGAAGATATCACTCAAGTTTCAATATCCATCATATAATATGAAAACAATCTCTTTTGATCTTATCTAAGATTCATAGGCCATATCTAATCCATATACATCATGATAACCCTTCTTGTAATAGTTCATTATTCCTTAGGACTGTAAAACACCTAGTTTAATATATGCCAAACTTCTATCTTGCTTGATCACTTTCACCTCACATAAACAAGGCATACTAAGCATATATGACACATGACCCAAAGTTCATCTTAAAACACCTATAAAAATCACACTTAATGCCTATCAGCATAAAACATATTTGTAATCAATGCTTGTCCACTATGTCAATTAGGTCTATATGTTATCAAAGATATTGTTCCAAGGGAATAATCTAGTCTTTCATGTTAGAAAATATCACTCATTTCATGTTCATATGACATATTCAAATGTTATTCTTGCATTAATATTTCTCCTTCATGTTTCTCAATACACCATAACACAAACATCATCATGACACCTTCCTTGCATCATTTTATCAATTAGGTATATGCTTACATGCTTCACTATGATAGACCTCTATCATAACTTGTCTTCTTCATGATATTCAAACTGAGATAATATAATATGTGTCTTGGTCCTCTATGACCTTAAGGTCATATTTATGCATATAGAACACTCAAATTTCTCTTACAACTCTGAACAAATAGAATCATGAAACTTTTTAAAAATCATGCTCCCCCTAACTAGATGCTTACCTCTATCTAGATAATAAAGGCTTTCACTCTCTTGAAAAATAAATCAAAGCTACCAATCTCTCCTTTTGACCAACCATATATCAATCAATGTATCAACTCAATAAAGGAGCATACATAACTACACGAGCATGTTCCCTCTTTGTCTTCTCAACTTACTCACCATATGAATCAATAGTACACGCAGACCATCTTCAACACATATAAATCACCTTGGTACCAATACTTACCTCTTAATATTATAAAATATCACACTTAAAGCTTAGACTCAACAATATTCAACATGTTTTCATACCATAAAACACCTATCAAATCTCAACAAGCATCCACCATGATTCTACTTACTAATGATTGTCTCCATGAAGCCGAATAGAGTCACCCTTTTCCATAAGGCACTAAAACAACACCAATTTAGGATATTCTTAGAATTTCATGCTCTTACAATACTGAATGTTCTTCAATATCTTTTTGGGATTGATTGGTAGTATAGGCTTGATCTCATCATCAATCATTTGATCATCAATGTGAGCTAACAATAGATATTTTTTACTTGATTTCACACCTAAGGCATACTCTATCATATCAAGAAGTCCACTTGAGCTTGTAGACTAATCATGACTTATCTTTACTGCCTTTGGTTTTTATACATTTATTTACCTTCTTTATTGCACTCTACGTGCTTCAAACTTCTTTTTTTGACTTGATGACATTCTAACTCTGTTAGGATAGAATTTTACAATATCTCCTACATTATGATAGATGTAACAAAACACCTTCTACATACCATTTGACTGATGTGAATTGTGACTCCTTACATAGTTCCATGATTACTCATTCTTGGAGGGCCTTCTGTATTATCTTACTATATGACCAAACTAATTGTATACAACATAGTAACCATTGAAATAATGAGCATACTTTATAGCATTAGGATTTTTTATAGGTATTTTCATGTTGACCTTCTTATCATCAAAATTCTTCTCCTTGAATTGAGGTGCCTCCTTTTAGTCCTTTTTGAAACCAATACCTATTTTATCACTTGTAAATTTATGATTACTCAAGATATCATCTAGAGCCTTAGTGCTCTTTTCAAACTTCACAAACCTCTTCACCTTGATATATACTTAATCCAACTTAGATTTTAGGGATTATACTTTAGTTTCATACCTCATGTATTCTTCCTCTTTAACCTTTAGGCTTACATTGACTACCTCTATATGTGCCTCAACTTGATTGATGATCTCATCGTATCCCTTAGAATTTTTCTTAGCCTTTCCTTAAATAATCTAATATGATCCTTATATTCCTTAACTAATGATCTTAATATGTGATTCTTTCTCCTTTGGAACTTCAACTCCTTTAGGTCACTTACCAACTCTACCTCAAGATTCACTTTTGTTTCTTCTTCATCTAATTCTACATCAACCATAAGGCCTTTCCCATTTGATCAACCCTCATTGTTTGATTCTATGGCCATAAACAAGGCTTTACTATTGTCATATTCAGGTTCATTATTTCCATCATCACTATCAAATTCACTTGAGTCACTTACATTATAAGAGTTATCTTTTTTAGTGTAGAAGTTTCTCTTCCTTTTGAAATTTCCTTTCTTACCTTCATACTTTTTAAACTCCTTTTTTTAATTAGGATTATAGGTATTCTTATTATATCCATGATGTTCATTATGGTCTTCACCATGCTCATATTTATCCTTGTTAGGACACTTGGATGCAAAGTGACCAATCTTGCCATAGTTGAAACATTTGAAGGGAAACTTACCTTTTTACTTACCAAATCCAAACCTCAACTTCCTTTCAAACATGGATATTAATTGATCATCATCAATATCTAAGAATTATTCATCCTTAACATTCTTAAATTTTGTCTTATTTTTAAATTTGAAAGTTTCTTCCTTATTTGGAGGACTTTCTTCATTTTTTTCCATCTCATAGGTAGTCAAGATGCCATGAAGCCCATCTATCTCTAGCTTGTCCAAATCTTGCATCTCTTCTACTGTGGATACCTTAGATTCAAACTTAAGAGTTATTTATCTCAACACATATTTAACCACTATATATTTTTCATATATTTTCCTACTCCTCTAATTATGTTTACAACTTCATCAACCTTCAATAGGTAAGATGCAGTGGTTTCATCTTCAAGCTTTCAAACTATCTTCAGTGGGTCTACAACTTGGACATCTTCACCTTTGTGTCTCCTTCATAGATAGTCTTAAATTTGTCCCATATCTCCTTAACTAATTTAAAATTTATTACCTTCACCATATCTACCTCTAATATGCCACAAACAATGGCATCCATTGCCTTGGAGTTGATTTCACTAGCCTTCTTACCTCCTGCATCAATTGGGGGAATATAATGAGCACTATAGCCATCCACAACTGAATAAAAAATACACTTACCTTGAGACATAAAATATATATTCATACTAACATTAAAAAATTCATAATTTTATCCATTAAATAATGGATCTTTACTGGTAGACAAACTTTCTTGAGCTTGTTGACTAGCCATCCTTACTTCTAGGATATCTTTTAGGTTTTTAGACCTACTTCAAAGGACCAAGATGTAATACCAAATATTGGAATATAAATTATTGAAAGGTTAGGTGTGAATTATTCTTCAAAAAAAAATTCTTTAAAAATCTTACTTAAGCAATAATAGATCATTTAAATAAGCATGTACATCTTAGCAAGTATAAGCACCAATCCACAAGAGCATGAAACACATGAACATAGTATCTATGTGGGAAACCCTCAAAGGGTAAAAAAACCATCAATGATGAAAATTTAATACATTAATATAATAAAAACACCAACTTTATTTAATCACCCACTTCACATGGAGCACCAACCCCAACTAGCTAAGCACCAACTCAGCTAGGCTTTAGCAAATACCAACTTATATAGAGACACCAACCCCATATATGAATTGGAACCAAATAATCCACCTAAAAAACTTGATCACCTTCATAATACCTTATTATTTATAAAACATATTATTATATTCTATATCAGCTCTTCATACACTTCTATCCCTCTCAAATTTGCCTTTATCCTTTTTCTCTTAACTAGCCCTCTTCTTGACTTGATTAGGTCATATGACCTTGATACTCATATGATTAACATCTATCAAATCTTCATAATTGATCCTATATACTCATATGATGATATATAATACCTTTTTTTCTTACCAAGTGTTATATTATTCACTTACATTCTTTATACTCACACCTTATCTAAATAAGTCTAAAATTGCCTAGTATTTATACAAGTTACTTGATCATATCCTTCTTAGTCAGCCAAACACCCTTACACTATTATTTTAGAATTTAAATTAATATTAATTCATCTCATATACATGGATAAAATTTTAATTTAGTGCCTTTAGGTCTTACATATCTTAATTAGGCCTCATCTCATCTTTAGGTCTCATAGAGACCTAATCCCATTAGGTTTGTTTTAGGACATGTTACACTATATCTTCCTAGGAACACCTTAAAAAAATTAAAATGGAAGGAAAAAATTATATTATATTCAAATATACCCTATATATTCTCATATTTTGTCCATCACACTTTTTATCTCAACCTACTACTTTAAGCATGCCATTAGTATTGTTTATATTTGGCCTGTGCAAACTTAGAAAGTTTATTTTGAAAAACTAAGTAAAAAACATAATTTCACCAAATAACCATGGAAAAAAATCACATATACATAAGATACATGACCTTATGTTCATCACCATATGTTTTTTTCTTCACAACTCAAGGCAAAATTACTCAAACCCTTCTCTGCAAGTAGCCCACTCAGAAATGCCAACTAGCCTCAAAACATAGTCATGGAAACTTGATCTTCAACACCTAAAATAATAATTTATATTACCTATAACACCTTAAATATATTATTTTACATCTCTATATTACTCTCAAGTACAAATATCACAAGGAATAATGCCAAATATTGGTCTTGAAGACCAATCTTTTATCTTCCATATTCATAGTTAAATCTGAACTAGTCAACCCATTTTGGATTTACCATTTCAATCACTTTCACTAAATTTAAATATTATGAAAAAAAATTATATTAAATTCATGTCCTAAAAAATAACATCATATTCATTGGATGATTTAGCTCAAGGTAAAGAGCCTCCAACTCATCACTGCAACTATCTTACCTAGATCTGCTAGTTTACCTTCAAAAACAGTCATGGTGATAATGACCTTCAACACATATGTATAAAATTTTATAAATTTAAAATGAATTAATATTATATTAAAATAACCTTAAAACAATTTCCTACAAATATATCATAATCTCTAATATCAATATTGCTCTTACAAACTAATCTCATGACTTCATTATACACAAACCTCACTGAGCTAAATAAGTCAATTTGAGAACAACTTTTTGATATATAAAATCATATATAAGTATTATATCTAAATTTAATATGTATTATAGGTATTTAAAAACATATCCGTTCATTTTTATCCATCCCTAATTTTTGATAACACATCCCTAATCAACTTCTCACTTCTACCTAGTTTTCTCACTATCTACACCACTAATTTGTTAGTGACTAGTTAAGTTGTATAATTGGTTTAGCACCCCTAAGGGATATAAAATACTAAAAAACACCAAGGACACAAACTAAAAGTTTCACACTTTGACCTCCATCCATTTTCAAAATTTGACTTGGTTAACTTTGTATGTTATAGCAAATGTTTTAGAAATAAGCACTTTCCTATAGGATCCACTCACTCTCCAAAAAAAAAAACACACTTGGAGATTCCTAAGAGAGTTAAATTAATTATTTAATATATAAAATATCCAAACCAATCCATTTTTGTCACTTTAGAATAATTTATTTGGCATCAGGTCACTATTAGGGTTCTTTGAGGGTTTAAACCATGGCATAGTCTTAATGATCATTCATAAATCTTAGCACCTTATTCTAGAAACCAAAGCTTGAAAATTTGAGATAGGAACCTTACCTTATACCATTAATATCTGATTTTATCATTCATAGGTTACATTTTCCAATGAACACTTGAAATTTCTTCTCGAGTTGAGAACCCTTCATTTTATGCACATATGAGAAGTCAAAACGCTTTTTCTTGCCTTAACCTTAAATTTTTGACCTAAAACTTGGTAAACATACTTGAAATAAAATTTTATTCCTATTAAAATACAAAAATACTCACATTATCCTTATAAACTAATGTTGATACCCCATCTAGCCACCATTTCTCTCTCTTTGCTCTCTTAGGATTTTGACTTGTAAGTCACATTAGGCCTTGAAATTAACCTTATATCCATTGTCTAAGATATAAACACAACATATACATGTCACATAACCTCTCACCATGATCAACCACTTCCATACATACTTCATATGTCTTGACTATACCTCATGACACCTCATTAGGTCAAGCAAGGTATAGAACTAGTCTAGTTACATGTTAGGTGTGTAGGTCCTACCCATGTAGGCTCACCTTAAATCTCATTTGAGTGATTCAATGCCTCATATTCATACTAAATTAAATCTATATATCCTCTTATGCCTTTGTACATCCATCTCACTAGGCCACCATGCTCCTTCATATATAAGACTAGGCATCCTATGCACAAGCCTTCTCAAGTCTCTTGCTAGGTTCAAACACTTGTCAATTTTGGAAACTAATATTGAAACACTATGTGATGCTTCTACACCTTTCTCACATGACTTTCATGATCCTTAGACAATATCATACCTCTAAACATACTATTTCATGATCACTATGCACATGCTCATGATATGATTATGCTTCTCAAGATAACTTGTATTCAAAGATTAGTACTTCAAAACATACTTACCTTGACTTGAAACTTGACATCAACCTCAGAAGAATCATTAGGTTGACATCAAATTATCTCTTAATATAGAGACATTATCAACTCATTTTAGACTATTATTATGAATATTAATGTGTAAAAAAAGATATCTAAAGAAGGAAAATCTATATATGTATAGTAGATATCTTTAGAATTACTATAGTAATCTATAGATTATAGCTAGGCATCTTCAGAGCATGGATAAGCATCTTTAGAGCATGGTTGGAATGGTCTTTAGATATTCATTGAAATGTCTTTAGAGATTCTTGGAAGATCTTTAGATCTTTAATAAAACATCTTCATATCTTGATGGAGCATCTTTGGAGCTAATTATGCAGCTATTTAGAGCTCAACTAAGGATATTCATAGATCACTATATTATATGGTGAGTCTTCATATCAGGTATATAATCTCATACCCCACACACCATTCATCTTCACCAGATGCATATAAACATAAATGATAACATACTTTGACATTAATGACATTATATTGACATCACTAGTAACATTATGCCAACAAGGTTGATTTTCATTCTAGAGTTATTGAGTGGTCATAAAGCTATGATATACACTTTTAGTTATAGTCATACAGCTTCAATTATATTTCATAATTCATTTACAAATGCATATACTACACATGGGTAGGTAATGATGGAGTCATAGTGTACTTGAGTTCTTGAGCCACCTACATGAGAGGGTTGGATAATCCATTGATCTTATCCAAGATATTCATAGGTTATTATCTACTAAATAGGGGTGGGAAACAATGGAGTCAAGTCCAAATTGATTTTTTGAGCCACCCCCACATGAGGGTTGGATAAGCCATCAATCCAATATAAGCTATTCATAGGTTATTATCCACTGAATAGGGGTGGGTAATGATGGATTCAATGGTATCTTGAGTACTTGATCCACCCACACATGGGGATTAAGCAAACCATTTAACTTAGTCCAATTCATTCATTGATTAATCACTAGCCACACACACATAAGATCTCATGAGGTTTATGCATTAGATCACATACCTAGTGAGGTGTACTCATTCCTTTCCTCTCTCTTATCTCTTTACTTATTTTTGTATTTGTTTTTGATATCTCTTAAGTAAGGAATGATATATGCATGTTTCATTTTTAAGACACATAATGGAGCATGATTGACATACTCAAATCCAATTTCATGGGCTTCACCTCTTAGGTAAGTCTAGGTACATTTATTTTACTTTATCCTAGTCATTTTGCTTTGTTGCATTTTTAGAATAAAGGAGGGGGGGGGGGGGGAAATGTAGTTGTCTAAAATTTCACTTGAGTGCCAAGAGTGTTATGAGACCACCCATTCCTATCTTTGTCTTAGACCTATCTTAGGGCATATTTAGACACTTATCTACATTTTTTGTGGACCTTACACATCCCTAGACATCTTAAAATCAGTCCCAAGCCTTCCCTTAGGCATCTAGGCCCCTAATGCCTTAGGTTCTACCACCTAGACATTATAACTATACTTGGATGCTAGTGTCATAGTACTAGTGTCCTAGTTGGGTGTTATTGTCCTCTTCCCTCTTTTTAGCCCCAACAGATATATTTTCAATCCTAAAGACACCTAGGGTTATCCTAGACCTATTTAAAACCTAACACAATAACTAGATCATTATATAAACATGAATTTTATCCCTTTTTCACTAGATGGAAATGGATGTAAATACTCACAAATGATATCAAAATAAGTTGTGCACAATCAAGGTTATTAATCCCTATTTTATATTACTTCTACATACAATCATCTAAAACCCTCTTAAGCTCAAAATACACAAATTTAGAGTCTCAAGCCTCAGTTAAAGCACTCAAAATGGGATTCATACTATTTATACTTGCACTTACACTAACACTTAGGTGGGGAGAGTTGCATCAGACTTGATCCCTCCTTAGAGTATTTGTATGTAGGAAACTCTCATCATAGTGGGGTGTTGAGGATGTCTATCCTACCCAACTAACATCACACCTTTACTAATTATGCCAATTGAATACCTTAGTTGCATGGAGATCTAGGGTCTATATATAAAATCAATGAAAACAAGTAAAAAATAATAAATTAGGGTTTGTCTACACAAGAACAAGCTTGGCAGAATCAGACATAAGTACTCCTGGAAGTACAAATTAGTTCTTGTACAAAGGAAATTAGTGTCAAAAGTGGAAAATAGCACCATAACACTACTATACAAGGTATAAAACTATTATCCATGGGATTTATGACACTTGGATCTTATTTATGACACATAGACCAGCTCCTATATCAATTTTTAGCTTTCAAATCCTTCATCTTGGGTAGTTTTCAACTACGTATTTATTTATGTCATTCATTGCTATTATTAGAAACATTATATTAGATTAATTCTTTCATGGATCAGTGGCTATATTTATTTCATATTTTATACCTTGATTTACTATACTTAGACCATTTAACAACCTAGGGCTTAAACTCCATAAATCCTTAAAATTTAAATCAGTAGGATACTTCTCAGGGTTAAAACCTACTTAATCATGATGGCCAATGGATTTCCTAGGCCTGAAAGCTCTTCTCTAGATGACTTTATGGTTATGTAGTTTTCTAATGACCTACTTTGAGAGAGAAACACCTATAAACTCTTTGAAAGCTTCCTCTTTATGTTTACAAGCTTGTATGACTCCCTCGAGTTTAAAACCTCATTGAAACCTTAAACATTACTTTAATAAGCCTCTAAACCTATTCAAATGGTATTGGATTTATATGGTATTTTTTTGGCTTTCTTGAAGCCTATTAATCAAGAGTAAAATTCTCTAAAATATCTTGTAGACCTTCATCTCTTTGTAAAGGCATGTGTGGCCTTATTCAAGCTCAAGCTTGTAGTCTTACTTTAGGACTTTGGTTAGGGAACTCATGGATTTTAATTTGATTGAACAAGGTATGAGATTTAATGATAAGTCTTGGATTTGAAAATAACCTCTCACTCAAGTGAGAAATACTTCAAACCTGTTGCACACTTCCTTTTTCCACTTACATATATGTAGGTCTTACTTACTTGAAACACCCTTAAACCCCTAGAAATTATAACTCTTAAGGACCTATATACATGTGTGAATGGTATTAAATTAATTATGAATGATTTTATTGGGCTTTATTGAGACCACTCATCAAGAAGATACCCCAAAATTCTCTAAAAAAACTCACTTCTCAAATTGTAGGCCTGTGGAGACCATCTTAAGCTTACACCTCCATTATAAACCCTAACCATGGCTCAATAACCCTTAAAATTTTAAAAAAAAATTATGGGAATTGTGATGATTCTATTAGGATGCATGACTTTTCATCAAGTGAAAATAACTTAAGGCTCATTGAAAACGTCATTTTTTGATGTGCAAGCTTGTGTTCTCTCTTAACCTTAAAATCCTCTCAAAACCTAAGAATGGATATCATAAGAATATACATGCATCTATATGCTTTAGGATGAAAAAAAGAGGTCATTCTATTTTTCTAAGTTCTAATCATGAGAATAAAACATCTCAAGATGCATTTAAACTTATCTTTTGATCTGCAGGCATGTGTGAGTACATCAAAGCCCAAAACCCTATCAAAACTTGAAGAACAACCTTGACAAGATGTGATACTTTATATGATAATTACATGAGTATCTTGGCATCACATTAAGCCTTTAATCATCATCCATTTCACTTGATCAAGCTCCAAAATTCCAAAAGATGGTTTAAAGACTCATAGGGTTTGAGAGAGTTCCAAGACTACCTATAATGTTTTTTACCATCTAACATGATTTGAAGCTCCTCATTCAATTTATTTATCTTTATATTATTTTATATGGGTCTCCTAACCTCCTCTAAAATCCATCCTTCACCATGCATTAGCATAAGTGAAATCAACCCCCAAATTATGCCTCTATCGAGCTCATTTAAAGATTTATTTGACTTCTTAATAATAGTTCATAGCTTTGCTTGGGTATTTCCTCTTTTCAAAACTTGGAATGGACCCTCTGATACCTCCTCCTCCCTCTCCAATATCTTTACATGCCCATGCAACTCCTCATTACAGTTAGCATGTCCTAAAAAATAACTTGTAGAGGTCTATGAAAGAGGTTTTAGGTTAGTTTTAGCCTATTTTTGAGCTTTAAAACATGGATCTCCTCCTTGAATACCTATTATGGATTAAAAATTATGTGATTGACACTATGTGACCTTTTTATACCTTGGGAATCTATCATATAGTTTTGCATATCTTTGTAAAACCCTATTTTCCATGAAAAACTTCATGTTTTAAAGCTTTGTTTCCTCTTTCTACCTAGAATAGCCACTAAGAAGGTTGGTACACCTGATAAATGGTTGAATAAGGATATTTAATCTCATTCTAATGCATGAATATTTATAAAACCTATGTAACTCTGTAGTTAGGGATTAAAAAAACAACTTATAGGTCTACACTTTCATGGAAGCTTATTCCTCTCTAATCCTTGAAATCTATGATTTTCATCCATGAATAGACTTATTTTGCATTGACAGACCCTAAAAACATCTCTAAATCCATAAAAACTCCATAATCATGCTTGGATGAAATGGTTTTGTTCTAGTAAAGGCAATCTTCCACATTGAAGGAGAAGTGAAATCTACCAAAAGCTAAGAAGAGAGGGAGATTAAGAAGTTTAACATATTTTAACTCTTTTGTATAGATGGGGGGAGTCATGGAGGGGTTTTTTAAGCATTATATTAATTTTATGGGACATTGAGAAAGCTTTACTTTCCTAAAATATGACTTAATAAGTGAATAAGGCCTTTTTAAGCCTTAAATGCACTTTTGAGACTTGTTTGGGTGTATTCATGGCTTTATTATGCATCATAAGACCCCTTTTGACCTTTTTCCCATTGAAACTCACATTTAAAGACAATCTTGTTTTGTTCATGAAATGACACAAATAGACCTTTGACCAAGATGCATTTTCCTCAATTGGGATACTCCTAGATATGAAATGAAGCCTAATAAGATTAATCAAGACCTAATCAATACCTCAAGATACATTTTTGGAATTTGGGAGTCCTCTAATAGGTATAACACAACAATGATTATAACCATGATTTAAAGACTCCTTCAAAACAATAAAGGTACAAGGACTCATGCATACCTAATATTAAACTCATTTAATCACCATAAGCTACCTACAAGAATAAGTACTCAATTTATCTTTGTAATAAATTCCCTTTTCCAAGTGTACAAGTGTCATAGGGACCAAAGGTGGTTGGAATAGAAAATTTTCAAAGGTTTTGTAAAGTTTCATACATGAGAATGAGATTCAATATCCATATTCAATAATTTATTAGGTGTACAAACCTTCTTAGTTGTTATTCTAGATAGAAAGAGGCAACAAAGCTTCTAAACATGAAGTTTTCTATATACACCCTAAATTGGTCAAGAAAACACACATATTATGTCTTTTCATAGTCCTTTCATACAAGAATCCCACTGAGAATATGAGTTTTTATTCACATTTAGCCAAGTCCTTTTATCTGACTTATCTTGGTCTTACTACATTCCCTAAACATCTTTTTGCTTATTTCTAGTCATCTGTAGCTTTCTAGACTTAACCCTTTCAGGCCCAAGCACTTCTTTTAGACCCATACCTATCCCCTAGGTCTCATACCCCCTAAACAAAAGTTCCCAAATAGGACTATAGCACTAAAACCCAAGGTGTCTAGTTTCTAGCACTATTGTCCAAGTGCAATTTTAGTTCTAACGATCAGTTTCTTCTATAGGATGAGTCTTACCCCTTTTATTTGCTTCATTCCTAAGTTTCTAAATGTTATCCAAATGCAAATAAATCTCCCAAATTCAAAATAATGAGTCTCCTATATAAAGGACTACATAAGGTATATATTTAACACTTACTATTTTGGCACATTAGACATAATAAAATCAATCAATAGTATTGCTCAGCATCTCTACATCACACATAGATTTTCATGCTTGATCAAGGAAGATCCTAAGAAAAAATCATTCTTGCATCAATCATGTGCATTGATTATGCACATTCCCTAAGGGATAACTACATTGGATTTGAGACCCTAGTTTGAGGGCTAATGTAGGCAGCAATCAAAATATCAAGGGTTCTTGATTGTGCGATCATTCTTTCCATAACCCAATTTTTCCCCCTTGTGATTTTATTTTCTTTATTTTTTATATGTATACAAACTAATATAGGTATTGAAAATTGAAATAGACCTACAAAAATCTCTAGTGACATCCAAGACCTAAAATTTGGTATGTAGGGTCATACTGAGTAGATGAATAGAACCTAAAAAGCTTTTGGCCTCAAGATAATAATGCTAGGAAAGGACTATATTACCAAACACTAAGGTGTCTTATTTTTGACACTCCTATCTAATAAAAAAATCGAGACCAAATCTAGAATTTAGACACTTTCCCAATCCTGCTCCTCTAATTATATATTTAGAATCATCAATTTTAGCATAAAATCAGCTAAGTTAATCTTTCTTGTCTTCTCTTTTCTTATATAAGTTAAGTTGATCAAATTAGCATAAACCTATATTTTACTACATAAAACTAGAATTATCCTCATATTTTAGACCTTTATTACTTAGGAATTAAACACCTAACTTCTTAAATTAATAAAACATTTGGTGAACCTGACTTACTTTGAACAAAAAACCTAAAACCCTAGCCACACTTAGTGTTTTTCCTTCTTATATTGTGCACAAATTTAATTCTATAAATTCTAATTTTTTGTCTCAATTTTTGTACATTTATCCTATTCAAAAACTATTTTTAGAATTTAAAATTATTGTATAATTTTCAAAAATTCTAAAACCCTAGATTTCAAAACTAGGTCCTCAAAAAATAAGCCTTGCCTCCTTGCCAATTTTAGAAAACTATTTTGGAATTTTTGTAAATTAACTACCTTGTCAAAAATTATTTCAAATTTTCAAAATCAGTAGTTTCTTGTGCAAAAATTTAATTTTCAAAATTCTAATTTTTGTATTAATTTTTGTGAATATTCCTATTTTCAAATAATTTTTTAGAATTTAAAACTATTACATAATTTTCAAAAATTCTAAAACCCTAGCTAAAAACCCTAGATTTCTAAACTAGGTCCTCCAACATCAAATTTCCCTCCCTTATAATTTTTATAAAAATAATTTAAATTTATTGTAAATTATTTGGGTTATCAAAAGTAATTTTCAAAATTCAATGTTAGTAGTTCTTTGTGCATTTATTTGCTTCATAGCATTTCAAAATTCTCTTTGGTGATAAAATGGCCACAAAGGCAATTCCTTCTTCTCATCCCTTAGATAAATTTCTCAAATTTTCTTACAATTATGACAATGATTGGACAAATTTGCAAAATAGCACATTAGCTAAAACTATAGAAAATGATTTCATTTATAGTGAAGATAATGACTATTATTTTAATTAAGGATATGATGATGTACGTAATGATGAGGGTGAATTACAAATAGATGAATCTTTTTCTCTTAAACCCATCTCTTTTATTCCTTTTTCTAATGAAAATACTTTTGATAAATGGGAAAGATACTTCTCACCTCATTCTCCTAGGCATAATGTACAAAATGCACAAATTAATCATGCATTTCTAAGTGAACCTCTTATTGGTGATGATTTTCTTCCATGTGAACCTAATTTCTCTCTAACTTTTTCTACTACTATGTTCAAAATACAACAATATATATGAAATAGAATCAAATTACCAAACCATAGTTCAAATGATGCATTATGTGATCCTAACTCTACTCTTTCAAATAAATGTTTAAATGATAACTCTTCTAATCTCACTTCTCATGTTGAAAATGAATAAAATTCATATACTCCATCCATGGATAGCATAGATACACATGGTATTCCAAATGCCAATGATAACTTATTGCATATTAGAAATAAATTAACTCTTTCTCTTACTCCTCTCCATAGCAATGATGGAAGTGATTATGAATATTATAGTGAACATGCAAATGAATATGAGAATGAAAGTCAATAAGATAATGATACTTCAAATTCTTCTATATCAAATGAATAAAATTTAGATTGTGACAATGCATGGAATAATGATGACTACTATGCATATAGTGAAGAAGAAAATGTATCTCATGATTTTAACCCTTCTCTCAAATCTCATTCATGTCAAAATGTTACTCCTGCTTTTATTCTTGATTCTATGTCAAAATATGCACATGTTAATGCTAATAGCAGATCTTCTACTAAATCAAAATGTGATTCACTAAAACATAAAGATACCAATGAATCTCCCAAGCCACCCCTCACTATAGTAGAACCCAGTTCTCACTCCTCACCTAAAGATAATGGTATCCCACATCCCTCTAGTAAGTTCCAAGTTATCATTACTCCAAAGGTTCAAGTGAGCACACCCCCACTTTATGATCCACTTTCTAAATGTAGCATTACCATGGTTAAAATTAATAATCAAATTCAAAGATTAAATGAACCACTTCAATATACTAATGTATCATCCTAGGAGATCATCTCTTTGATGCATACAGTTTGTGAACTACAACTCCAAGTACATCTCCTTATCTTGGAAAAAAAAGCTTATAAATCTTGGATGGATGGCAATGATCTACATGGTAACCCTATTCAAAAGACATTCATAAAATATGCATTACATAAACTTTTTTATTCACCATCATTACCTCACTTTTATGGAACTAGAGATCCATTCACACATATTCAGGCCTTTTTGAAGACTTTTCCACCTCATGAAAATCCTTTGATTCTACTCAAGTTGTTTTAGCAGACATTAGTGGGGGAATCATAGAATTGGTTCTTTCATCTACTCCCCAACAATTCATTACACACATATGATGACTTAGAGGAGGTATTTCTCAGGAACTACATTATAAACATGGGCCCTCATGTTACATATGAGAAGCCTACCACACTACATCAGAATTCTTTAGATCTATTTAGTGAGTGTATCTTAAGATTTAAGGCTCATTTGTTAAGATTGATATATAAACTAGTAGATCTAGAGATTCAAAATATCTTCATCAAGGGCCTTCATCAACCTCTTCTCGAGCATCTACTATATCAAACAGAGCCTTGTTTCAAACATTTATGTTACATAGTTCTATAGTTGGAAAAGAAATTAGGATTAATTAAGGTAGATTCAGTTGATTAGATCACTCTAGACTTCACAGTAGCATCTTTAGATATAGCTCCTACCACTTAGCATCTACCATGTCCTAGACAAGATAGGAGACAACAATAAGAAAAGCAACTAATCAAGAATAAAGATCAAGTTTTCATAACACAACCTATAGTATGCACTATAGAGAACTATAGAAAAACACCACTATAGTTTGATTCAAAGTGGGATAGCCCATCTATCATTTTATCAATACTACTAGATAGGAGGTTAATCACATTACCTTCTATTCATTGATGAGATCTAAATATCTTACATAGATAACCACATCGGCCCTTTTTTAATTGTCATTGTATCCATGGACACAATGATGATAGCTATTTTGGACTTTGAGATTGCATTTTTAGATGTGTTGATGATGGTTTAATAACATTCACATAAGGGGCATAGATATCTCCTCTATTATGGAACCCTGGACCTCATTCCTCCATGACTAGGTCATCCAAGACATTCTTTTATAGGAATCATTGGTAACTCATCATGAGTGCAATGCAAGTTTTAGGATAGAATCTCATAGGAGATCTATTCCAACTATTTAGAAAGTTCAAAAACTAGTATAGCACAAATAGCCCACATATAATAGTGTAGTCCATGGTATACATAGTGAAGTTCCATATACATATCTAGTAGAGTCATAGGCACCATAATTAGAGTACTACTCCATATAAATATTCATTATAGCTAAGTTTTTAGGGTCCTATCTCACATAGCAATTTGTTATGATTAAGACTAGTTGAACCCACACTACAGAGTAATACTTTAGAGAGATATTCATTATAGTTGAGTTTTCAAGGTCCTATCTCATGTAACAACCCATTATGATTAAGATTAAATGATCCTTTAGCATAGTTTTCATCTCTATCTCAACATATTGCATATTCATATACATCATAGTAGAGGCCATAGGGTATTTAGTTACAGATAGATGAGCCTTCTTCATAGTAGATAGTATTAGCTACAGAGTGCATTCCTACACAGCATGAGTAGTATGGGCACTTGTTCACTTGGCTAATAGGGTTCAAATATTGATATAGCACAATATGAAATAGAATACATTCATTTCAGCATTAGTTCATAGTTTCATTTATCATGGTAATGATGGAGCCAAAGGTCTAGCCAACCTTTGTATTCTTGAGCCACTCTTGGGAAACTAATATGCACGTCATGCTATATTACATCCCCACCTACTAAAAACTAACAGTATTGATTCTAAATATCCATCCCTAACCAAAACCAGACTATCTAATCTAGATATTACCAAATCAAACTTATCCAAACCCTTATACCAATCTCAAATCAACTTATCTAAACAACTTTACCAATTACAAAAACCAACCATTTTTTGCTTACATATAATCACAAATCAAACCTAAACAACACATCAAAACATATCATGAATAATCAAATCACATCCCAAACATTATCTTTCCAAACATATTAAAACAATCATGTCACATATCCCATGTACCATTTGCCAAGCATATGAAAATTCAACATCAACATCAAATCAACTATTTCAAAATCAAAATATTACAATACCAATATATTCTAGAATCCATAACACAAATACACATAAGCTCAAAATCAAACCAGCATCCATATATATAAATAGGTTTTCAATTACATAGCATATCAAATTATAGTCAATCATAAATAGGGGTCATTCCCTCACTCTCATTATCACTCTCTCCTCTAGCGCTAGTCCCATAATCCTATCTAGCACTCGATGACTCTACACCTCCTTAAGCTCCTGACTACCTCTTACACTAATTATCTCACTCTAAAAAATAACCATACACCTCATGCAATTATATATATCATCAATGAATATCCATATAACCATCTAAAATCTTTAAACTCATTGATCCATAATCAAGAGGCATCATATGCCTATCTCACTCAACCCTCGACTCATCTCTCTCTCCCACTAACTTAATATATGCAGTTATATATATAGTAGCTTGGTCAAATAAATGAGCATACACACCATCCATAAGGGTTTTTCTCTATATCAAACCCTCCTCCACAACATCATTAGGAACATGCTATGTAAGCTCATGCAGTGTAGACTCAATGATAGTCTCTCAGAACACATCATCCCTACCACTAACCCCAGCAAGTGCCTCACCCTATACACCTCCCACCCCACCTACACACATAATAAGTACAACATTACATTAAATACATTTTTTCATATCCAAACTAAAGCACAAACATAGGTACAATGCAAACTCTAATCATTGATTACCTCCCATCAATCGGATCAGTTCAAGATCTTCATATATAGTAACATCCACTCCATCTACAAGATATAATGGAGCCCACCAATTCCTAGCCCACCATGTAGTATATCCCTCAGTACATCCCACATCAATAATATCTATCACCACATCTCATTTCTACATAGGTAATGGTGCCAACTCAACCTCAGTAGGTCTCCCATGAGCCCCTTCTCTTATTGGTACTCATGTACTCCTCAATCATACCCATATTATAGGAGGAACATCCTATCAAACTTGAAACAACATAATCATACACTCATATTGAAGGTGCTCATAAACTCTAGACCAATGATCATGTAACCAACAACTCACTCTCATGTATCATAGTTGCTCTCCATCCTCTAGCCATCTAAGAAATCCTCTATAGGGCCTCCATCTGATATATTCAACCACCAATATATCTAAAAACCTCCTTTAATGATCTATCCTGAGAGATCAAATAGCCAAATTTCTCATCCATCACTCACAAAATTGTTGTGGATATGCCCAACTTACCCTTGATAATCTAGTCAGCCACACAATTATTATTTGCTCATAAGCCTGGTAATGTAATAAAGTGGCTACACTCACACCACCATTGAATGAATCATGTGTGAATCTATATAATTCTCTATATAAATGTGCAAGCATAGTCTTCCCCCAAAAAACATAGTACCATACATCTCAATGCTCTAAACCACTCTATACATCCTATAAGTGATAGATACTCCACTACCATCCATAGCAATAAAAGAATCTAATAATACAGTCAACCACTTTCATAGATGTAAAACACTTGACCACACAATAACTGATAGTAATACATCATTGTCACTACCTCTTTGATGTACTCTTGTAGGCACCCCTAAAAAGTATCTAGATGCACAATCAACGGCATCTGCACCCATGTCATCTTGCAAACACACTCTTCACCCACTAATTAAAAAATGTAGAATATAATACACATCCTCCAAGGTCACAATAATCTCCCTTGTAGGAAGTCAAAATGTACATGTATCAACATTCCACCTCTCACATAGGGTGGTGATCAAATATTTATCCCACTGCACTATACCAAGATCACATACATGACCCAATCCATCCCTATCTATAACAAAACGCTCATTAGTTGATAAAGGCAATAACCTCAAAGTCTCCATTATGTGGCCTCTATGGAACTCTCTCACTTATACCTCACCCTACATAACAATAGAACACAATATGTATCAACCAACCAGTCCAACTAAAAATCAAAGCTAAACAACAATAGATTACAAGTCAAAAATCCTAGCAAATATAAATTTCATTAGTTTATCATGCTAAAACAAATTGTCAAACAATTGTATAGCATCTAAACTAAGCTTCAACCTCGAAAATCTAGCCTCTAGGACAATAGCACTAGGTACAAGATAGCAATTCTAGATAGGAGAACTAAAACTTAGACAGTAGTGCTAGATCCTAGACAATAATGTTAGATGTAGGATAGGAGCACTAAACCTAGTCAAACTTTCCTAAAATGCTTTAAAATAGCTCAAAATCATGAAAAACAAGTTCCCAAACAAGCCCTAAAACACATGTTTAGCTACTTACTAGAGTAATCTCTCCACCAACCTTAATTTATCCTACCAACTACTTAAACTAGGTCACAAAATGTGTTCATCTCCTTAGCATGTCTTTCACTCCAGATCTTCAACTCTCAAACTAGTTAATGCACAAATGAATCAAGATTCAGTCAAATTTTCCTATATCAAACCACTTTCTCATTCAAATCAAAGTACTATTTTTCCCATAACTTGAGCTCCATAGCTCCATTTTGCCTTTGACATCACATAACCCCTACTCTATTACTACATAATTTGCCTACCATGACACACACATCTCTAAACTTATCTTATACCCAGACATGCAAATTGGTCCCTACCAATCCACACTAGTTAAACTTTCATACAACTTGGTCCTCACCATTCAACATTTGTTCAAAGTAGTCAAACAACCCAACCTATTCAATCAATCAACCTTTCACTCCATTTAATCTATTACTATCTCATTTTCCTACCATGGCACAAACATATTTATATCTCTACTATGCTCAGATACAGGCTTCAATCCTAACCAATCAAAGAGACTTTTCACTCTTAAGTAATCCCATTCTTAATCCAAATCAAATCAATCAACATTTTAAAATCTATTCAATAAATGTCAATCAAGTTCCTTTTCAATCCACCACTTGTCTTCACTTTTGACTCAACCTCCTCTATCTCAGATTTCATACCTCTCCCTAAAAGGGGGCATCATTCCTATTATTCCTATTCCTACACCTATCCACACTCATAGATGGATACACCATGGTTCTCACACCTCTATTAGTCAAATTATCAGATTCATCTCAGATTGGTTGAAACATATAATGATTCAAACTAAATGGGTCACTCAACATGGTTTTTACACATCTAGTATTCAGATTATAAAGTGGTTCACACTATATGGGTCACTTAACATTACTTAGCTCAGATTGGTCAAGATTATATAGTGGTTTAGACTATATGGGTCACATAGCATTACTCAAATTAGATTGGTTAAGATTATACAGTGGTGCAAACTATATGGGTCACTTAGCATTACTCAACTTAGGATTATACAATAATTCAGATTACAGTGGGTCACTCAACATTACTCAAGACATTCAGAGGGATATACCTTCATTTTATAGATATAAATATTATCCAAATACCAGATTTAGGGGCATGTACATTACTACACATCTCACGCATGTAGATTCATACATCATGACATAGTTATAGACTAGATAACAGATTATAGGCATAGTGCAAAGCATATTGTTTTTTATCTCTAGTTTTGCACATGGGACATGACATGATAGATCATATCACATGTGGTTATATGGATTTATAGATTTTCTAGATGCATCACTCACATATCAAATTTGGGGGCATGACATAGATGCTCATATCCTCCATCTTCCAATATTATACAAATTAGGATGGTAGGACATACCATCTTCTTCTTACACATTTTTTTACCAACATTTTTGGTTTACACTCAGGCATTACTCAAGTTGGAACATATGGTCATCTACAGTGATTGCTCCATTGTATTGCTCAGACTCAAACCTAGGAGTTTATGTAGGATAGAGGATAGACATTGGTTTTGGACCTCTGAGCACTTTTCAAATCTAGTTTAGATTGTTCAAATTTAATACAGGGGGCATCTATTATAGGGATTCCTTCTTTCTCTAGGCACTATTCAGATTCAGTATAAGGGGCTTCTATTATAGGTATTCCTTCTTTCTCTAGGTACTATTCATATTTAGTATAAGGGAATCTATTATAGGTATTCCTTATTTTTCCAAGCATTATTTTAGTTCTTCATCCACTTCCTTGGCTAGGAATTTGGACCATTTTTATCATACTTATCTTCACACAGGTAAGTTCAAGTACGCATCTTCTTTCTTTCTTTCACTCTAGTACTTCATTTCATTACATCACTAGATTAAAATGGGGGGAAATGTATACACCCTAAATTGGTTAAGAAAACACACATATTATGTCTTTTCACAATATTTTCATAGGAGACTCTAACTAGAGAATATGAGTTTTTATTCACATTTATCTAGGTCATTTTATCTGACTTGTCTTGGTCTTACTACATTCCCTAGACATCTTTTTTCTTATTTCCAGTAATCCATAGCTTTTTGGACTTAACCCTTTTAGGCTCAGGCACCTCTTTTAGACCCAAACCCATCCCCCTATGTCCCATACCCCCTAGACAACAACTCACAAATAGGACTACAGTGTTGAAACCTAGGATGTCTAATTTATGATGTTATTGTCCAAGTACAATTTTATTTCTAACAATCAATTTCTTTCATAGGATAAGTCTTATCCCTTTTATTTGCTTCATTCTTAAGTTTCCCAATGTCGTCCAAATACAAATAAAGCTCCCAAATTTGAAATAATGAGTCTCCTATATAAAATACTACACAAGGCATTTTATATCTAGCACTTACTATTTTGGCATATTAGACATAATAAAATCAATCAATAGTATAGCTCAGCTTTTCTGCATCACACATAGATTTGCATCATGCTTGATCAAGGGCCTAAGCAAAATTGATTCTTGCATCAATCATGCACATTGATTATGAATATTCCCTAAGGGATAATTACATTGGATTTGAGACCCTACCTTGAGGGTTAATATAGGCAACAATCAGACTAGTAGGGTTTCTTGATTATGTGATCATTCTTCCCCTAACCCAATTTTTCCCCCTTGTACTTTAATTTTCTTTTTTGTTTCTATGTATGCAAACTAATATAGGTACTAAAGATTGAAATAATCCTACAGCAAACTCCAATGACTTCTAAGACTTGAAATTTGGTATGTAGGGTCATAATGAGTAGATGAATAGAACCCAAAAAAATTAGCCTCAAGATAATAGCATCAGGAAAGGACTATAGCACTAGACACCAGGGTGTCCTATTTTTGATGCTCCTATCCCATCATAAAATAGAGACCAAATCTAGAATTCAAAGTTTGTCCCAATCCTACTCTTCCAATTCCAAATTTAGAATCGTCACTTTCAGGATAAAATCAGCTAAGTTAATCTTTCTTTGTCTTCTCTTTTCCTATATAAGTTAAGTTGATCAAATTATCATAAACCTATATTTTACTACATAAAACCAAAATTATCCCCATATTTCAAACCTTTATTACTTAGGAATTAAACACCTAATTTCCTAAATTAATAAAACATTTTCCTTAAAAAATAGGGTTTTATGAAGCTTTCTTGGGATATTTAGAATTTTATGGTAGGTTCCTAGGGTAGAAAAGTTTCACATTGAGTCACATCATTCTTAATCCAGCATAGGTCTTAAATAAGGAGAATCATGCTCTTGAACTCCAAAATAGGCCAATAACAACCTAAAACCCTCACAAACCTCTACAAGTTATTTTCTAAGATGTGCTACTTCTATTGAGGAGTTACATGGGCATGTATAGCTATTGTATATGGAGGAAGAGGCCTTAAAATTTCCACTCTAGGTGTTATAAATAATAAATACCCAAACAAGTCTATGAACTATTATTAAGAAGTCAAAATAATCTTCAAATGAGCTCGATAGAGGCATGGTTTGGGGCTTAATTTCACTTTTGTTGATGCATGATGAAGGATGGATCTTGGAAGAGGTTATAATACCCATCTTTAATCATATAAAGACAAATAACCTAATTTAGGAACTTCAAATCATGATAGATGGTCAAAAACATTATAGGTAGTCTTGAAACTCTCTCAAACCCTGAGAGTTTATGAACCATATTTTGAGTTTTTGGTGCTTGATTAAGTGAAATGTATGATTATTAAAGGATTAATGTGATTAAAATATCCTCATTTAATGCTCATATAAAGTCTCAAGTCTTTTCAAGGATTTTCTTCAATTTTTGATAGGGTTTTGGGATTGGATGTGCTCACACAGGGCTATAGATCAAAAGTGAAGTTTAAATGCATTTTGAGATATTTTATTATCATGATTGGACCTCAAAAAAATATGATTACCTCCTATATTTAATACTAAACCATATAGATTCATTTTATGCTCATGAGAGCCATTCATAAATTTTGAGAGGGTTTTAAGCCTAAGAGAGAGCATACAGGCCTACACATAAAAAAATGAAGTTTTAAATGAACCTTGAGTTATTTTCACTTGATGAAAAATCATCATGCATCTTAATCACTCTCTGAGAAATTTTATAGGTTTCAAGGCATATTGATCCATAGTTAGTATTTCTAATGGAGGTTTAAGCTTAAGATGGCCTCCATGGGCCTACAATTTGAGAAGTGAGTTTTTTAGAGCATTTTGGGGTATATTTTTTATGAATGGTCTCAATAAATACAAATAACCTCCTTCCCCATTCATTAAATACCATTCACACATGTATTCAAGTCCTCAAGAGTTCCAATTTCTAGGGTTTTAAGGGTGTTTCAAGCAAGCAAGTTGTACAAGTCTACAATTGAAAAAAGGGAGTGTGAAACATGTTTGAAGTGTTTTCTCACTTGAGTGAGAGGATACCAAAAAATCCAAGACCTCTCATTACATATAATAACTTATTCAAGAATATTAAAATTGAGTGCCTTGACCAAGGTCAAAAAACAATGTTACATGCTTGAGCTTGAAGAAGGGCACACAGACCTGCACAAAAAGGTAAAGGTCTATAAGGTGATTTAGATCATTTTCCTATTGATCAATAAGCTTAAATCAATTCAAACAACTCCCATTTGCATCCAAAACCATTTGAATAAGGTTACAGGCTTATTAAATCAATTTTCAAGGTTTTATTGAGGTTTTAAACTTTAGGGAGACACACAAGCTTATTAACATAAAGAGGAGGATTTCAAGGAGTTTATAGGTGTTTCTCTCTCAAAGCAGGGTCTGGAGCAAACTACATAACCCTAAAATCATCTAGACAATAGTTTTTAGGCCTAGGAAAGCCATTGGCCATCATGACTGAGGAGATTTTAATCTCGAGAAGTAGCCTACAAGCCAACACATCAAAAGTGAGGATCAATACATTTTGAATTATTATCCCTTAATTAAAAGGTCCTAATACAATCTAATGGACTCCTCCCTACATTAAATACCATTAAGACATTGATGTGTACTCATAAGAGTACAAATTACAATGTTTTGAAGAATGTTATAATTATCTTTAAGCTTGATTAAGGATTTTTATAGGCTACATATAGGAAGTAATATCCTTAATGAAGAAATGTCTACAAGTATCCATGAATACTTGAAAACTTTTAGAGTATGAGACATATCATGAATTTATAAACATACTTCAAATGTGTTTGATGAAAATCACATGGTTTCAAGCTTTAACAACATGGTTACAAGCTATGATAACCATGGGATGTTTAAGTTTCTACAGGTTTTGAACTTGGAGAAGACACAGATAGGCCTACAAAAAAATGTAAGATTTCAATATGTTATAAAGTTCTAACATTGAGTGGACACCCTAATTAGGAGTGTAAACATTCCTAAAGATTATGTAGAATTATATAAGATAGAAGAGTGGATTTAGGACCTTGTACATGCATTTCAAGCCTACAACTATTCCCAATAGATTAATCATGGAGAGATGGGTCTTTGCAAGCCTTGATGATGAAATTGTAGGTCAATTTATTAGGCCTATTTCTAAATCTTCAAGACCTATTTGATTTTATGAGGGTATCCAAGACCTTGAGATAAGACTATGATTTTCGTGACCCTGTAGATGAGTTTTAATATTTTTGAAGAACTCAAAAGACATTCAAACTTCTTCAAAATAACATTCATAAACCCTCAAAGGGTTTAACAACTTAATGGGGTATGTCATGAGATTATTCAAGGTCATAATTTTAAATAAGGATTGTTTAAAAATCAAGAATCTCTTAAGTAACATTATGTCTATAACCTATTATATCTTTAAGGTCTCCAATGATGAATTTGTCACCCATGCCAACAATGTTAATGTGAGGTTTCAAAGACTATTTAAGAGTTGATAAGCCTATAATATATCCTATGGCCTCAAAAAAGTTCAAACCATTTTTTCAAGATTGGAGAACCATGAAACAAGGTTCCATGAAGGGTTTGATGGTGTAATGCTATAAGAGAGGGTTTTGAGATCTCAAAACCCAATATATAGTTCTAAAAGATATCTTGACCTTTAAATTCTACTAAACACACATCATGTGCAATATATTGAAGTTTAATAAGCTCTAAATTAATAATACAAACCTATGTAAGGATAATGATGGTAGTTTTAGGGTTAATAAGACCTATAGGACTTTATTATTATGGTTGTTTAACCTCCATAGTGTGGTTATAAGCAAATTCTCCAAGGTCTTTGTAGATATTACATAGTATTTTCAACTTTAAACTAGTCTCCTAAAGCCATGATCTTACTGACAAATTCAATCACAACTCTATTATGAAGAGTTTGAGTTAAATATCTAGCAATCTTGTTGGAGAAGTTGTAAGGTTCCTAGTGAAATAAAAGACCACTTGAAGATAAAATATTTTGAAGTTCCTAGAAGGCTAAAATATGGTCAAGACTCCTTAAACCTTCAAGTTTTATGCAAATTGGGTGTAATTACATGGTCATAAGCATTGATCAATAACCTTCATAGCAGGCATACAAGTTCAATTACACTTTCTACCACTTGTCTAATAAACCTTCACAGTAGGTAAGATCATAAGGAAATTTGGGGAGAAGGCTAAAAGAATTGTATACATTTCTTGGAATGAGGATTCAAGCTAGAAATGAAGGTTTCAAGCTTAAGAATAAACTCAACACCAAATTTCAACATGCAATAGGTCTGTGAGAGTCTCTTAGGGATATGAAGAAGCTTTTTTCAAGTTTACCAAGAGAATGAAAATACAAAATGTGATGATCAAGCGTGAGAATATAAATTTCTTAGGTCTTTCAAGAAGTTCTCATGAAGAACTAGGACATGCATGAACTCTTCCACCTTTATTAAGGACCACCATGTGAGTTATAAGATAATTTTCATATGGACATGCTCATGAGGTTTATTAGACATGACCATAATGGAGGTTAAAGGTCATTGAGTCCATAATAGATACTTAAGGCATTGGAAATTTGATCTCATAATCATGTAACTCCCCCATGAGGTGCTCATCAAGTCAAGTTAACCTCGAAGGCTAAAATGGGCACTGAAAGTCCTCCTTTAGGTCAACCATGTAGTAGTTTTGACATGAAAATATGAAGAGAGAGGTGATTTGGATTAACAAATTTAAGATTTATCCAAGTGGATCAGCCTTGTAGGAGCATGTTCACCATCTTAAGCACTCAAAGAGACAAAAATAGTAAACAAGTAAGCCCTCTCTTTCACTCCTATGCCACCCCTCATGAATATGTCATAGAGATGGTAGGCTAATGCATTGAAGGAGGTATAATGGCCTTATTTGTTGTTTTTATTCTCTTTTAAATAGGTTTATTTATGTTGTAATAACTACATTAATATAATTGAGTAGTGATTCCTCATCTCTCTCCTGCATCTAATTCTTATATATTAGGCTGGAAATGCCTCATTTGTAATCCCTCCTCCTAGGTATGACATGACTCTAATCAATTGGATACTTGTACTATTAGATTTAATCCTTTGAATCAAATAAATATTGAATTTTACCTTATTCAAGCTTGTATTATCATGTGATTTCAATGTTTTATTGATCTAAATATATGGTGTAAGTCATTATCCCTTGTGTATGTTTATTTCCCTTCACCTTGATACAAGTGGGATGGTCTTGTATAGGTCATTTGGTGTTGAAACTAATTTTGTTGGTGATTTTTTGTGGAGATTAGCTAATTATTTCTTTTTTAAGGCATTTCAGCTATCCCTTTAATTTTTAAGCATGGATCATGACCTCCATATGAAATACTAATACATGAGAAGCCTAGTTTAGAGAGTGTGTAAGACAAATTCAGTCCTTGTTTAGTTATATTATGTTATTATAGGAAAAAGGATGAGACACTAAAGTCTGGTGCATCACCTTATTTTTAGTTTTCAATCTCTTTCTTCTCCCTTTTCACACCAAAGCATAGTTGTAATTTTGATTAGGCTTTTATAGTGTATGTTAGAAGGTTACAATATAATTTTATATTAGTTGCATTATGATTTGAAATGAGTCAGCCTTCTCCATAGATTTACCCATGCCATAGGTCACCCACAACCTAGGGGTATTTCCATTGTGTCTCTTCAAGTAGGTCACAAGACCTAACAGGGTGCATTTCAAGAAGACAACACTACATAAGTCTGAGGCCTTGTTTAAAGTATTAGCTATGTAGGCAGTGCCCATTAAAAAATGGGTCCTTGAGGTAGATTCACAAGGTGTACCCACTAAACCATTTTCCCATAATCATTCCAAGGGTGAGGAATCTAGGGTTTCATCATTTGACAAAGAGTGATAGCTTGTGTGTGAGATCTAAACACACTAGAGAAAAGTTAATAGAAAACCTAAAAGGTTCCATGTGGTTACACTCAAATATAGTTACTATTTTATACTAGACACCTACATCTAAGTTAGATAGTAACATCAACACAGTTGTCCAAATCTAATATAAGTGTTTAAGGCCCTAGAATGTAAAACTATAAAATTTGATGATTGATCTAAGACCCTAATCCAGTCCACTTCCATCTTATTTCATCCCATATCTACATGCACATAGTATATCATCTAATTACTCTTATTTCTAATTCATTACAATATCAATCAATATATGTACTTTCAATTTTTAGGTATCTTAGCATTATAAATTTAAAACATTTTTATATGAGTTTATAAATTAATTGGCCTATTATAGATCTATTTATCACTCTTGTGCTTATCCATTTCTATATTATTAACCCTATACTATATTGACCCATCTCAATTTAGGTTTAAACAACACTAAATATGAATTATATATCACCTCAATCTTGTATACTTGGTAATTAATTCTCATGGTTTTACTCTTAATTTCTAAGACCTCCCTATTTTTGAATGGCTCGCATCCACTATCTCTTATACCTATTACTTATCTCTTAATCTAACCATATGTTATTTTGATTACCAGGCCTTATATGCTATCAAAACTACTCTAAATATTATTATTATCATCTTCTATAAGTTTTGGACTTGTACCTATTTTTTAGCTTCCTGGACACTTATGTCCTATTTTGATACCTACATTGATGCTAGTGTAATGACAGTCATTCTCCTAATCTAAGACCACATATCCATTTTAGGGAATTTTGATGATTTTACATCATCATAACCCAGAACAAAACTAAAACAAGCTAACTACCCTATCCTCTTAGTCATTTCTATAAATAGTACGTGTAAACCAATATTACTTTACCTTTTATATTCATTTATGTTTAATTTAGTCATATTTTATACATTTTGAATATTCAAATATTTTATCTTGTTTAGATAAACTAAATAAAAATAAGATAAAACAATATCAGATAATACTAGTGAAGAATAACAAATTAAATTTTTAGAGCTTGACATATTTGTAATAAAAAAATGTAAATTAAGATAAAATTAATAATAATAAAATTTAAAAAAAATTAAGATAAAATTAATAATAATATCAAAATAAAAAACATATGATTTCACTATTTTCATCAAAAACATATAATAATAAAAGTATAGTCACTAATTTTTCCCTGATTTCCATAATTTCACTAATTTTATCCTAATTTATATAATTTTCCAAATTGTCATGGATTTCTCTAGTTTCCTCAATTTTATACTAATTCTACTCTAAATTCCCTAATTTTACCATAATTTCTCTAATTTTACTATAAACTCCCTAATTTCCTCAAATTTTCATAATATCCTAATTTTCACTAGTTTTTCTAATTTCCCCTTTTCCTAATATTTTCACTAATTTTGACTTATTTGCCCTAATTTTACTTTGATTTTTGAATTTTTTCCTAATTCCTCAAATTTCACTAATTTCCCCAAATTTCATTAATTTCTCTAATTTAGTTGAAAATGTCGAAATAAGAGATGATTTTTCCACAATCCATATAGTGTAGAGAAATGATTTTAGATAAAACTGTGAGAAAGTTTTAGTTAATTTAGTTGAAAATGTTCACTAATTTTACCCTAATTTCCCCGATTTCACTATTTTAACCCAAATTACCTAGTTTGGCACTAATTTCTTCACATTTATGTTAATTTTACTCTAAATACTTTAATTTCTATAGTTTTTCTATAATTTCCTCAAATATTCACTAATATTCCAATTTTCACTAATTTCTTTAATTTTCTCCTTTTCCCAACATTTTCACTATTTTTTTCCAATTTTAAGTTATTTACCCTAATTTTACTCTAATTTATTTAGTTTTACCCTAATTTTTCCAAGTTTTACTAATTTTTGTAGTTTCCCCAAATTTCACTAATTTCTCTAATATAGTTGAAAATGTTAAAATGGTTGAAAATGTTCATTAATTTTACCTTAATTTCCCTAGATTTTATAATTTTCCTACTTTTTCACTACTTTATCTAATTTCCTCAATTTTAAATTAATTTTACTCTAAATTTCCCTAATTTCTTCAAATTTTCACTAATATCCCAATTTTCACTAGTTGTTATAATTTCCCCTTTTTATCAATGATTATTCTAATTTTGACTTATTTACCCTTATATTACTTTGATTTCTTTAATTTTACCCTAATTTCCTCAAGTCTTGAAAGCCTTCAACGATAATAATAATAATAATAATAATAATAAATTTAAAAATATCTAATTTTATATTATGATTTTTGTGGGATTATTACTCATCCTCCCCTCACTAACAAATGCTTATGGTATTTGTGTTCTGGTCCTCTCACTTTATGATCATTACCAAAAATAATAGCAAAAATAATTTTCATTAGGTTAATGACTACTCATGAAGATCATCTTGATATGAGTTAGACACACAAGTAAAAATCTCAAAATAATCACAAAATAATTAAAATCCTCATGAAATCCTTCAACCAACTAATAGAAAAAGTTTATTTTATTAACAAACACTAATGTATTACAAATATAGCTAACACTAATGTATTAAAAGAATAACTAACTCATTTGTTAATGTTTAACTACAAAAATAAAATAAAACAATAAACTTACCTTCTTTTCCACTAAAAATGGCATTCCACTAGTTCTTTTCCTGTTCACCTCTTCTCTTGTTCTCTCTATAGCTGATAATGATACTTGTAAAATGAAAATGACTGTTTCTCTACGTTTTTTTGCTAATTACATTCAGATGAAAGAAGAAACTAAGGTTAAAGGTCATGGGTTTGTACGTTAACTAGATTAAGTTGTGCACCATATCCAAGCATTGTAGGAGCTCCTCTTTGGCTGTGGAGGAAAACACCTGTAGATAAGAATAAGACTTAAACAAAGAAAATGTTAGAATAAGATAAGGTGGATTGCCAAGCTACACACTTGGTCCCAGAAGCATAAAGCTTCATGAGGGATGACATTCCACTATTTAAGACAAAGAGATTTGTATTAAATAAAATGATGAAAGACTAAGAAAGAGAAAGTAGACAATGTGTACCTATTCTCTGCAATTAGTCTATCACAATCATCGATGTCGGTAGTTCTGCCGATGTCAATTTGTCAATTATGCTGATATCAGTTATGCTGCTGATGTCGGTAGGAGATGTTGTCAATGTCGATCAGGGCAATGGGTTTTGGATGGGTTTCAAATTATGTCTGTGGTCGACAGAGGAGTCTAGGAGTTTAAAAGTTTGTGTAGGGTTGCAGGGAAGTCAATAGGCTCTGAGGAAGGGCAAAGGTAGAGGGTAGGTGTGAGAATAGGGTAAGAGTCAGAGAAAGGCTTTTCAGCCCTTCCACAGAGGAAGTTAGGTTTCTTTTATAGTATTTAGAAATAGTAAATAGAAACTAGTTATCAAGTTATTCTAGAACTTTGAAATGGAGACCAAAAGAATACTTAGCTTTTTGGTGAAGATCTGAGGGTGTCAAGATGCTTATTCCTGTTGTGGCTAATGTCAAAGACCTCGTTCAATGTTTTCAACCCAATGTTTGGAGTGATTTCTGTAGAGTTTCTATAGCTTTGAGAGTGATAGTCAAATTTTGATGCTTAGTCTCAGAGCGTGCGCGTCGATCTCCAAGAGTCAGGGGGCAACTCAAGGTTAGAGTCTAGCTTATGTAACTGACGTCGGTGATCCCACTGGTGTCGGCTGATAGTTGATCGACATTGGTGGATAGAGAATGGGTAAAAGGGCTATTTTTAGCCCTTTGTCCATTTCTCCATCCACCAAGTGCATTTGTCATTGGAGAACGGTCAAAAATGAGTTTATTAGGCACGAGAGTTAGTTAGGAGGTTAGGATGGAGTGAGAATAGGTCATGGGTGACTCATAGGGTGAGAAATGGTCTAAGGGCAAGGTGTCCAAGGTGAGGTGTCTAGGGTGATGTCATTAATTTAAAATAAGTAATTTATTTTAAATTAATAAAGTGTGTAAATGTTTAGAAGTGGACCAAGGGGGGTCGACATAATATTGGTGTCTACATTTGCCCCTTTTTGTCTTGTTGGTTGTTCTGACAAACTATAAGACAAAAATAGATGTTGTTTGCCCCAGGTATGATGATGAGGTATTCCCCCTAAAAGTGAGAATTGAGAGAAGGCAATCCAAAATCGGTTGCCAATTTGATAGGTAGTGGATGGGTATGGTGAAGTTGGAGTGTGAGCACTGCAATAGTTGAGATTGTGTGTATGCCACTTCACATGATAGGCAGGTCAAATTGTCATAGGCAAGGTTGAGGAGCACTAAAATTGAATTAACTAGTCCCCAGCTTATTAGTGGTATCTAATTGGGTTAAACAATCAAATATATATCTCTAATTGTTGAAGCAAACTAAAACCAAAGTAACCAGTCCCCAGCTTATTAGTGGCAGTTGATTGGGTTAATCGATCAAAGTTGTAGCTCCAATGGTCATCATGTTCCAAGTATCCTGAGTTCAGGAAATGCTCCTGAAAAACACAAAAATGTCACAAATATTGGGGATCAACTTGGGCATGATCTGACAATAGGTGTGAGAGTCGTAATGTGGGTGCGTACAATTTGCTAACTATTCATGAGGTAGCATATATGCAATCAAAACAACCAAGGCAAAGTTGTCTCAAAATTAGTCATGGTCTAAGGATATAGTCATGATCTCCAAGGTCATTGGTTGGGTCGGTCAGAGATATAAGTGATCTCAAGTGTAGTTTGTTGTGGTCAGGGAGATGTATGTGATCTCCAATGTGCCCCATGAGAAGTTTAAAGTGACTTATACAATGTATGGGCTGGTTGTTTGGTCATGATTTTGGATAGTTGGTCCATTAGATAGATGAACCAATGAATGGCTGAGCTAACCTCAGAAGACCCCATGTCAACTGAGTGCTACCTACATAGCCCCTATTTTAAGGGCCTTAGGCCAATGTAGTTCTCCCTAAAAGGGAAGAAGAGGGTAGGTTATGGATTGGTTTTGACTAGGTTAAGTCATGGTTAAAGGTTATATGGTTGGTCCATCAGGTAGATTAATAAACGAATGGCCAAGCTAACCTCAAAAGATGCCATGTCAACTGAGTGTTGCCTACATAGCCTATGCAAGGGCCTCAGGCCAATGTAGTTCTCCCCAAAAGGGAAGAAGAGGGTAGGTTATGGATTGGTTTTGACTAGGTTAAGTCATAGTTAAAGGTTATATGGTTGGTCCATTAGATAGATGAATGAATGAATGGCTGAGCTAACCTCAAAATATGCCATGTCAACTGAGTGCTGCCTACATAGCCCATGCAAGGGTCTTAGGCCAATGTAGCTATCCCCAAAAGGGAAGAAGGAGTCAAAAAGGTTGTTGGTTGGTTTGGTTATGTTTTGAAATGATGATGTTACAGCCTTTTCCATATTGTGTGATGGTGTATGCTGCAACATAGGTTATGTGGTTTTTCATCCTTAGCAATTTTCCATATTCGTGATGGTATATGCTAAAAATGAAATGAGTGTATTTATGCTTCAGAAAGTTTCCATATTGGTGATGGTATATGTTTGACATAAATTGTGTTTGGTTAATAGTTTCCATGTGTATTATTTTCCATAGAAACTAATGTGAATGGGCTATGATAATTTACATAACACAAATTGGTATTTGCATTAAATAAATCATGATGTTATGTTAATGGTTAGAACATGTTTTGGTTTCGTTTGGTTGGGTTTGGTTTGGTTTGGTTTGGTTGTATGTGACGAAAGTGTATAAGAAGTGAAAGGTGTTTTGCTCTTTCATTGACAAGGACCATAGTGATAGCGTAGATAGTATTTTTGTAAACAAAAAGCCCCGTTCATGCATTATGTCATTGACCATTGGTTTTTGTTAGAAAATTACTCTAATCATTTGATGTTAAGTGAGCTCAAAGTCCCTTGAGTATGTTGGGGTAATAGGTGTGATTATGTGATAGGTGAGGATAGTTTAACCCTTTTTAGTAGGGATAACTTTGCCCCTTTTATAGGCGACCCTGAGAATGGCTATAGGCAAGTCCATGACTTAATAGTTTGTCAGTCAGTTTTTTTTTTTTTTTTTTGGTAGACTGATCAATGCAGGAAGTCTACTTGGGGATGTTGTTTTGTCTTGTGGTCATGTGAAGCTGATCGATGCGGGAAGCTTCTGAAAGGGTGTTGTTTATGGTAGCAAAATTTGGGCATAGCCATCCTTCGAGGGAGTGGTCTATGTTTTGCTTTATAAGTTTTGATGTCTTTGAATAGCTGTCCTTCAAGGGAGCAGTCTACTAATTACAATAATAATGCAGTTGTCCTTCGAGGAAATAGTCTACATTGATAGTTAATGACCTTTTAATATTTTATTAAGCATCCCAGTTTTATATTTTTGTGTTGATAGAACTGTTAGTCATGGACCAAACTATAGAGGTTTAGGGGTTTCCCTTTTATTAAGACAAAGCATTAATGCTTAAAAAAGGATTAACTAATGTTTGTAGGGAAAAAGGGTTGAAAATAATAGGAATGAGGATAATGAAAGGTTGCTCAAGGGACGAGCTCAAGTTAAACATCAAGTGAATGATTACTTGATTAACAGTAGAATGGTCGTAGATGTAAGGCATTAAGGGGCTCAGGTTCTAGTCAACCTTCAAGAGAAGACAGACGACAAGTGCCTGATCCATACTTGTGTGTTATGATATAAGGTCCAAGACAATTAGGAGCAAACTTGCCTTATTTGCTTCTTTCCATATTGGTCACGTGTTGGTTTTCTTTAAGGATGAGATCTCTAATTTTAAAATCTTACTCTTTCAGATTTTTGTTATAGGCATGGTTTGGTCAATCTTGGTAGATATGGAGATGATTAAGAGGTTGGTTGATACTTGGTCGATGCTTGGTTGAGGTCGCGATAGTTAGTACAAAGTCAAATTCCCCCAGTTGCTTTTGTGACAGGGACAATGTTTGACACCCATTACAAACAATCAATGGGTTGGATAAATGGAGAGAAGATGTTGAAGCTCCTCTTTGACAAGGAGTGCGACGCAAGGATGCATCCTGTGAAGCTTTTGCCTAACAGACTTAGTTTAAGAGGGTGAGATCCTGATCTTCCATGTTGTAGACTGGAATCTTAGAATCATTGAAGGTGATGGAGGCAATAGTTGGTAATGATTTGACTAAAGTACCTAGTGGTTGGGGGTCTTTAGGTTGGACCTCCACTACCTATAAGGCTTTGATCAAGGCCTGGCAATGTTGTGAAGAGCTTTGTATTAGGTCATACAAAGACATCTTCACAGGGGTGTGGTGAAGTTGTTTCACCATGGAGTCATGAATTACCTCCAAAGATGTTGGTTGAGATGTGCCCAAGATAGAAATCTTGGGTTTTGGTGGTTGAGAAGGGTTGACGAATGGATATGTCCAAGGGAAAGAAACCTTCTCTTTTCCTTTATCCTTTAAATTTTGTGACCTAGTGGCCACATTAATAGTGTTGATTTCAAATAAAGGGGGAGAAGGTGGTAGAGGGACCATAATCTTGCATTGAGATCCTAATTTAGGTGAAGAGGTTTGCGAGACATGGGATGGTGTCAGTAGTTTGTCAAAGGGGTCCTTAATGAGAAAGGTGCCCTCTTTTAGGTGTTGGCGGATGACAGCTTTAAAAGCGCAACAATGCTTAGTATCATGCCCAAGTGTGTGATGATATGCATAGATTTTAGTGTCATCGAACCAAGATGGTTTTGATCTGAGCGGTTGGTATGGCTTAATAGGCAGGAGAACGATGCTAGAAGACTGCAACAATTGGCATAACAATGAAGCATAGGACCCCACTAATGGGTTTACATTCATTGTTGCAGTAGGGGTTGAAAACTTCTATTTAGGAATTGTAGGAGGATTTTTTCATACCACCTTTTTAGGTGGCGGTGTGACCACACGTGTAGATGGCACTTTCTTGGTGAGAGGTGTTAGACTTTTTGGAGGAAGTATGTTTTTGATGGGTAGATGGAGTAATGGAGGCAGTTTGTTTTTGCTAGGTGTTGGAATAGGGAGCACTCCTTTTAAGGTGGAAGGATGTGGACCCAAAATAGAGGGCAATGGTGAAGGTGGGAGAGGAATTCTCTGACATGGTTTAGCAGCCTTCTTTAGTTTACTGTGAAGACTACTATTGTGCGAGGTGAGGTTCAAATCTACCTTCACTTGTGGGTGAGTGAGGTTTGATACTGGGTGAACACCGAGAGATTTAATCTGTTTCATTATGGTGGATGCTTGTGAGGGTTTGGCTTTAGACATAGAACGCTGAGCTTTTGATGATTTAGAGATAGAAACCTGATTCTTATCAAAGACTTTAAGGTGAATTGTCGTGGAAGGATTGGTAGTATAAGGTGGAGCAAGATGTGTAAGATAAGGATCCTTAAGTCACTCCCATAATCCTCATGTTTTAGGTTCCTAGAATGGAGAAATCCTAAGTTTTTTTCCAATCGAGAGAAAGGTATAGTTGACGTCATGCGAGGTCTTATAGTCAGTCCATTAGAGGATTTGGGTGATCGTGAGAATGGAAACGTGTTGGATGCAGTAATCATAGGCCAAAGGGGAGAGAAAATTGTCATCAGATCTTCCTCAACCAAAGTGGGTGAAGTGGCGAGTTCTTCTCTCAGTGGAGAAGGGATTAGAAAATGTGGCTCTTTGATAGGGTAGAGCGCAGGGATGATCATGCCTTCTACTTGGGGTCTAGGGGCATGGAAAGTATGATCCTCCATTGGTAATAGGAAGGATGAGGGTGGGGCTAGTGGCGTTGGTATGGTCAAATCATCCTCCAATATAAGAGAGGTCAAAGTAGACTCTCTTATGTGTGAAAGAGGGGTGGATGGAGGACTATCTTCCATCTGTGGAGGACAAATAGGAGAAGAAGGGTCTGCTACCTATGGTGGAGAGATAGGTTGACTAACCTCTTCAGACTATGGGAGAGGTTGGTTAGGAATAAAAGGAGAAACCATGTTGACCGTGCATATATTATGCTCTTGGGGGTCATCGGCCATGGTCTGAATGTTATTTTGACTAGGGGATGGTTAGGGAATGGTTGCCTAAAGATATCTATGTTTCGGTTAGGTGGCACATTTGGGTTATCCAAAACAAGATCCCCTTATGTAACATCTCTTGGATAACATTTTTGAGGGTTTTGTAATTGTCTGTGTCATGACCTTTGACACGATGGTAATTACAAAAGTCATTTTCCCTATACCATGTAGGGATGGCTTGCGAGGGATCAAATTAGGGTGGTGGTTGGATTTGAGAGAGATTGAGGACTCCCTGCTTGACTAGTTTATCCAAAATGGAAGCGTATGATTCTCCTATTGGAGTATATTGATGATGTATGTATCATTGTTGGAATTGTCTTGTAATACTTTGTGATGTAGAGGGGTCAGATTGATTAGTTGTGGTAGAATATGATGATCTAAGTACCATAGCATTTGTCAATCCCTTGGACTTGGAATGGGAAGAAGAGGGTTTGGAAGAAGATGGGTCATTAGATTTTGCATTGGTATTTGTGCTACACAATTTGACCTTATCTTCTTCAACAGTGTGAAGTTCAAGCTTTCGAGCCATGGTGAAAGCTTCATCAAATTTGTGGAAAGTTTGAACCCACAAAGTGGATGAGATGTGTTTGGCACATGCTCTTGAAAAGAGCTCAATTATCTCAGGTTGAGGTAATGAAAAGGAGAGTTGGCTGATCAAACCTCTCCAACAAGCGATAAAGTCAGCTATTGATTTATCGTTAAATTGTCTAATAGAATATAGGTCTGTGATGGAGACCTTCTTAGTGATGTTGATTGAAAAGTGATCAAGGAATAATTGAGCTAGTTGAGTAAAGGTAAAGAGAGAATGACTAGTAATAGTGCTATACCAATCAAGGGTGGCACCAGAAAGTGACATGGGAAATGTGCGAAGTAATGACGCATCATCATTCACTATGAGGTAACAAGTGTGTCTAAACACTCGTAGATGTTGTTGTGGGTCCTCTTTACTCTAAAAGCAAATAAATTTTGGGAGTTCCCACTGGCTGGGGTATGGTCGAATAGGGACTGAAGGATGGATAGGTTCACTACAGGTTTGTTCATATAAAAGAACACTCCTTGAACCTGAAATAGATGTCTCAAGGTTGGACATCTTATCCATCAGCATCTTGATTAGATCGGCTGATGGATTGGTAGGAGGGGCACCCCTAAGTTGTAAGGTACTTAGAAGGCATTGGGAGGGGTGTATGACGTACTTGGTTGCATTTGTGTAGATGCAACATATTGTTAGTTCATCATAGGGACTGATGTTGAGGCCAAGGGGGCTTGTGCCATGAAGTTAGAAGGCACAACTTGACTAGATACCACCAAAGGTGGTTGAGTGTTGGCAATACTAGTTAGAGGATAGGTAGTCACTCTTGTATTTATGGGTGCAGGAGTGGGTGGGATAGAAACAATCAAGTTTTAAAAAGGTGTGGAACTTTTTTGGATTGTTTGTGGTTGAGGGGGTACGGAAACCCTGATGGAAGTAGGTCCAAAAATAGAAGGGGAGGCCAAATCTTGAACATTGGCCATGGTTGGGTTATTAGTTGAGGTAATGGCCTGAGTGACCATAGGTTGGGTAACGGAGGCTGTTGATATTATTTCTATTTCAACTAAGGAAGTTGGCATCCCATAAATAGGGTTACCTAAAGGGTCTCGCATTTGGCTTCTTGCGAGATAGTGTTAGAGAGCATTGACATTGAGGTCAAGGAATCTCTCAAAGTCTTGATCCCCTTCGGGAACAATAGGAGGTTGATTTGGGGTTGGTTGGATAGGTGTACGCTCAGTGTCTGAAGTATACTCTATTTGGTGACTTGATATAGAAGGCGAAGGTGGGAGTGGTTGTTGCCTTGCGTGGTCAACAAGAGTTTTAGCTTGACTACATGTCAAAACCATCCAAGGCAAAATGTATTCAGGTTCTAAAAACTATGTATTTCAGTTTCAAAAAACTAGAATGTGTATTTAATAGCAAAAAAGTTAGGTTTTAAGCTTGTTGTTTGGAAGAAAATTTGTTGACAGTGACCGATGTCAGTTTACTAACCGATGTCAGTTATGGAATGTTGCTAAGGTCAGTGGGATAATTGATGTCGGTGAAGATGAGTTGTCGACGCTGGTGGAAAAACTGATGTTGGTTTTTATGTATTTCCAAAAACACAGAAAAATAATATTTTTTTGAAAGAAAGAGAAATTTTGAGTTGTTTTTGGACCTCAAAATGCGACCTTACCAGCTCAAAAATTAGATAAAAAGAGCAAAATAGATGATGGCAAGCAACCTCTAAACATTAAATTCCTAAGAATAAATTTTAGAGTCGTGGTGGCTTATGCCTTAGAAGAATATGTTTCAGAATTGGGCTTTTAGAATGGGTCCTAAAGAGGAAGTCTATGGTTGGTTTTGGGTTATGTTTTGGTGCTCAAAAATTTGTGTTAGGTTCAGTACGTGGCCTGGTACTAGGGCTTGCTCCCTTCACTTCATGAACCCAGAGCCGAGCTGGGTCACTTAGCCAATATATACTTTGCCTATAGTTTATACTCTACTAGAGAACAGAGTGGGTCCTTCCCTTGGTAGTGAAGTCCAAGTAGGATCGCCAGGAAGGGTAAGGTATCCGCTAGGTGATGAAATCCTAGACGGGCCTTGTCTCAAGTATGTTTAAATGTTTAATTTGATGTGTTTGTGGTCTGGTTGTGTAACATTTGTGCACTACGATTTATTCATAATGTGTTTTTAATTACTAAGTGAGAGGGCTAAATATGCATTCAAGTAGGAATGAAATGCAATTATTTTTTTAACCCAAATTGAAATGTTTTGTTCAGATGCAAACAAGTGGAGAAAAGGTTAAGATCATGACTTTTCACTACTCTAAGATGCAGGCAAGAAGTGACAAGAAGAAAAAGAAAGATGTTCTTTTTAACTTATGCTAATGGTTTCTTTTCGAAATAAAGAGATAAAAGAAAAGGATGCAAGAAGAGAATTTTTTCCTAATGCACCTATATGAAATTTTGCTTTTTAGAAGAAATGAACCCAAGGAAAACTCCAGGGTCCCACTAGGCATGCCAGAATGTTTCTCTACATTTTTTTGATAATTACATTCGGATGAAAGAAGAAATTAAGGTTAAAGGTCAGGGGTTTGTACATTGCCCAGATTAAGTTGCGCACTATATCTAAGCATTATAGGAGATCCTCTTTGGCTATGGAGGAAAACACCTATAGATAAGAATAAGACTTAAACAAAGAAAATGTTAGAATAAGATAAGGTGGACTGCCAAGCTACGTGCTTGGCCCCGAAAGCGTAAAGCTCCATGAGCGATGACAGTCCACTATTTAAGACAAAGAGATTTGTATAAAATGAAATGATGAAAGACTAAGAAAGAGAAAGTAGACAACATGTACCTATTCTCTACAATCAGTCTGTCACAGTTGCCGATGTTGGTAGTTCTATCGATGTCAGTTTGTCAATTATGCCGATGTCAGTTATGTTGCTGATGTCGGTAGGAGATGTTGTCAATGTTAGTTGGGGCAATGGGCTTTGGATAGGTTTCAGGTTGTCTATGGTCGACAGAGGAGTTTGGGAGTTTAAAAGTTTGTGCAAGGTTGTAGGGAAGTCAATAGGCTCTGAGGAAAGGCAAAGGTAGAGGGTAGGTGTGAGAACAGGGTAAGAGTCAGAGAAAGGCTTTTCAGCCCTTCCACAGAGGAAGTCAGGTTTCTTTTATAATATTCAAAAATATTAAATAGAAACTAATTATTAAGTTATTTTAGAACTTTGAAATGGAGACCAGAAGAATACTTAGCTTTTTGGTGAAGATCTGAGGGTGTCAGGATGCTTATTCCTATTGTGGCTGATGTCGAAGACCTCGTGCAATGTTTTCAACCCAAATAGTCAAATTTTGATGCTTACTCTCAGAGTGTGTGCATCAATCTCCAAGAGTCAGGGGGTCAACTCAAGGTTAGAGTCTAGCTTATGTAACCGACATCGGTGATCCCACTGGTGTCAGCTGACAGTTGACCGACATCGGCAGATAGAGAATGGGTAAAAGGGATATTTTTATCCCTTTGTCCATTTCTCTATCTGCCAAGTGCATTTGCCATTGGAGAACGGTCAAAAGATGGGTTTATTAGGCATGAGAGTGAGTTAGGAGGTTAGGATGGAGTGAGAATAGGTCATGGGTGACTCATAGGGTGAGAAATGGTCTAAGGGTGAGGAGCCCAAGGTGAGGTGTCTAGGGTGATGTCATCAATTTAAAATAAGTAATTTATTTTAAATTAATAAAGTGTGTAAATGTTTAGAAGTGGACCAAGGGGGGGTCGACACAATATTGGTGTCTACAATGACACTAAAAAAGATATATATAAGCACTTTCCACATAATTCCACACACAAAAGGTGATGTAAACTTGACATAAATTATGTCAATTTTTTACACCAAGTTTGTGTCATAAATTAGATTGATGAAATAATAAAACTTATAGTGATGTAAAACTGACCCAATTGGTAGTGCAATTCGCACACCATGTAGTAATGTAAATTTTTGAGATAAAAATTCTACGCTAAGTAAATGAAAATAAAAATAGAGTGGGTAGGAAATTTTCCTAGAGGCATCTAATGGTTGGAACAAGTATCATATGTTGTGTACATCTCAAGCGTTGATTTGTCACTTCCCTCTTATAAAGGAATAAATAGTGTGGAAATGTCCTACGGCTTGGGTGTATAAGATATAAATTGATAATATTTTACCTCCTTTTGAGATGTGGGAAAATATTTAAAGCACATTTATTAAAATAAATGATTATTGAAATGTCTTTCCTAGCCTTGGCTTGGCTTAGGCACATGATTAAGTATTAATATCTCTTATTTACCATTTATTCATGATTGTTATCATGTTTTATCTTATATATCCTTTATGATATTATGTTATATCATAGATAAGAGATATTTATTCTTGTTATAATAAATAAGCATTTAATTGATTTACTTTATTTTTATCTCTTCCAACCATAAAGGTGCCTGTTGACCACTTTTTCCCTCAATCTTGGAAAGGGGTCAACCTAATCCCTATAAACCCTAATTCACCATTAGGCCTCATAGTTTCTATAGCTCTTGGTGAATTAGGATAGTCCAAAACATGGTCACTGGTTGTCATTTTAGATGCATCAAGTCCACTATCTATTCATGTTGTCAAACACATAGTAGTTACCCCTACCTCATGTTTCAACTTGTGTCAAGTGTACTAAAAGTGTTTGAGCATGTATTGAGGTCCACAATAAGCCTTGAATTGGCCTCAATAATCCAAAATTTCCATGTTGGAGATGATGTGATAATGCAACTAATGAATCATCATGAACCTCTCTTATGTATTTAAATTATGTAAGGGAATTTGTAGGTTTTAAGAGTTTTTGAGTGGTACATATATATACAGTATAGACTAGTTCAAGTGGAATTAGGGGTTTGTAAGATAATTTCACTACTAATGTATGTGGAATAAATTCAACTATTTTAGTGCTTAAAGATCCTTAAACTTATTCATCTCCCCCATTGAGCTCATTGGTAGGCTTAGAGAGCACTTCAATTTTGTGTTTGATCTGTACAGAGGAGAGATAAAGAGATTCCAAGCTCTTATCTAGAAAAATTAAACTTGGTCACCTTATAAGCATGGTCAGTTTTGATGCTTGGATTTGCATCCTTAAAAAGATGCTCAGTTTTCCTCATCCAAGCATCAAAATGGAGTCATCTCTCCTACATGGGTGATAATCCTATTGAGATGAATCTCTATATTAGAGGCTAGCTCCCCTTGATGCACCTTTAAATCTCTCTTCCTACTACTAACAACTCATGGGAATGAAAAAGGCTAAAATGACTAGAATTTAAACTTGTTCTAATAGGGTGTTGCACCAAAATATTTACTCTACTCATACCTTGAAACATACACTTGAAACTAGGACAAGTTACGAATACACTTCTCTCAATATCGACTCTCTCACATCAGTGTTTCAACATGGGGTCCAAGAGATGGCATAGATTTAAGAAGACTTAAGTGGTAGGCATTCTAATACACTCTATTGAATTAGTTGTTCATTATATCTACAATCTCTTCAAACACTTATTGTTGACCTATAAGAAAGAAATCACAATACACCAGGTACTAATGAAATTAACATGTGAAGGTAAATGGAAATTACACTATCACAAAACTAATACCAGACATGTACACTTAATGCACTCAATGAATGAGGTAAAACACTTGTCTTTATTGATTCAAGGTAAAATATTAGTAGGGTTTCACCATACCAAGTAGAGAGATTCCCCTCAAATGAGCCAAGAGAATACATATATATAGTCTTGAGAGAGAGATTGGGCAAAGGGAGTTTGAAGGTCATTTGGACATGTGTCAATATTGAAAATAGAAATAGTTATGCTACATTCTATAAGAAGCTTCTGATAGTTATACTAGTAAAATTAAGATGTCTCAAACTATATTATACTATAAATGGACCTAGTTGTTGGAATTTTATTTTGACGTTAGATACTTCTTTTTTGGCTCGCTTAGCTATGAAATGGTGAAACAATCTTGAATCACCAACCTACCTATTATGTTCATTATGCAATAGAGCTTAGGATTCATGCCATTTGAAATTTCCATATTTGTTCTCAGGTTCTCATCAAGTCTTTTGAATAGCAATGGCTATTCCTCTATGTTTAAAATTGACTTCTTATGGGTTGTCATCTTTTGTTTGAATCCCAATGGCTAATTTCCATAGTCTAAACTTGATGTTTTACAAGCCATCACCTTTAGGTATTTATTTAGACATCTTGTCTTTGACATTATTTCAGATAATTTATTTGAAATAATTCTTTCGAGCTCTTCTCCCTTTCCTCTCATAATTTTTTCCATGGATGATTCTCCTGAAAGAATTCATTAGGGTTTTTATACTTAAAATTTTCTCTGAAAGAATTCCTTGAGCAATCTTTCTGAAAGAATTATTTTGGGTTTTCTACAAGTAACCCTTTGGCTTTAAAATGACCCCTATTTTAAAAGGACTCTCAGACCCTTTGACTTGAAAGTGGCCATCAAAAAAATGCAAGTGTCCTTCAAGATTTTGAAATGGTCCTTTTTTAAACAAAACATACCCTTTGGCCTTCTTGCAAATGACCCTTCAAAACAGTTAAAATTGTCCTTTCCTTATGAATTTCCCTTCAAGAAATTTGTTTTAGACCTTCAAAATAATTGTTTTAGACAAAATATCCAAAATAATTCCTTTGGATTTTTTGAAAAGGACTTTTGGAATTTATGTAAATGACCCCTTCATAAAATCTGTCTCGGACCCTTCGACACTTTTTGGATGAACCCTTTCTTTTGAAAATACCATTCATATTTTTGGAATGGTCCACTTATCCTTAACTACAAAATACCTTTTATAAAAACTAAAGGGCCCTTTAGGATTTTTAAAATGTCCCTTCAAACTTTCTGAAATGCCCTTTAGAATATTTGTAAGTGTCCACTTTTGGTTTGAAAAATTCCTTTAATAAAGTTGAACATACCCTTCAAAAAAAATTGTCTCAAGCAATTTTTCTAAAAAAATTCCACCGAATGCAAATCCCAAAAGAAATACACTTAGCAAAAGACCAAAACAAAATTTTCAAAAGAATTCATTGCAAAGGAGTTAGCCAAAAGACTAAATAACAAAGCTTTCAAAAGGAAAACACTTGTGTTTTTTACATGTAAAAGACTTCAGCTTTGTATAAGAACACTTCTTGTATACTAGACATGAAACTTGCATACTAGACTTAGACAAAGGTATAGACTCAGACATTTTGTTTTAAAATGGGTGGTCCATTTTTTTAGGGTCCTCCTTAGAGTAAAATTGATTACCTTTGTATAAGCAACTAAACATGGAATTAAATCGGAAGTAATAAGTAACTAGAAATCAGAAATAGCAAAGAATAGGTGATACGAGAAACAATACAATCTCTATTCAACTCTTCCAGAAGGAAATACAATGAAGAAATCTCTTCTTCCCACACCTCTTGGGCATATAGTAATTCTCCCTCAAGAGTTCTCTCTCTCAATCAATTACAACCAACTCAAACACTGAGTTGTTCCCTCCAGTGACAATCAACCCAATGGTTGTTGTTGCCTACTCTCATCCACAGACCTTCTTGATCTTGCACCCTATAGATCTAATTGGTCTTACTTACACCATGTGTTGGAGATCTTCTTGATCTTTCTACCCCACAGATCTAACTGAACTTGCACACACACACACCCACATATCTACGTGATCTTGCTACCCCATAGATCAACTGACCTTGCATACCTGTAGATCTTCCTGATCTTACACTCTTGCAAACCTTCTAGATCTTACACTTGAGGATCTAATCCTTCTTAGTCTTGATTACAATACAGCCCCATGGGTCTCTTAAATAGATCCCAAACTAAATAATAATTAGAAACGCAGACTCAAGACTAAAATTAGTCTTTACATGCAAACTCATTATTCGTCAAAAATTAGAAAATAGTTTTAGAAACACACAGGTGACCGATGTTGGTTCCTATCTATCTGGAGATGATTGATGTGGGCCGATGCATAACCAATGTCAGTTTCTATAGCTGAATATAACCGATGTCAGTCGACCCCTAATTGATGTCAGTTGGCTCTGACCAATGTCGGTTACTATGTCATCCAACAGCCTCCACATTTGCATACCTTTAAAGCTTTTAGCTCCACAACTTAACAATCTCCCACTTGGAGATAAATAGTTGCACCTATACCTGTACCTATATAGCAACATTTACTAATCTATTTTTGGCTTGTATCTCCATCTTCAAGTTTAATCTTGAAGACCAACAAAATTTGAATGAAGATTCAACTTCTCCTTTGTTCCCAGCTTTGTTAACATATCTACAGGGTTCTTATCCTTGCTAGCCACCATGACTACAAAAACCTTCTACAACTCTGAAATCTAGCTAACCACAATTCCACCAACAGTGAACACATATCTTGTGGTGCTTCTCCTGTCATCCAAGTCACCTACCATATCTAAATCTACATACCCATGTAGAGAAGTGTTTGACCCTTCATAGCATAAATACCTAACGTTGGTCCCTCTTAGATATCTAAGAATCCACTAAACTAATTTCTAGTGCTTCTTTCATAGATTGGCCATAAACTTGATGACAATTCTCACTGCTTGGGAAATATCTGGTCTAGGTGTGCTAACCGATTTTGCATCTTACATCTTGAACCTCTCCAACACCAACCTGGCCATATGTCTCACTTGTCCATTCTCTCCTTCCTTTAACCTGTGAACCCATTCATCTTTCAGTGCTTTCCTTTCGACTAGCAACTCTACCAAATCCCACATTTGGTTCTTTTCCAAGGAATCAATTCCTCATTCATGCCATGCTCCCACTGTTTCCTGGATTCTACCTGCATTGCCTCTTCAAAAATTCCTAGTTTTCCACCATCAGTGAGCAACAAGTAGTACAAAGAAGGGGAATAATGAATTTGAGGCTTACTTACAATTTTAGACCTCCTCATGGGCATTTGAGACTCATTAGCAGCTTGCTATCTGCCCAAATTTCATTCTAACAGTGACTGATCCTGATCATCTCTAGGTCTGCACCCAATCGATGTCAGTTCCACTTGACCAACCTGATCGATGTCAGTTCTAACCTGATTGATGTCAGTTTCCACCTACTTGACATCACTGACTTTGGTCTCCATCAGACTAACATCAGTTCCTACCTGATCGATGCCAGTTCTCACTTGATCGATGTCGATATCTGTGTTTTCCTCTGAGTGATGATTTTTACCTGTGAGCTCATTTTGGATCATAACCTTGTCCAAATCAACATTGCCCTACTTAGAATTATTCAACCTCTTGAGTTGATCACTGTCCATCACCTTCCCATTGAAAACCAAGGCTTTCTAATTCTTAAATGTGTCAAAAACATCAAATTTCCTCTTTATGCAATAAACCCATACCTTTATTATAGCCTAACACTGTGATCCTCTAATAGAAGCTCCCTGAGCTGGCCCCCACACGTCTGTGTGAACAAGCTCCAACTTGTGCTTCTTCTTTATTGACCCAATTTTAAGAAACCTCACTTTCTTATATTGCTTACAAAAATCTCGATCTATGCTTTTCAAATCTGAAAGCTTACCTTTTGACTTAAGAACATCCATTCCCTTCTCACTCATGTGACCAAGCCTACTAAGCCACAACTTTGCATCTACATCTAAAGTAGATAAAATAGAAGGAGAATTAGTAATATAAGTAGATAGATAAAGTGTACCTACTTTCTTACCTCTAGCTAATACAAGTGCACCCTTGGAAACTTTCCAAGATTCCACTGTGAGAGTTAATGTGCAACCCTCATCACCCAACTTTCTTGCAAAAATTAGATTCCTCTTCAAGACAGGTACATGCATGACATCCTTCAACACCCATGTGTTGCCATTCTACAATTTCAACTACACTTTTCATTTGCCAACAATTTGACAAGGCTTACCATCCCCTAAATAAACTTTTCTAAAGTCTCCATGGACATAATCATGGAAAAATTCTCTATTTGGGGTTGCATGGAAAGAGGCACCAGAATCTAAAACGCAAGATTCTACTTTATTCAAAGAAAATATAAGAGCATTCCATGCAATAATACCTGCATCATTTGCTTCTTTATTTCCTTCATGCTAATCTTCTACCAACCAAAAATCTTTCTTTGCATGCCCTTTCTTTCCACAATTCCAGTAGGTTATTCTTCCATTTATGGATTTGGACCTACTACCTATCTTTGACCTTGATTACCCTTGCTTTCCCTTCTCTCTTTGCCATCCCCTGCTTTCAACACTTAAAGCAATACTTGATGTTTCCCCTGTGCTTTTCCTATGAATTTCTTCATTCAAGATTACACTAACAACATCATCAACTTTCAAGATATTTGAAGCAGACGCAGTATTACTAACTGCCATTACCAAACTGTCCCAACTTTTAGGTAAAGAGCATTAGATTAAGAGAGCCTTAATTTCATCATCAAAAACTATTTTGACTAAAATTAACTGATTTACTAATCCATGGAAATCACTAATATGACTATATACCGATCCACCTTCCTGCATTTGCAAATTAAATAATTTCTTCATAAGAAATACCTTATTCAAAGCTGAAGGTTTTTCATATAAATTTGCCAAAGATTCCATTAACTCTACCATTGTCTTTGCCTGTGATAAGTTGAAAATCACAGACGATGCCAAGCTCAACCTTATAGATCCCAGAGCCTTTCTATCAAGAACATTCCATTCTTCATCTTGCATATCTATGGGCTTTCTTGAAACCCCACCCAACGGTAAGTATAGATCTTTTTGATATAGATAATCTTCTATCTAAATCCTCTATAATTGATAATTCTTGCCATTAAATTTCTCGATTTTTAGTTTACTTTTTTCTGCCATTGCTTTACTCCCACTCAATCAGAAACCCCTGAGAGTGAACCTGTAATCAACAAACACTAACCTGCTCTACCACTTGTTAGTGAACTAAGCTCTGATACCAACTATCAGGATCCTCCTTAGAGTATAATTGATTACCTTTGTATAAGCAACTAAACACGAATTTAACAAGAAGTAATAAGTAACTATAAATTAGAAACAGCAAAGAATAGGTGATATGAGAAATAATACAATCTATATTCAACTCTTTTAGAAGGAAATACAATGAAGAAATCTCTTCTTCTCACACCTCTCAGGCGTACAATAATTCTCCCTCAAGATTTCTCTCTCTCAATCAATTAAAACCAACTCAAACACTGAGTTGTTCCCTTCAGCGACAATCAACCCAATCGTTGTTGTTGCCTACTCTCGTCCACAGACCTTCTTAATCTTGCACCCTATAGATATAATTGGTCTTGCTTACACCATGTGTTGTAGATCTTCTTGATCTTGCTACCCCATAGATCTACCTAAGCTTGCACACACACACCCATAAATCTACTTGATCTTACTACCCTATAGATCAACTGACCTTGCTTACCTGTAGATCTTCCTGATCTTACACTCTTACAGACCTTCTAGATCTTACACTTGAGGATCTAATCCTTCTTAGTCATGATTACAATATAGTCCCATGGGTCTCTTAAATAGATTCCAATCCAAACAATAATTAGAAACATAGACTCAAGACTAAAATTAGTCTTTACATGCAAACTCATTGTTCGTCTAAAATAGAAAATAGTTCTAGAAACACACAGGTGACCGATGTCAATTCCTATCTATCTAGAGATGATCGACATCGACTGATGCATAACTGATGTTAATTTTTGTAGTTGAATATAAGTGATGTCATTTGACCCCTAACCGATGTTGGTTGGCTCTAACTGATGTCGATTACTGTGTCATCCAACAACCTCCACATTTGCACACCTATGAAGCTTTTAGCTCCACAACTTAACAATCTCCCACTTGGAGATAAATAGTTGCACCTATACTTGTACCTATTTAGCAACATCCTCTAATCTATTTTTGGCTTGTATCTCCATCTTCAAGTTCAATCTTGAAGACCAACAAAAGATGAATGAAGATTCAACTTCTCCTTTGTTCCCAGCTTTGTTAACATATCTGTAGGGTTCTTATCCTTGCTAGCCCCATGACTACAACAACCTTCTGCAACTCTAAAATCTATCTAACCACCATTCCACCAATAGTGAACACATATCCTATGGTGCTTCTCCTGTCATCCAAGTCACCTACCATATCTGAATCTACATACCCATGTAGAGAAGGTTTTGACCCTGCATAGCATAAATACCTACTACTGGTCCCTCTCAGATATCTGAGAATCCACTAAACTACTTTCTAGTGCTTCTTTCTTGGATTGGCCATAAACTTACTAACAACTCCCACTTCTTGGGCAATATCTAGTATAGGTGTGCTACCAATTTTGCATCCTATATATTGAACCTCTCCAACACCAACCTGGCCATATATCTCACTTATCCATTCTCTCATTCCTTTAACCTGTGAACCCATTCATCTTTTAGTGCTTTCCTTCCGGCTGGAAACTCTACCAAATCCCACGTTTGGTTCTTTTCCAAGGAATCAATTTTCTCATTCATGCCATGCTCCCACTGTTTCTTGGATTCTACCTGCATTGCCTCTTCAAAACTTCCTAGTTTTTCACCATTAATGAGCAACATGTAGTATAAAGAAGGGGAATAATGAATTTGAGGCTTACTTACCCTTTCAGACCTCCTCATAGGCATTTGAGACTCATTGATAGCTTGCTATCCACCCAAATTTCCTTCTAATAGTGACTGATTTTGGTCATCTCTCAGTCTGCATCTGACTGATGTCAGTTCCACTTGATCGACCTAATCGATGTTGGTTCTCACCTACCGATGTCAGTTTCCACCTACCCAACATCATCGACTTTGGTCTCCACCAAACCGACATCGGTTCCTACCTGATCGATGTCGGTTCTCACCTGATCGACGTCGATATCTATGTTTTCTTGTGAGTGATGATTTTTACCTACGAGCTCATTTTGGATCATAACCTTGTCTAAATCAACATTGCCTTGCTCAAAATTATTTAGCCTCTTGAACTGATCACTGTCCATCACCTTCTAATTGAAAACCAAGGGTTTCTAGTTCTTAAATGTGTCAAAAACATTAGATTTCCTCTTTATGCAATAAACCCATACCTTTCTTGTAGCATAACACTATGATCCTCTAATAGAAGCTCCCTGAGCTGGCCCCCACACGTCTGTGTGAACAAGCTCCAACTTGTGCTTCTTCTTTGTTGACCTAGTTTTAAGAAACCTCACTTTCTTATATTACTTACAAAAATCTCGATTTATGCTTTTCAAATTTGAAAGCTTACCTTTTGACTTAAGAACATCCATTCCCTTCTCACTCATGTGACCAAGCCTACTAAGCCACAGCTTTGCATCTACATCTGAAGTAGATAAAATAGAAGGAGAATTAATAATACAAGTAGATAGATAAAGTGTACCTACTTTCTAACCTCTAGCTAATACAAGTGCACCCTTGGAAACTTTCTAAGATTCCACTGTGAGAGTTACTTTGCAACCCTCATCACCCAACTTTCCTACAAAAATCAAATTCATCTTCAAGACAGGTACATGCATGACATCATTCAACACCCATGTGTTGCCATTCTACAATTTCAACTGCACTTCTCCTTTGCCAACAATTTGACAAGGCTTACCATCCCCTAAATAAACTTTTCTAAAGTCTCCATGGACATAATCATGGAAAAATTCTCTATTTGGGGTTGCATGGAAAGAGGCACCAGAATCAAAAACCCAAGATTCTATTTTATCCAAGGAAAATATAAGAGCATCCTGTGCAACAATAGCTACATCATTTGCTTCTTTATTTTCTTCATGTTGATCTTCTACCAACCAACAATCTTTCTTTACATTCCCTTTCTTTCCACAATTCCAGCAGGTTATTCTTCTATTTCTAGATTTGGATCTACTACCTATCTTTGACCTTGATTTCCCTTGTTTGCCCTTCTCTCTTTGCCATCCCCCACTTTCAACACTTAAAGCAATACCTAATGTTTCCCCTATGCTTTTCCTATGAATTTCTTCATTCAAGATTACACTAACAACATCATCAAATTTCAAGATATTTGAAGCAGACGCAGTATTACTAACTGTCATTACCAAACTGTCCCAACTTTTAGGTAAAGAGCATAATATTAAGAGAGCCTTAATTTCATCATCAAAAACTATTTTGACTGAAATTAACTGATTTATTAATCCATGGAAATCACTAAGATGACTATATACCGATCCACCTACCTGCATTTTCAAATTAAATAATTGCTTCATAAGAAATACCTTATTCAAAGCTGAGGGTTTTTCATATAGATTTGCCAAAGATTCCATTAACTCTACCATTGTCTTTGCCTATGATAAGTTGAAAGTCACAGACGATGCTAGGCTCAACCTTATAGATCCCAGAGCCTTTCTATCAAGAACATTCCATTCTTCATCTTGCATATCTGTGAGCTTTTTTGAAACCCCACCTAATGGTAAGTACAGATCTTTCTGATACAGATAATCTTCTATCTACATCCTCTATAATTGATAATTCTTGCCATTGAATTTCTCCATTCTTAGTTTACTTTCTTCTGCCATTGTTTTACTCCCACTCAATCAGAAACCCCTGAGAGTGAACCTGTATCAACAAACAGTAACCCACTTTACCACTTGTTAATGAACCAAGCTCTGATACCAACTGTCAAGATCCTCAGAGTATAATTGATTACCTTTTTATAAGCAGCTAAACATGGAACTAAACTAGAAGTAACAAGTAACTAGAAATTAGAAACAACAAAGAATAGGTGATACAAGAATCAATACAATCTGTATTTAACTCTTTTAGAAGGAAATACAATAAAGAAATCTCTTCTTCCCACACCTCTTGGGCATATAGTAATTCTCCCTCAAAATTTCTCTCTCTCTCAATCAATTACAACCACCTCAAACACTGAGTTGTTCCCTCTAGTGACAATCAACCCAATGGTTGTTATTGCCTACTCTCGTCCACAGACCTTCTTGATCTTGCACCCTACAGATCTAATTGGTCTTGCTTACACCGTGTGTTGCAGATCTTCCTTTTCTTGCTACCCCATAGATCTAACTGAGCTTGCACACACACACCCACAGATCTACTTGATCTTGCTACCTCGCAGATCAATTGACCTTGCTTACCTGTAGATCTTCTTAATCTTGCACTCTTGTAGACCTTCTAGATCTGACACTTGAGGATCTAATCATTCTTAGTCTTGATTACAATACAGCCCCATGGGTCTCTCAAATAGATCCCAAACCAAACAATAATTTAAAAATGTAGATGCAAGACTAAAATTAGTCTCTACATGCAAACTCACTTTTCGTCTAAAATTAGAAAATAGTTCTAAAAACACACAAGTGACCGATGTCAGTTCCTATCTGTCTGAAGATGATCAACATCGACCGATGCATAATCGATATCAATTTCTGTAGCTAAATATAACTGATGTCAATCAACCCCTAACTAATGTCGATTGGCTCTGAATGATGTTAGTTACTGTGTCATCTTGTAACCTCCACATTTACGCACTTTTGAATATTTTAGCTCCATAACATAACAATCTCCCACTTGGAGATAAACAGCTACACCTATACTTGTACTTATACAGCAACATCCTGTAATCTATTTCTGGCTTGTATCTCCATCTTCAAGTTCAATCTTGAAGACCAACAAAAGTTGAATGAAGATTTAACTTCTCCATTGTTCCCGGCTTTGTTAACATATTTGCAAGGTTCTTATCCTTGCTAGCCACCATGACTGCAACAACCTTCTACAATTTTGAAATCTAGCTAACCGTTGTTCCACCAACAATGAACACATATCCTGTGGTGCTTCTCCTATCATCCATGTCACTTGCCATATCCGAATCTACATACCCATGTAGAGAAGTGTTTGACCCTACATAGCATAAATACCTACTGTTGGTCCCTCTTAGATATCTGAGAATCCACTAAACTATTTTTCATTGCTTCTTTCCTGGATTGGCCATAAACTTGTTGACAACTCCCACTACTTGGGTAATATCAGGTCTAGGTGTGCTAACCGATTTTGCAACCTACATATTGAACCTCTCCAACACCAACCTAGCCATATGTCTCACTTGTCCATTCTCTCCTTCTTTTAACCTGTGAACCAATTCATCTTTCAGTGCTTTCCTTCTAGCTGGTAACTCTACCAAATCCCATGTTTGGTTTTTTTCCAAGGAATCAATTTCCTCATTCATGCCATGCTCCCACTGTTTCCTAGATTCTACCTGCATTGCCTCTTTAAAACTTTCTAGTTTTCCACCATCAGTGAGCAACAAGTAGTATAAAGAAGGGGAATAATGAATTTGAGGCTTACTTACCCTTTCAGACCTCCTCATGGGCGTTTAAGACTCATTGACAGCTTGTTGTCTGCCCAAATTTCATTCTAATAGTGACTGATTTCGATCATCTCTCAGTCCGCACCCGACCAATGTCGGTTCCACCTAACTAACCTGACCGACATCAGTTCTCACCTGACTGACGTCAATTTCCACCTGCCTGACATCATCGACTTTGGTCTCCACCATACCGATGTCAGTTCCTACCTGATCGACATCGATTCTCACCTAACTGACTTTGATATCTATGTTTTCCTGTGAGTGACAATTTTTACTCGTGAGCTCATTTTGGATCATAACCTTGTCCAAATCAACATTGCCCTGCTCAAAATTATTCAGCCTCTTGAGTTGATCACTATCCATCACCTTCTCATTGAAAACCAAGGCTTTCCAGTTCTTAAATGTGTTAAAAACATCAGATTTCCTCTTTATGCAATAAACCCATACCTTTCTTGTAGCATAACACTGTGATCCTCCAATAGAATCTCTCTAAGCTGGTCTCCACACATTTGTGTGAACAAGCTCCAACTTATACTTCTTCTTTGTTGACCCAGTTTTAAGAAACCTGACTTTCTTCTATTCCTTATAGAAATCTCAATCTATGCTTTTCAAATTTGAAAGCTTACTTTTTGACTTAAGAACATCCATTCCCTTCTCACTCATGTGACCAAGCCTACTAAGCCACAGCTTTGCATCTACATCTAAAGTAGATAAAATAGAAGGATAATAATTAATACAAGTAGATAGATAAAGTGTACCTACTTTCTTACCTCTAGCTAATACAAGTGCACCCTTCGAAACTTTCCAAGATTTTGCTGTGAGAGTTACTGTGCAACCCTCATCACCCAACTTTTCTATATAAATTAGAGTCCTCTTTAGGATGGGTACATGCATGACAGCTTTCAACACCCATGTGTTGCCATTCTGCAATTACAACTACACTTCTCCTTTGCCAACAATTTGACAAGGCTTACCATCCCCTAAATAAACTTTTCCAAAGTCTCCATGGACATAATCATGGAAAAAATCTCTATTTGGGTTTACATGGAAAGAGGCACCAGAATCTAAAACCCAAGATTCTACTTTATCAAAGGAAAATATAAAAGCATCTCATGCAACAATACCTGCATCATTTGCTTCTTTATTTCCTTCATGCTGATCTTCTACCAACCAACAATCTTTCTTTACATGCCCTTTCTTTCCACAATTCTATCAGGTTATTCTTCCATTTTTGGATTTGGATCTATTGCCTATCTTTGACCTTGATTTCCCTTACTTGCCCTTCTCTCTTTGCCATCCCCTGCTTTCAACACTTAAAGCAATACCTGATGTTTCCCCTATGCTTTTCCTATGAATTTCATCATTCAAGATTACACTAACAACATCATCAACTTTCAAGATATTTAAAGCAGACACAGTATTACTAACTGTCATTACCAAACTATCCCAACTTTCAAGTAAAGAGCATAAGATTAAGAGACCCTTAATTTCATCATCAAAAACTATTTTGACTGAAATTAATTGATTTACTAATCCATGTAAATCACTAAGATGACTATATACTGATCCACCTTCCTGCATTTGCAAATTAAATAATTTCTTCATAAGAAATACCTTATTCAAAGTTGAGGGTTTTTCATATAAATTTTCCAAAGATTCCATTAACTCTACCGTTGTCTTTGACTGTGATAAGTTGAAAGTCACAGACGATGCCACGCTCAACTTTATAGATCCCAGAGCCTTTCTATCAAGAACATTCCATTCTTCATCTTGCATATCTATGGGCTTTCTTAAAACCCCACCCAATGGTAAGTACAGATCTTTCTGATACAGATAATCTTCTATCTGCATCCTCCATAATTGATAATTCTTGCCATTGAATTTCTCCATTCTTAGTTTACTTTTTTCTACCATTGCTTTACTCTCACTCAATCAAAAACCCCTGCGAGTGAACCTGTAATCAACAAACACTAACCCACTCTACCACTTGTTAGTGAACCAAGCTCTAATACCAACTGTCAAGATCCTCTTTAGAGTACAATTGATTACCTTTGTATAAGCAACTAAACATAGAATTAAACCAAAAGTAATAAGTAACTAGAAATCAAAAACAGCAAAGAATACGTGATACGAGAAACAATACAATTTGTATTCAACTCTTCTAGAAGGAAATACAATGAAGAAATCTCTTCTTCCCACACCTCTTGGGCATACAATAATTCTCCCTCAAGAGTTCTCTCTCTTAATCAATTATAACCAACTCAAACACTGAGTTGTTCCCTCTAGTGACAATCAACCCAATGGTTGATGTTGCCTACTCTCATCCACAGACCTTCTTGATCTTGCACCCTACAGATCTAATTGGTCTTGATTACACCGTATGTTGCAAATCTTCTTGATCTTGATACCCCACAGATCTAACTGAGCTTGCACACACACACCCATAGATCTACTTGATCTTGCTACCCTGCAGATTAACTGACCTTGCTTACCTGTAGATCTTTCTGATCTTGCACTCTTGTAGACCTTCTAGATCTTACACTTAAGGATCTAATCCTTCTTAGTCTTGATTATAATACAGCCCCATGGGTCTCTTAAATAGATCCCAAATCAAACAATAATTAGAAACATAGACTCAAGACTAAAATTAGTATTTACATGCAAACTCACTGTTCGTCTAAAATTAGAAAATAGTTCTGGAAACACGCAGGTGACCGATGTCGCTTCCTGTCTATCTGGAGATGACCGACGTCAACTGATGCATAACCGATGTCAATTTTTGTAGGTTAATATAACCAATGTCAATTGATCCCTAATTGATGTTGGTTGGCTCTGACCGATGTCGATTCCTGTGTCATCTAGCAACCTCCACATTTACACACCTGTGAAGCTTTTAGCTCCATAACTAACACATTTTGGCCTAAAGGGCCAACTTTGGGTCAATAAATTGGTGACTTGTAGGGGTAGTATGCCTACTATACTGACCAAACCAATAGCGTAAATAGTCCATTGAGTATGGATTCAATTAAGGATTGAAATAAACCAAAAACCTTAACCATGATTCAGAATTTGATCAACAAGACAACCATTGACTACCTCAAACACACAAAGGGAAAGAGACACACAACAAATACCAAAGCAAACACACATGTGCTACTTAACACTTAGGAAAAGATAAGACACAAAAGAAAGAAAACTAATTATGTAAATCTAATCAAATATGCTATTTCCCCTCCTAGATCAAAGGGAAGACTTCTTAGGTCTATTCCATGGCAAGAAACTTCATGATGCTAGACAAGTGGTTGGTTAGAGTAGGATCTTGGTGACTCATCCTTTCTACCTTCCACCTTTACTAGTATGTATCCAAGTGGATCAGGTTCAAACATGTCTCCAACATAAATTTACTCATCTTTCTCTTTGAAGCATGTCTCATGTTTATCCTTCATGCTAATGCAGTCTATCAATGGATCAATGGTTGATATCTCATCATCATAGGATTCATTTAACTCATGGCTCTCTTGGTATGTATCATGTACCAAATCATTATTTTATATCTCTTTGAGAAGTTTTTCAAACTGATTTATTGCTTCATCATGGCTCTCTTGAAAAATGGTGGATGGTGTGATGTTTGAGCTGAGACCAAAAAAAAATAGCTCATTCCATAAATCATCATTTCTCAAGAACTCATTCTTCAAAGCCCCTGTCAAAATAATCAGACCTCTCTCTTTCTTTCTCAAAAATAGAAGTCTCTATATGCTCAAAAAAATACTCTTGGACCTTATTCAACTTAGGTCCCATTGCTCGGTCATTATCTTCATCAAATAAATAAGAAGCTTCATCAAACAAACGGAAAGAGAGCTCACCATGCTTACATTCTACATCCAACATTGACAAGTGAAGTTTGTCAATCTCATCTTCATATTTCTAGAAAATTTGTATGTATATGTGACCTATATCTTCTCCTTGAATCATGTCACATTCAAGAGTCACTTTTTCCACCTTATTTTCATGAAAACCTCCTAGAACAACCACCTCTTGAGATATGATTTGACTACATTGTTTATCTTTCATAGTGCCTTCAACCTCATGTTCATGATAATAATCACCATGATGTTGTTCATATGGAGTACTTATGATGATATAATCTTCATTATCACTCATGGTAGTCTTTTGATTAGCCAAGAATTGCATTTTCTCTTGCTCACTTGCCTCCCTTAAAACAAGTTCCTCTTTACAATGAAATGAAATGAAGGGTGAATGGATATGTTCATGAGTCTAAAATGCAAGATTTGGAGTATGGAAAGTAATGGAAGGTAAAGGTAGTGAAAATTGAGTATGGGATGAAGGAGAGGACTTAGGAATGGACTTTGAAAAAAGGCAAGCACTAGTGAGCTCAAAATCAAATTGGGAATGAGAAATGGGGTTTTCTTTGAGAGGCTCATGAGGAAGAGGAGATAAACCTTGGGATAAAATAAATTGACTATCTTCCTTCCACTTTATCAACACTTCATCCACATTAGATATATCTTGATAACTCTTTTGAAGGGGTGTATATGGGGTGTGTTTAGACATGGGATTTTTTATTGGGTCTAAACCATACATTACACCTTGATTAAGGAACCTTATTCTTGAATCTAATTCTTGAATATATTTAGCTAGATTATCTTGGAATAATGTTTCTTGGATATCATGTGCATCATCATCATGAGGAGGAATAGCTTCATTTTTCACTTCATTTCTTGAACAATACTCTTCTCTTCTTTCTTACCCCATGATTCCACTATTTCATTCCAACTCATGATCTTAGGATTGGAGCTCTCTTCTTTAGGATAAGTAGCAACTTTATTTCTCTCACAGTCTTGAGCTAGTTCATGACAGACATTTCTCCAACTTGGAATCTTGAAATCATGCTAAAGGGCTTGAGGAGGTTGAGGAGAACTAGGAAGAGTTTACGCATGCATAGGAAGAGTTACTTTAGGATGAACATGTTATTTTCCAATAGAAGTAGGACGATTATCTTCAAAGGAGGGCTCACAATCTAAGGAACTAAAAAAATTAGTTTTCATAGAAGGCCATTCTAATGTCCTTTGGTGTTGGATTGCTAGGTGTAAATGATTAACAATAGGATTAGTTAATGCATTAGATGGGTTAGAAGGTTGAATCATTTTATTTTGGTGAGAAAATGTTATTTGATAGCAAGGATTTTTTGTACAAGGGGAGGGTTTATTTTGTATATCAAAAGGATATTTTAGGATGGAAAAAGGGGTACAAGGCTGACTTCCTTGAGTAGATTAACTTATCCACCTTACTAGTTTCTCCTCCATGGATTGCATGACTTGAGCTTGCTTAAATAAGCATTCTTCCTTGTACATAAGCTTTTGTTGATATATATTTTGCTCATTCAACCTGTCAATTTCCAACATTTGCTTCTCAAACTCTAATGTTATCTCCCTAGCACTCTTGAATTCACTAGGAGAAGGATAATTAGGAGGGATACTTGAGGTGATTGCATGAACAACCTGAGCTTGATCAAAACTATATGAAGGAACACAAGATCCATACTGCTCAATAATAGAATTATACATAACAAATATGATTTCTTGATGCACTAGGTTTACTTGACCAGCTAATTTAACTTAGATTCATCATTGGTGTTGATTGAAATGCCTCCAGAAGGCTGATTGATTGAAGAACACATCAAGAATTATTCATTTCCTTGGATAAATAGTCTCATCGAGCATGCCAAAAACCATTGATGCTTAGATTTTAACCCTTGAATATATGCTCATTTCTCCTCATCCAAGCAATAAAATGGAATCATCTCTCTTGTTGTGGATGACAATCTTGTTGAGATAAATCTCTATATTAAGGGCTAGCTCCCCTTGATGCACCTTTAAAGCTCTTTTCCTACTACTAATAACTCAAGAGGATGAAATGGGATAAAATGACTAGAATTTAAACCTATTCTACTAGATTAATGCACCAAAATCTTTGCTCTACTCATACCCTAAAACATACACTTGAAACTAGGATAAGTTACAAATACACTTCTCTCAATATCAACTCTCTCACTTCAGTGTTTTAACATGGGGTGCAAGAGATGGCATATATTTAGGAAGACTTAAGCAACAGGCAATCCAAGACACTCTATTGAATTAGTTTTTCACTATATCTACAATATATTTAGACACTCATTATTGAAATGTAAGAAAGAAATCACAATACACCAGGTACTAATATAATTAACATGTGAATGTAAATGGAAATTACACTAGCACAAGACTAATACCAAACATGTACACTTATTGCACTCATTAAATGAGGTAAAACACTTGTCTTTATTGATTCAAGGTAAAATATTAGTAGGGCTTTGCCATACCAAGTAGAGAGATTCCCCTCAAATGAGCCAATAGAATACTTATATATAGTCTTGAGAGAGAGATCAAGCAAAGGGACTTTGAAGGTCATTTCAACATGTGTCAATCTTGAAAATACAAATAGTTACACTACATTCTGTAAGAAGCTTCTAATGGTTATACCAATAGATTGAAGATGTCTCAAACTATGTTTTCCTATAAATGGGCTTAGTTATTGGAAGTTTGTTTTGACATTAGCTAATTATTTGTTGGCTCACTTAGCTATCAAATGGTGCAATAATCTTGAATCATCGCCCTGCCTATTATCCATGTTATGCATCAAAGCTTAAGATTCATGTCATTTGTCATTTCCATATTTGTTCTCAAGTTCTCATCGAGTCTTTTGAATAGCAATGGATATTCCTCATAGTTTAAAATTGACTTATTGTGGGTCATCATCTTTTGTTTAAATCCTAATGACTAATTTATGTAGTTTGAACTTGATATTTTATGGTTTTTCACCTTTAGGTATTTCTTCAAACTTCTTATCTTTAACATTATTTCAAATAATTTGTCTAAAATAATTATTTTAGGTTCTTCTTCCTTTCCTCTCAGCATTTTGTCTGTGGATTATTCTCCCAAAAGAATTCATTTGGGTTTTTTATGCTTAAAATTTTCTCCAAAATAATTCCTCAGACAATATTTCTAAAAGAATTCTTTTGGGTTTTCTATAAATGACCCTTCAGCTTTAAAATGACCCCATTTTTAAAAGCACTCTCAGACCCTTTGACTTGAAAGTTGCCGTCAAAAAAATACAAGTGTCCTTTAGGATTTTTAAATGATCCTTTTCCAAACAAAACATACCCTTCGGCCTTCTTGAAAATGACCCTTCAGAAGAGTTAAAAGTATCCTTTCTTTATGAATCACCCTTTGGGAAAGTTATTCTGGACATTAATAAAAGTTGTTTCAGATAAAATGTTTGAAACAATTCCTTCAGATTTTTTGAAAATGACTTTTGGAATTTCTACAAATGACCCCTTCAAAAAAATTGTCTTGGACCCCTCAACACTTTTTGGATGAACCCTTTCTTTTGAAAATACCCTTCAACTTTTTGGAATGGTCCACTTGTCCTTCAAAAAAATTACAAAATACCTTTTGGAAAAATTGAAGTGCCCTTCAAGATTTTGAAAAGGTCCATTCATATTTTTTGAAATGCCCTTCGAAAGATTTTTAAGTGTCCACTTTCAATTTGAAAGAGTCCTTTAGGAAATTTGAACATACCCTTCAGAAAAAATTGCCTTAGATAATTTTTTTAAAAAAATCTATTGATTGAAAAGGCCAAAAGAAATACATTTAGCAAAGGACCAAAAAAAACTTTCTAAAAGAATTCATTGCAAAGGATTTAGCCAAAAGACTAAAGAAAAAATCTTTCAAAAGGAAAACACTTGGGTTTTTTACATGTAAAAGACTTTAACTTTGTATAAAAACACTTCATACATAATGGAAATGAAACCTGTAGACAAAGGTATAGACTCAGATGTTTTATTTTAAAAGGGGTGGTCCATTTTGGCCTAAAGGGCCAAAATTGGGTCAATATTCATTAGTAGTAAGATTAGTTCCTTGAGATCTATGAACATTAATTAATAAGTTAAGTGATATGGTCACCACTCTCATCGACATAGGGCAAAACAAGGAGGATGATTTCATTGTATTTCTAGTCTATTTGATGAAGATGATGATTATTCTTAATTCTTAAATTCTTGTAGAGACTTTTCATATCCTCCTTAACATTTGGTTTGCATGTGTGGTCATATAGATGTTATAAGCATCCAAACTACCAGTGTCTATAGACTAGAGGTAGGTTGAAATTGTGAGAAGGAATATCAAGTGGATAAACCTGAAGTTGAATAGTCTTGAAGGATCAATAGAGTTCCTTAAAGTGATTCATGACTTTTTGGTTCAAAATTTATATATTCATATAGATCCCTAACTCTCTCATGGTGCCTCCAAGTGAATATTGCCTATGTGTCTGAGGTTTGCCATAAAAGAGGGTAGTGTACCATATAATGGTGACTTCAAGGTTATCAAAACACAGTGTAAACACAACATGAGGTGTTGTATTCATGACAAGGGGTCCATATATCAAGGTTTACAAGCTTCACCATAACCCCCACAAGCATATAAACCACCAATATACGTTTAAACACCCTCACAGCTCTTTTAGTAGAAGTTAAGGTTTGCTACCAAATGTTAAAGTTCTTTGGAAAGTCGTAAGTTTTCATTTTCTAATTATATGTGCCTCATTGGTGGCCTCTAAGTGTTATGTTATGTTAATTATATGCATATGGGTGTCCAAGGTTTTTGTAAACTATCTTTGGGGTGTGCTCATAGTTCATTTCAAAACATAAAGTAACATTTACCATTTGATGACCTTTACACTCTCATTCCACTTCTGTTTAAGCCTTGCACTCCAATTTCAAGCTCCATTCAACCCCATTATCATCCCCCATAGGCCGTCCACCCCCTACCCAAGTCCAATTCATGGGATCAATACCTAAACACTCATTAGGGTTGTCAATAACCATAAAGTCATGAATAATTTGTCTTATGTAACTATATACCCTATTGAAAGAGTTAAAGGTCACCTATAAGAAATTATCTAGACCCACTATGTAAAATCCCTTTAAGGTCACCATGTATAGACCATCTTTAAGCATAAAAAGTGAATGTGAAAAAGCAAGTGAATGTATCAATGAGGTGAATTATAATTTTAAAGATACACAGAGGTCTCAAGTAGCTAAATGACACTCTCCTCACTTAGAAGCTTGTTCCACAAACTCTTTATCAGTCAGTATGCATGGCTTATATAGTACTCATAGCACCATTGATGATTTGTACCCTCAGCCTAAGCATGAGATAGTATTTACACATAAAGGGAGAAGGTTAAACTAAGAGGAAGAGTAAATCATTGTGTTCACCTCACCAAAAGTAGAGTAACCTATAGGAATGCATTTTGAGCTATGTGAAGCTTACATAGTTAGTCAAGATTATCTATGACATGAAGGTGCCAGACCAAGGAGAGTTACAATGTATAGATCACATGAAGGGAGAGTATATAGGAGATAAATACACATAAAAAACCTCAATTTCCTACTTTATAATTCTCCTAAGGAATTTTTCTGGTCAAGGTTGCAAACCAAGCACACACAGGGCCATATATGATTATGCATGCAAACGTGTTAGAACGGTTAGAGGAATGATCCTTATATCTATGATCAATATAAAAAATGAATATTATGATCTATTTACACCCCTATATAATCTATAAAAATATTACTCATGTTGATAGTATCAGGAACTATAGTCTTATGCACTAGGCATGTTGACCAAGGTATTCTACAAGAAGGAGAAGGGTGACAAGAGGTCTAAGTAGATGAGAACATGAGAATTAGAGAGAGGCTAGATTGAAAAGGGTGTTATTGAATTATGGGAACCATCAATGCATATAAATGTGAATGAAGACCCCAAATACCAATCTAGGTCTATTAATCCTAAGCCCTTCTCATCTGTGTCTATAGACATTACCTCCATCTCATGATAAGTCCAAACCTCCAAATAAGTTTAATGTAATGTATTATGTGTGAGAGGTTGTTTAAATAATTTGAGAACATATTTGAATTAGGGGAGTGTATTTAATTATCTCATAATGGTTTTATCCCTTGAGCTCTATTTTCTTGAGCACGTATGTTGAGTTGCACCTTCAAACACTCATGTCTTTCACCATAGAGGGACCCAAGCCCAAGGATCCTAGGGAAACTTAAGTACCCATATGGACTCAAAATTCATAAAATAATGAGAGGGGTTAAGGTTATTAGTTTTATGAATGAATACTAAGAAGTTAACCTACTCAAATTTCTCATTAGAAAGCTCAAGGTACACCTTCTAGCACTCATATCTCTTCACACTCTTTACATGGGATCCTAAGTTATTTAGGAGAAATGAAGGGTTCAATGGAATAAATATTCATAGAAATAAGTTTTGGTTTGGAGTTTTATAGTGTATAAAACATCATTAAGATGGTGGACCTCCTAAACCCTTCATAAACCTTGGATGGTACTTGATGACATATTTATGCCTCAAAATCCATTCAAATGGAGTATTTTAGAAATGAAATGATCCTAAAGGTTTCCTTAGGTATTATAACCACTCAAATGACCTATTGATTGGCATATGTAGGACACATACTATTTAGATTAGACCTGAGAGAGATAGTTTGAGCCTATAAGCAAGTAATTGAGAGGGATTTGCATGAACCATGAGTTTATGAGGTGATAAGGTGTCCCAAGTGTTGGGCCCTATAGTTATTTAAGTATAGGATTTTTACCAACATGACATTCACATCAATATAAGGTAATCATTTAGTGTAGTGATTGACATTTTAGCATTTTAGCACCATTTGGAGGTTTCATTGCATACCTTGTGTCAGATGGTAGGCAGTTAACTAGTTCCTAGATCTTTAGGTCATCTTCCACAATTAAAAATATATGGCAATTACGATGTAAATTTTATAAGTTGATGGAGCTGGTGGGAGTGATCACCAAAGCTTTAGATTGGCACTCAATATGTGCATTCTAACCTAGAAGAGATGCTCCTGAAGAGATATGAAAGGAGCTCAAACCAATTGATGCAAAAAAAGAGGGGAAAATGGTGTAACAAAGCTTTGGAAAATTGGAATTTTCTCAATATGCATCCAATAGCCATTAGACCTGAGCTTAGCATGGATGCCATGAAGTCTCTAATTGTAAGCACCCAAGCTTGCCTATGAGCCTCTCGTTCATCAAGTAGTTTGAGCTAGGCATTTACTTTGTTCTATATGCCATGAACTATATACTCTATTTTTAAATTTAGTTAATGACAAAGATGGTTATAATAAAATGTGAATAATCTAGTCTATGTGTCTTTTGTATTGCTATTGGATATGAAATGAGTGTAATGATATAATTTCATTTCAGTAATGTTGAGTAATTTTTATGCATGCTTATAGTTTACATTGCTAATGGAGACCCTATGATAAATGATGACATCAATCATAAATTATATGAAGACTAAGTATATAGATCATGCACTAAGTGCTCCTACCCTTGCTAGAAGCATGAGCCTAGTATGAACACTTAAATTGAAAGCAACACCTTGACCCTTCAAGTGCCAATATGATGTTACTTTGTGTTTAACAAAGAATTTCACCCATATGACTCAAGTATTAGTCCACCAAAAGGCTTGCACTTATAGGCCCTTAGGCTTAGCCTATGAAGGGCTTACACTAATGAATATACTTAAAGCCTTCTTTGATTTGACCAATACCCATAATTGATGTCTTGTGTCATGGTACAATAATTCTAATGTAGGCCCTAGTTCCTTCTCAGTTATGATTCAAGTACACATAAGGTATGTGCCTTATATGAATTGATGTTAATGTAGTTGAGTGTAAAATGTTGAGCACAATGTGAATATCCCATGTTTGCACTTAGTTGTAAGAAACCATGAACTGATTAAGATAATTATACACCCTTTTCTACAAAAATTTGGTTCTATTGTCAAGACCCATGTTGAATCTTGTTATTGAAATGGTGTAATAGAATTATTTACCAACTCTCCCTCAAAAACATCAAGTGTTGGTTGTAACAAGTGGAAGATAACTTTGTGTTAAAGCATACAACCTATCAAGGATAAAAGCTAATAAAATGGGTTTAGAATAACCTATATGATGATCTATATGATGTCTTTTTATATGAGTTACCTGAGCATGTGTACCTGTGATTGGTTACATATTCAACCCATAAAAGAAGAAGTTATGAATAGCGCTATGAGTGGATGAAGGAACACCTAGAGAGACTTGAGACCCAAGATACCACTTTGACTAGAGCAGTGGATAAATGGTGGTAAGAAACATTAAATAGTTACATACTTGAGTTCATAGTCTCAACATACTCATACCCTAAGGAAGTAGAGTACCAATTTTTGTGTAACCCTAAAGGCACATTTTTTAAGGAATTCAATGCAAATCTTAAAAATTTAATGGTGGATTATGATTTTGAAACTTTGGGGATGGAAGGCTAAATTCATTTTGCATATGGTTAGTGAAAAGGGGGAAATGGGATGTGGAGGTGAATCATAATGGAAGGGGATGAGTAAATTAACACCCAAGAGCTCAGAAGATAGACCTATAAGAAGAGATGGTGTAGACTAATGGAAGATCTGGAACCTGGAAGTGTCGAGAGAACCTGTAGCAAGAGAGAAGGGCATGGGGAAGGATCTATTGAAATACAATAGTGTGAGGATGAGAGATGTAATTAAGTGATAGATTAAGCTCAACACTTGATAGGTGTATAATTCATTGGGTTTCTATAAGATTTGGTGACTAAAGATACACTTGATGCACCTACCCACTTTGAACCTATGGTGCATGCTCAAGTGTTGTATCCCCCACTTGAAGAAAGTACAAAAGTAATAATTGACTTTATTAACATAGATCTTAGAAATTTTTCAAACTTGGAGTGTAAATTTATGATTAAATATATTATTCCATATGAGGAGGTGAGTGTAACTACCTCTATACCATTGGGTGCTAGCTTACCATAATAGAACTTAAGTGAAATCATACTAGCTTAGTTGATGTCATCAATGCAGACTGGGAAATAGCCCATAAGAAGTGGTATGGTGCCATAAGTAAGTTGTATAATTCCATTAACATCAATTACGCTATCAATAATGATGGGACCAGTGCCTAACCTAGTGGTTGGAGGCATTGGAGGACTACCACTAAATAGATGTCATGGGGACAAGTGCATCAAATACCATCTACCCCCCATATTAAATCTACTATGAAATGGCCATGCACTTTATAGAGTATTGTGATGTGGAGAATACCATAGAACATGTGTTGAAGTGTGAACTATAATTGTATGCATGGGGCATAACCCAATTAAAATGTAAAGCTACCCAATTTATGACTACTTTACTTGATGATGCTCATACCTAGTATAAGAAATTTAACCCTAACTAGGCCATGGTCGATTATGATACCCTAAAGGATGCATTCCTAAAGGAATTTGACATTTCAAAGTTTAAACAATAGAGAATCACCATGCTAAAAGATATTACCTAAGGACTCTCAAAAAGCATGTGTTTGTATGATGCAAGGTTCAATACTCTCCTATCAAAGCTCCCATATGATATTCACCCTTCTCAGCATGTGTAGTGGTTCATTAAAGGGTTGATAGTGTCATTCTAAAGAGTAATTTCCATGAAAACTTTTATAAACCCTCATGAAGCAATTGAAATAACACTCAAAGTTGAGGTAGTCAAAATCATAGATAGTGGGATCAACCCATTTATTAAGGCACAGATTGCATCTATGGCCTTTTAGCTCCAAAAGCTTATCACTATATCTTCACATGATGTTTAGAGTGAACTATGGTGCATTGATTGTGAAGTATAAGGCTAGATCAGACTAACTATGCATGAAGGAATGTGCACACTTTACTTCTAACATGTGAAGTTTGTCGAGGGGCATATGATGTCTACAATTATCCTTTGTTATGATGCACTAGCCAAGTCAATACAAACATCTATTATTGGTTATGTGATGCCTATAGCCATACTACTATTTATTATCAAGTGATTAACAAAATGTGCAAGAATATGGAAAGAGGCACACCAGTCAAAGGGTGGGCTAACCAAGGAAATGAAGGCTATAAATAATAGAACACAAGATTTAGAATGTAATGAGGAACTAGAGAGTGAGGTAGAGGGCACAGTGGTATAAGGTTCCCACTATGGTCGTGTTATAAGTGTGGCTTGACAAAGAATTATTAGTGTGACTTCCCTACACATCCCATGTGTGGGTATTGTTAAGGGTCCCATAAGGTTGAAAAATTAACTGACTTGTATAAAAAGGTGACCCAAGGTAGGCCTTATGTACATAAGGGTGTAGGAATGATCAGGTATAAGCAAGAAATAGAAAAATGAACCCTGAAGGTACAACTAACCTATATGAATATAGTCAAGGTGTAGGCAACTACTTGTAGTGGATTTGCCACCCAGCTACCAGTTATGTTAGTACCTAAGTTACACTTAGAATATGGGGATAAGGGTCGTATTTAGCACATAGTGTGACCTAAACCCATTGTTACACCTTACCCAAACCTAGTATGCTAGAAGGATGTATTATAGCAATCCATGAGTGTAATCCAAATCTATAATAAGAGCTCTAATTAATGTGAGACCTAAAAGCATAGGCTATTTCCTATCAAAATAAGTAGAATAACTAGGAAGTTGAGATACAAGAATTAACTGAGATCTTAGGCCTCCTCTAAATAGAGGGAATGTTTCCCCTATTGAAGAACTTGCTCTTAGAGGATATTGGTCAAAATCAAATTGATATCATAACATCATGCATGGAGAGGGCACGAGAAGTTAAACATACATAAAATGTGGAGTATGACAAAGAACTCCTCATAGATGCCACTATTGATGGATGGTATGTCTATGAGGTCCTTGTAGACACAGGTTCTAAGGTTAACATCTTGACCAAGAATGCTTGGGATAAAATGGGTAGGCTAGCCTTGAGGCCTTCCCCTCATATACTTTTCATGGATAATAAGATGTGGGCATAGCTAATCATAATTTTAAAAATTGTAATTATAGATATCATGGGTGCCAAATTCCATGTTGAATTTGAAGTAATTAAGTTAGCAAAGCATGACAAACACCCAGTGCTCCTAAGAAGGTCATGGTGTTATGTAAATAGTGTAGATATACAATTCAAAAGGTGTTATATGAAATTTAAGAATGGAAAATAGAGGGTATTTATACCCCTCTCAAATGACCAAGGACCACCTATGTCATGAGCATGTACATTAAGGATGAGATTAACCACATATATAATATCATGGCACAAAACATTGAGACTCTAGACCCTAATGAATAAGGAGTCCTCTCTTGGAAAGATGGACAATCAACCTTAGACACCATTGATGTTTCCTATAACCAATGGTTTGAGGAAGCATATGAGACCACTGGTCAAAGGTGCCACTTGGTGCATGCGAAGGCTCTAAAACCAATAAAGATAGGTTGGGTCTAGATTAATCATGCTTTTAAAATGTGGACCCTTGCACTAATAATAATGGAAAGAGAGTATTTTCCCTTAGTAAATGAAAACTTGTAGTGCTCCCAATATATGAAGGGAGTAATCCAATGGAAGACTATGTTCGTGACCTCAAATCATGTATCCAAAAAGCGGTGGATAGAATAGGCACACTAGTGTATATATTGAAGACCACTACCACTTGTTGGTGGGAAATGTAAAATCCTATCTTACCAACTTGGAAAGATGTTAAGGTAGACATTTTCACTAAATTTGAGAAGAGTAATGAGGACCTATACATCTTAGCCTACTCTGGTGACTCTGACCCTATAGTGCATGCACACCTTTATGAATAAATGTGGACTATCTATAGCAAAAACACCCTAAAAATATATATGGGTACATGTGTTCTATATGACCTTAAATACTTGGGCATGGGCATGGTAATTTATCAATGAGATGTGTCATGAGACATCTAATTAGGATGCACTTAAGGAGTAGTTTATTCACACCTTCTTTTATTTGCAAAACTTTGAATTAATTGAACCACTACAGGTAGTTTGAAGGTTAGTGTTTGAGGACACTACAATATCAGAGGAATGCCTAAAATACATGTTCATTAAAAATGGGTTAGCACTCCCAACCTTATTCAAATATCTAAATCTTAATATTGACTCTAGTGATGAAGATGATGAAACATGGAAGGCCTAAAAATGGAAGAATTTGACAGGCAAAAGAAATTTAGTGTGCAAAGTTGAGGATAACACTCCATAATAAGAAGACCCTACCCATATTTGGATATAAATAATTGAGGACAATAGACAAATTTATTATTCACACCAGGAGAATATTGAACCCTACCATGTATCATTAAAAACTATAATGTTAGCTATCAACTTAGAAAGGGAACTAAAGATTGCTACTCTAGGCACCTATTTTTCCAACACAAAGTTGGTGTGTATTGTATACCTCTTAAAATAATTCTAAGACTTATTCCCTTATAACTATAGAGACATGAAATGCACACACCCATCTATTAGAGCATCAATCTAGTCAATGGTGTAAGACTTGTCAAGAAGTGACCTTACATGATGAACCCTAATCTTCACACAATGGTTAAGATGGAGATAGATGAAATGCTAGTCACAAGAATCATTTACCCCATGTAGGAATCCAAAGGGGTAAGCCTTATGGTCATCAGCATCAAGAATCATGGGTGTATCAAGATTTGTGTTGACTATAGTCTATTGAATGTCACTTGCTTCACTGACCCTTTTCTAACTCTATTTATCAATTAAGTATTGGATGACATCATAGGTTGTGAGATATACACCTTTATTAATCAGTTCTTCAAATACCATCAAGTCCAAATCAAGGAAGAAGACAATCCTAGAACTACCTTTGTGATAGAATGGGGTTATTTCACATACAATGTGATGCCCTTTAGACTAAAGAATGAATCAACCATATTCTCTTGAGTGGTGATCGCCACTTTCAAGGACTTCATTCACAAATTCCTCCAAGTATGCTTAGATGACTGACTATGTATGGGTTAGTGAAGAATCATTATGAAAATTTACACCTTATGTTTGAAAGGTTCAAGCAATTGTAAATTTATTTTAACCTCAATAAGTTTGTGTTCACAATGCCATTTGGCACTTTTCTTGAGCACATCATCTACAAAGATAGACTATTCAATAATCTAGTGAATATTGTAATCATCCTTCAGCTCTAGACCCCATCAATGCATAAATACATTCATACCTTTCTTGGCCATTATTGGTACCATATGAAGTTTATAAGTAACTATTTTAAGATTGCAGTTCCACTAGAAGAGATCTTGTGAAAGGATGGCCCATTCTATTGGCACACAGTGCAAGAAGATGCATTTGAGACCCTAAAGTTCAAACTAGCAAGTGCACTAATATTAAAATTTCCAAAATAGATTAATCCATTCCATATCCATGTTAATTCATTTGGTAATGTGATTGGTACCATTTTTTTGTAACCAGGAAAAGTTAAAATGGACCATCCCATTTATTTTGCAAGTAAAAAACTGACCAAGGTAGAGCAGAACTACACCATAACTAAAAACAAGGAACTTGCAATGGTCTATTCTTGAAAAAAAATTGGTAGTACTTATTGGAAACCCCCTTCATCTTCTTCACTAATCATGAGGAACTTAAGTACTTGGTAAACAAGCTCATTCTCCATAGGCACATTTATCGATGGATTTTTTTATTTCAAGAATTTTAGTTCTCTATTGTAGTCAAATGTGGAAAATAAAACTTGATCCTAGACCATCTATCTTGCATAAACTTTGGTGATGTGGCAATTCCTATTGATGATTAAATACTTGAAATTTAACTTTATAGGGTCCAACACATCTCAAAATACTTAGTGGAGATCAGCATATTTTTGACATCTAGATCTGCACCCCAGACCATGATGAATAACGAGAAGAAGTAAGTCACCATTATTGCTGCCCCTTTTCAACTCATTGGTGGGGAACTATATAAGTTAAGCCATGATGAGTTCATGCATTTATGTGTCCTAGAGAATTAATGGGACTTAGCCTTTTAATAATTGGATGAGGGGATTATTAGAGGCCACTGCACTAGATATGATATGATATGCAAAGTTATAAAATCAGGGTTATGGTAGCCAACTCTATTATAGGATGCTAAAGAATGTGCCAAAGTATGTAACATCTACTAGTGCATGGAAAAACCAAACCACTGATATGATATGCCTCTCATCCCTATCCTTGCCCAAGTGTTATTTAAAAATGGTCTATTGACTTTATTAGGCCTATTAATCCCACTACAAGGTGCATAGGTGCATGATACATTCTAAAAACTATATATTACTTCACTAAGTGGGTTAAGGTAGTGTCAACCAAATATTATATAGCCACTACCATAATAAGGTTTATGTGGGATAATATCATCAATCATTATGGATGCCTACTTAGCTTGACTAGCGACCATGGTGCATACTTCATCAGTGAAACTATTCAAATACTACTAACTAAAAATATTATGGCATACCATAAAATTACATGTTATCATCCCCAAGCAAATGGTACCACTGAGGTGTTCAATAAGATATTAGGAATATGCCTCACAAAGATATGTAACATTAGTCACAAGGATCGGGATGACCATTTTTCAATAGTATTGTGGGCCTATTGCACTATGTATAAGCACCTAAATAAAGTTACATCATTTCAAATATTGTTTTATGTATAGGTTATTCTACTTATGGAATTTCTAGTGCCCTCATTATGCATCATGTATATTAGTCGATTAGATGACCAAGAGTCTTTGAGTACACCCCTGGAAGACTTGAAGTGTTTGGATGAGACATGCATCCAAGTAAGATAGAGCTATCAAATAAAAAAGGTGTGCCATAAGCTATGGCATGATAAGCACATCAAATTCAAGGTTTTTACTAAATGTGCACTGGTCTTTCTATATGACTCAAAGTATCTTAAGCACCTAGGCAAATTATAGATTAGGTGGATGGGACCTTACATCATCCACAGTATGTTGAAAAAAGGTACATGAAATATTCACATGATGTTAGTGAAATTCTCCCTAGGCATTTCAATGGAAATAGATTAAATCCCTATAGTCACTAGGATGGTTATTGCACCATCAGATACTGACTTCCCCATCATAAGTTAGTTGTTTTGTGTTAACCATAATAAAATTTGTCATAATATAAATCTTTCTTTACATTGTTTCATTTATGTTAGGTGAATAAGCATGGTGATTTAAAGCCTAAAAGAGAACTCTTTTGACACTTATAATCATAAATCCAATCAGGTGAGTCGAGTATGGATGCTTTCTAAGTGCCTAAGGCCAGACACCTAAGTTATGGGCACTTGAAGTTTGCCAAATTTAGAAATATATGAGTACAAATTGACCAAGGGAGGCACATAATATGCTCATGTATAATAAATTAATAATAGATAATGAAGCACTAGAGGACCATTACAAGTATTTGTATGGTGTAGGGAAGGATGAAACAAGAGACATAGAAGCATAGAGAAATTAACCAAGAAAGAGAGGTGCATTTAAAAAGAAGTGTAGAACTAAGAAGAGATGGAACCAAAGAGGTTAAGTTGTGTACATGTGAAGTGTTACACCTAGGTTTCCATAAGAATGGCAAAGGTCATGCCAAGGTAAATAAATCATAAGAGAAAGATCATTGAGATAGCTAGCATCCACCCAATAGTTGGTAGGAAGTGACCATTTGAATCACCTATCACTTCACCAAAAAAACCATTTAAAAAATTTAATTTTGTGATGTAAAAATCACCAATATCCATAACAAATGAGAATTTGATGATGGATTTTCATATATTTTGCATATTTATTAGATTTCAAGAAATCCACATACCACCAAGCCATTAATCACTAGCCATTAATGAGGTAGCTATAATAGGGTATAAAGGAGTGAATGGTAGACTATAATAGGTTACATACCTTATACAAATTTAGACTATAATATAAATCCAAATAGAGCTAAAGCCAACTAAAAACTATAAAATACTACCTTAGAGAAAACTAGAGCATCACAACCCCAAGTGAGAATGGTCAAACCACAGTAAGATTGTGTTATATTTGGAATTTAATAGAAGGAAAGTGGAGAGTAATTGAGAAATAAATAGGGTAGGATAAGTTCTATAGAATGTTACACCTACCATTAGTAGTGTATAAAGCTCGAGAGCCAAAGACAGTCATTATTAATATGAATATGAAGAAGTGTAAAGCACCATTAAGAACTTTAGAAACATCAACCAATAACACTTTAAGAGTATCTTATTAAAAATGGGTATGAATATGTTTATTATATGTCTACTATAGACGTATAAGGATGATAAGAAAACATGTGTGATGAAAGAAGCATCTACTATAAAATGAGAGGTGCAACTGGTATAAGGCATCAACATCATGGTGATAAACCTAGAAGAAAGTGAAAAGCTTACTTATAGAGAGATGTTATTTCCATTAGAGGTCATGGTGGGGGATAAATAAGTATCCTTTACACATATGTGAAAATTGAAGGATTGTAACCATCAAACAGGGAGCAATACATAAGAACTCAACCGGGACTGGATGGTCGACACAAGAAAGAAGATGAAGGCAAGCATTTTACTCTTTGATGTCTCCATCTAAGTCAAATTGGAAGCAATAGGCATGACCTAATTATTTGAGATACCAAGCTTTGACAAGCTATAAGAATTGGTATAATTCCTCATCTCATGCATCTATGGTGACCACTTTTATTTCATATGATAATGCATGCAAATCTCAATTCACCTCATTAGAAGGATCATGGAACACTCAAGCATAGGGATAGACATCTACCACATGATGGAGGATGAAGTGGAGGTGGAGAGGGTTATGAATCTCTTGGGTTACTACAAGTCAAGGTTCATATTCCTTATCAAGGATATCCAAGACCCTATTATGAGGGTGGTGGCACACCTAGTCAATTGTAAGCTATGCCCTAATGGATGGTGGTTTGACATCATCAAAACCTTCTTGTGTATAGCCCACCACATGTTGTAAGGGTTAAAATTCAACATCTCAAAATTCATTATTAAGGAGATTGTTAAGAACATGCAAGAGTGTCATCAAGCATTTGACACCTTTAGTGGGGGTATATGATGATTTTGATTGTTATGGAGAAGATAAGGGTGTTATATGGTGATGATGATAATGTGTGGGTGTTCCCACCCCACCATGAGTCCCATGTGATGAAGTGCCAAGACTTCATCCACCCACCCCATTTCTCACAAAAGTACAAGATAAGAGTATAAGGGTGGTATGATAGGTACGTAGAATCCTTTAGGATTGAGTGGTGCATCCCTCAGGAGCTTCCCCAGCATTTGGTAGGGATGACCTTTTCCATAATGCAGCATTTTTGTGTATTGTACTTAAAAGTCAGAAATGGGAACTGACTAATTGGCTTAAGTTTCCTTATGCATTTTCCACCAAATATTTCATGGTGGTCTTGAGGAGGATTCCAAATATATAGTAGTAGGAGATCCTGATGAAGATCATGGCTCAAGACAAGAGCAGGTTGAAGTGATAGTTTGTGTACCCTAGATCTAATGCCACTAAAGATAGGGAGGATGACTTTGATAAGATGGACATCCATCCCTTCTAGAGAGAAATAATAAATGGGCACATCTTCAACTTATACTATGAAATGAATCCACACAAGAAGGGTGGCAATCTAAGAAAATATGATGATCTCCCCCTCTTGATCAATGATGAAGGGAAGGTTGAACTAAAGATGTAAGAGAAGACTCTCCAAAAGAAAAGGGGAAAAAATTTGAAGAAATCACAGAGTGCATCAAGTTGAAGATTACCTTTGGAGAATAAATTACACCTCCAACTCCCAAGAAGTGCTTAACCTTTATGCTAGAGACTACTTCCTCTAGAAAGAAGTGCAAAAAGAAGACAAAGGGAGCAATTGTGTTCCCTACTATAGCTATGTAAGAGATAGAAAAAGAGGTGACCCTTGGGCTCAAAGTAGAGGAGACTGAAGAAGAAAGACTAGGGACATACATCCTAAAAATAAAAGAGGATGAGGAGCCAAGCACCAAAGATGTATAGGAGGCCCTCCAAAGTGGAACAACCACTACATTTGAAGAATCAAAGGAGCTAGCAAGTTCCTCATCTAGTGAATATCCCTCCACACCACCTTTACAAATAAAAGAGGAAAAGAGAAGGGTTTAGAATAAAATGGGCTTAAGCGAGGAAGATATTAAGAAGGTATTATCACTTGAAGAGAAGCATAGACTTGCTAAGGAAAAATAAGAGGCCAAGGTAGATAAAAATTTTAGGAAGGTCCTCGCAAGTGCAAGACTTGCCATTGAAGTAGTCAAGCAAGTACTTATCACCCCCATTGGGAATGAAAAATAATATGTACAAGAGGTGCACCCAAATAGTGAAGGGGTACTTGAAGAAAAATAATGCAATATTGGTACCTTAAAATAGTAAATAACGATAGTAGAAGAACCCTAACAATAACAAGGTGATGTTGGCACTGAAAAAATTATCCTAGAGGTGAACATTGAGAAGCATTGGGAAAAGGAGTGGATAAAGGGGAAAAGTTTGAGAATGAAACCCCTAAGGAACAAGTAGGTGAATCCTCTGAGGAAAGTGATAAATAAAGTGGTGGTGCTAATGAAGAGGAGGAAGAATAAAAAGATATTTCCATCATCAAAAATAATGACAAGGAGTTGATCATAAGTAATTAGGTATAGAAGGGATGGGTGGACAAAAAGATTTATATGTTTAACACTATGCCCCCTAAAACCACCCAACCATGATGTGCAAAGAACTCTCATTTACATTCGATCACTATATGGATTAGCCTCATTTTGAGGCACCTAGAAAGGATATTTTGAGTTTAGAAGAGCATGAGGAAGGGCATGACTCCCTCCTTATAAACCCTCATGCCATGAACCCAGTTTGGTCTAGGAATACATTGATTAGAATGTCCACTAAAGTTGTGTATCAGAGTATCATCAATGATAATAGGATAATAAAATGGATGAAGCTCCATAATAAATTCAAAGAGAAAGTGTAGGACACCAAGTTCAAGATGTAGTAACTCTATGAGCACATAAAGACAACTGAAACATCCCTTTTGGTCAATGTCAATACTTTTAACCTCTCTAAGGTTGACAAAATCTATGTGTTAGTGGAGCAAATCCTCCCAAGGTTAAAACTTGAGCTAATGCAAAAAGAAGAAGAAGAAGATCCCTGCATCATAATAAAGAAGGAGCTTGTTGGTAATCTTGAAGAGGTACAAGACCTCTTTATGAAACTCCAAGTGGGTAAAAATGTGGCTGATACTTTTTTCTTGAGATTTTATAACCACGCCTCAGTCATAAATGTGTTCTTAAATTAGGTAAAGGAGGAGAAGGAGAAGTTAATGGTGTAGGTATACTCGATGAGAAGGTCATAGCAAGTGCATATCATGGGAAACATCAATGTGCTTAGAATTTAGATCAAGGAGCAAGAGTAAAACTTGGAAGCACTCTTTTATGATCTATATACTAAGGCCTATGAGAAAGGATCAATCCTAGACAAAAGTATGGAAATGGCAAAGTTAAATGTAGAGGCCTTCTAGAAGGAGCTAGAGAAGATTGGAATGCATGTGCTTACTATTGCATCCACATATATAGATAGCACCAATGAATAAATCAAGCTCTCCATTATGGGGTTTGAAGACATTATCACCAATCTTAAAGAGAGCATGCTCAAGTTCTATGCCACCAAGGCCTTGACAACCTAGTCTAAGATGGATAATAAATTTTGTATGGGATAATGTTGGGCCCTATAGTTCATTAAGTATAGGGTTCATGCCAACATGACATCCACATTGGTGTAAGGCAATCATTTGGTGTAATGATTGACATTTTGGCATTTTAGAACTAGTTGGAGGTTTCATCACATACCTTATACCAATTGGTAGGTAGTTAACTAGTTCCTAAATCTTTAGGTCATCTTCTAGAGTTGGCAATACATGGTGACTATAGAATGAAGTTTTCAAGGTGATGAATCCAATAAGAATGATCATTAAGACTTTATCTCGACACTCGATGTGCACATTCCACCCTAGAAAAGATGCTCTTGAAGAGATATAAAAGGAGCTTGAGATAGTTGAAAAAAATGAGGGTGGAAATGGTATAGTGAAGCTCTGGTGAATTGAAATTTGATCTATATGTATTCGGCAACCATTAGATTTAGGCTTAGAATGGATGCCATGAAGGCTCCATTTGTAAGCAGCCAAGCTTACCTGTGGGAGTCTAGGTCATTAAGTAGTTTAATATAGGCATTTAATTTTTTATAAATGCCATGAACTGTATACTCTATTTTCAAACTTAGTTAATGACAAAGTTGGTTGCATTAAAATGTGAAGAACCTAGTCTATGCATCTTTTGTATTGATATTGAAATATGAAATGAGTGTAATGATATAATTTAATTTAATTTATGTTTATTAATGTTTATGCATGATTTTTGTTTATGTCATTAATAGAGTCCCTATGATAAATGATTATGTTATCCGTAAGTTATATAAAGACTATGTATATATATTATGTGCCAATTATTCTACCCTTACTAGAAGCATGAACCTAATATGAAGACTTAAAGTGAAAGTAACCCCTTGACCATTTAAGTACTGATATAATTCTAGGCTATGTTTAACAAAGGATTATACCCATATGAATCAAGGATTAGTTCACCAAAAGGCTTGCACCTATAGGCCCCTAGGCTTAGCCCATGAAGGGCTTGCACCTATAAATCTAATTAAAGCCTTATTTGATTTGACCAAGACTCATAACTTATGTCTTGTACTATGGCACAAATAACCCAATGTGAGCCTTGGTTCCTTCTCAGTTGTGCTTCAGGTGAGTGCATAAGGTATATGCCTTATGTGAATTGATGTTGGCGTAGTTGAGTGTAAAATATTAAGTGCAAAGGGAATATCCCATGTTTTTGCATGGTTTTAATAAGCTAAAAACCAACTAAGATAATTTTGTGCCCTTTTTTACAACACTAAATTCCCTAAATATCCTCATATTATTCACCTATAGTAGCCTCCATGACTAGTCAACCATGTAAACAAACCTAGGTGTATAAGATAGAGGCACTATTACATACCAAAAAAGAAAGTTGGCTTGATTATGCCAACACAAGTACTTCAAGGACCCTAAGGGATTATTTTAATGATGATAATAGTGTATACGTGCCTCAAAACCCTAGGTTAAGGCCAAAACTCAAAGACCCTATAATTAGACATGTTGGTCTAACACCTCTATTAAGATAATGTCACTTAGAGTTCATAACAAAGAATAAAAGGGAGATAAAAAGACACCTAAAACATGTATAAGAGTGATCATCAAGTTATTTTGTAGTTTTAGGTCACTTTAGGTTATAGGGGAGATGCCATAACTAGTCATTCTAGCCTAAAAACACCTAGAGACTACTCAAAATGCATACTTCTCACTTGATAGGGAACTTCACATGCTCACAATAGTAAAAAATGTTTGAATGGGAGTCTAAGAACTTTAGAAGAGGTGAGAGTTTTTTTTACAAGCATTTATGGGAATTAGTTTAGAGGTTCAGGCCCTAACCTCTATAAACCATCCTTAAGAGTCTTAGACACTCTTAAACCTCCTTAAAACCCTAATAAGGACCTAACTAGAGAAATTTTAGAAAAAATGCATCCAAATAGATGGAAAACACTTTAAAAACACCTATTTCATGTTGTCTACTCAGAGGAGGCCATGTTCATGGTACTTAGTTATATGGACAATGTATATACACCTCTAAAACCTTTAAGTTTTTCAAGGTTATAAGCAAGAAGTGAAGTGAAAAAATTGGTCACAAGTTCCAAATAATTGGGGGTGTTGGTTTAAGATTTTTTTCACCTCCTCAAATCCATAAATTTCCACCTACCTACTTAAAAGTGTCTCTGCCAACCTTCACCAATCATTTAGTCTATAAGGCTAGTCAAAATGGCTTAATAATGCAAGAAGGGTAAGGTTGAAGGTATAAGGTGTTTGAAAGGTTGAGATATTGATGTATAATTTTAGTTCATATGTGTTTCAATCCTACTCAAATAACTTAAATATTTGGTTCAACTATTATAGTCATCCAAATAGTGAATGGATATAAGAATGGGTTGCTAGCTCATAAGGCCTACTTAACCAATAAGATGAAGGTACTAATGGGCATAGGAGGCCATTATAGAGTTAATGATCTACCTTAAGACATATATAACTACCTCTTAGAGTGATTATACTTCATATTAATGAATATTTTGAGGAATTTTGGGCAATTTCTTTAACATAGTTAATATGTAGGTATGGGCAACCACTTAATGCCTCATGGAAAAGGCCTAATTAAACCTCTTTCAATGTTGGTAACTAATGAAAATAGATGTAATTGGTTGAAGGTGGTTTACATGGACTCTCCACAAGTCAAACTTTACTAAAATTGGACATCAACACTCGAAAGAGCTCATTAAAGGTACCTATCCACTCAAACAATACATAGGGGAGTAAAGGAGAATATTGTAACTATTGGATGACCACAATTGCCTATACATGGCCTCTTCCACACCTATATTCCTTTATCTCTATTTTTTATAAATCTATATATTCAAGTATTGATCCCTTTGTCTTCATCCCTTGATTGGGTGTAGCAAAGCTCTGCCAAAATTATATCTTACACCTTGAATCAATAGAGAAAGAATTGTTGTAGACTTATTTAAGAGCATTAGTGTGTGTCATGATTATTGATTTGCAGAAAAGTATGAAGTTCATCTTATTTTTTAGTTCCTCTTTTTCACCTAATGTATATTATCATCCTATATATGTCATATGAAGTATTAATATGTAGTAGTGGTGTTAAAGAGTGAGTTGATTGGGAGTGTCTCATGCAAACCTTCATTATTTTACCTTTAAGTTGTAGACTTTCTTCCTAACCTCCATATGAAATACTCATGTTTAGGATTACATCAATAATCATAGTTGGTTTCTTATCTTCAATTAGATTCATAAGTGTGTTAAAAAATTATTCAAGAGAGGATAAGCGAACATTTGTGCATCACCACCCCTAACGTAGGTTTTCCTTTCAAGTTTTCATACTAACCCTTTTCATCCCAATATAAATAGGTCTTTGAATAATATTTAACTTGATATATTATGGTATCTATCCCTATAATCTAGAGGTTTTCCCTAAGTATAGGTAACCCACAACCTTTAGGCTGATCCCATGTTAGTCCAAGTTTGAAGCAAAATTGAATAATCTCCTTCAAAGGGTACAACTTGGGTTGTTAATAGTTATAACATTCCTAATGATACCAGCTTTCAAGTGACTTGGATCATGCCTTGGCAGCCTTAGAAGACATCTGAAAGCTTCAAGCACATCATTGGTATATCTACAGACAAGTTGCATGCAAAAGGTGGCCACAAGATCTTCCTCAAAAGGTAAGGACATTGAGTTTGTTGAATTGTCATTGAATATTACTAGGAGGAAGAGGTATCTTAGATTTAATCCCAATCAAACTCTCCTAATTATACCCAAACAAACACTGTTAAAAATCCTACACCTGCAATGCATAAGCTTAGAATGTAAGCCTTTGTGCCTTTCAATGGTGGCATCCCCTTGAACCTAAATTAGTTTGATGACATAATTATTGCTTCCCTCAAAATCCTTCCTTATTTCATAGGAGATAACTCAACTACCCGTATGGAACATATTGCAGACATAGCCAATATGTGTTTAGTCCATAATATAGCCCAAGAAAATGTGGCTACGAGACTTCTTGCAAACTCTTTAAAGGGTAAAGCACTCTAGTTGTACAGGGGCTTAACACCTACATCCATAAACACCTAGGATGAATTTGGAGAACACTTATGTAAGCACTTTGAGGATAGGAGTGAACATGTCTTCTTGGTAGAACAACTTACTATAATCAAAAGAGCCACCCAATAATTCATGGTAAAATCCAACTATAAGTTTCAAAAAACCTAGGATAGGATCCCTAAAATCATCAATCCCACCCCTAACTATGCTTTCTTGTACTACCTAAGGGCTTTAAATTATGATGTGGTTGTTATGATATAGCCAATGGGGAGAAGCACCTTGTCAGAATCCTAAGAGATAGCTATAAGGGTAGAAAATTACCTAATTCAAGAATACAAACTCACCCCTAGACCTCTCATACCTTTGTTCCAATAAATTCAACCCCTTATCCATACTATTTCCCCATTACCATCCCCAGCCAATCATGATCGGGTAAAATGTAGTCAAATAAATAGATTAGACAAGATATAAGGGATGCTCAAGGCCCAAATTAACAAGTTAGTAGCCTTAGAGAGGTAGAAAAATCCACCCTATATTTGTTATCAATCCCCCTACCAAGCCCCTTATCAACCTTATCCATATAATAGACTTCCTTATCATCCCAATCAATAAGGCTAAGGGAAAATTACACAAGCAAGACCTTATAATAGTTATAATCCTAATGTTTCTAGTAGTTCTAGAGCCTTGGTTACAACTTAGAATAATTATGCATAAGAATATTAATTTTATTCTTAATGTGGTTAGTCAAATGATATGGCAATGGCTCCAAGTGTTGAGGTGTGTCAAATATCCCTTATGCATCAAGGTCCTACTCTTCCATCACATGACCATATGCCTCCTTCACAACACAAGGAAGGTCTCCCTATACTTCATGGGGACACTCCCTTCATGACCCAAACTAAGATTCCAATCCAATAAGGGGAAGTGGAATCAAGGCACCATCTGAAACTAAATTTTTTAATTTTCAAGAAGGTGAGCATTCATTTAAATAAGTGGCAACAAATCAAGGTTAGAATGTGGTCAAGGTAGATAGTTCAGTTGTAGCCCATACAAGGGCTAATAGAAGGGCCATTAATGATAGTTTGGTACAACCCAAGATAAGTTCTCTACCTTTTCAAACACATTAAGGGGATTCCACTCAAGAGGTAGCTCATAATACATCACCAACTCAGTAGATGCAAGATGGGAAAGGGCATAATTATCAGGGTCCTTTCATACCTCAGTTTACACAAACTCCAAGCAATGTTTATGCCCCTAAGTTGTAGTCCAAGGTAGCCATCCCTCATTTTTATAATTTTTTAATACATTAAGAAGACCCATGTCACTCTCCCTATGTGGGATGATTTACTTATTATATGGTAAAATGACCTCCTTAAAGAAGATTTATCCAACTTCATGTCTTAAATAAACAAGCAAAAAATGTAAGTTCAGTCTAAACTAATTTTGGTCAGCCTCATGAATCCCCAACACCTAAGGTAGTCAAACCACCTCATTTCTACCTTTCAGTCATCATAGTATATTCCCTTGTACATAATTACATGATAAATAGTGGGGCTAGCACTTCTATCATGCCTAAATCAATAGCTGATAAATTAGGACTTAAATATGAATCTAATGAAAAGGGAGTGTTATAGTTCGATGGGTCTCCTACCAATATTTAAGGTGTTTTTAAGGACCTAAATATCATATTGGGTTCTTATCCTAGCTATACCATATCTCAAGATGTCATGTTATTTGACATTCCTCCCTATTTTGCCCTTTACTTATCTAGGGATTTCACTACTAAAATTTGAGGGTATCTCTCTTCTAATTGGTCATATATAGTCTTTAGGACTAGGTATGGGACAAAAGTTACCATAAGTTATAAACCTATTTCTATGTTCCATTTATATCCCTACATGACCAACCTATCAAATGTTAATTACACCATATTGGATGAGGATGAGCACCCCAATGACCAAGGGCCTATGGAACCACTAGAAGGCATATCATATTTCCTCCTTAATGAGTGGGTAGAAGACAATCATGGCTATGATCCCTATAATACCATTGAAGAAACAGGATTAGGTGTATATTTCATGCATGAATAAGGATTTTCCATGCTGAGTCTCATCAATAAATAGATTCAAGAACTTGAATGGGTATAGAACTTATTTTTTGATGGGTCAAGATCAAAGAATGGGAGTGGGGCAGGTGTTATGCTTGTCTCCCCTTCTAAGCAAAGGTATTATTTTTCCATAAGGTTTCAATTTAGATGAACTTCCAATACTGTATAATATAAGGCCCTCATTCAAGGGCTACAATGGGTAAGGAAAAGAGGCATCAAGCTTTTGTAAGCTAAAGGAGATAGTGAGTTAGTGGCATATCAAGTAAGAGGCCTAAGTGTAGCCAATAATCCACTCTTGAAGGCCTAAAAACATAGAGTTTATGATCTCTTGGAGGACTTCCAATACTTTGACATTCTCTCCATACCTAGAGAAGCCAATCATCATGCAGATCGATTAACTACTATTGGGGCACAATATGACATAGTTAATGGGGTGAAGGATATCAAAGAATAGTCATAAATCAAAGTGGTGTGTAGGCCCTCAATCCCTGATAATGAGGTGAGTTGGTACATTTTTAAAATTGATAGTCATACTACTTATTTCTTACAACATGAGGAAGAATTCTACTCAAAAAATCAAGGTAGTCTACAACATCAATATGGAGATCAGATTGTCCAACTAAGGAAAAATTAATTTCCTAAGGGCTTGGTAATATTGAAGAGTATATTTAATGAGTATGACTAGATGAGGAAGGATAAGGTAAGCATCTCCACCAAAGAGGAACACTATGAGAAGGTTGCCATATTCAAGGATAAGTTACTCGAGTTAGGCAAGGTGAAGACTAAAGAAGAGAGGGTTGCCTTCGTAGCATTGTGCCAAGAATTTGCATATATTTTTTCATGAGAATATCAATATTTTAAGGGTTTTGACCCTATGTTATCCCAACATACCATAGAGTTGGAGGAGAATGCCAAACCTGTAAGGCAAAATAAAAGGTCAATCAACCCCAAAATTGAGCTCCTTATGAGGAAGGAGTTGACAAAAGTCATTGAATCCATTATTATCTTCCCCATAAAACATTCTTCATGGGTGGAAAATCTTGTGCCTATGAGGAATAAGAATGGGGAGATACATTTGTGTGTGGATTTTAGATATATCAATAAGGTGTCCTTAATTGATCACTACCCCTACCATAAATGGATTAGATTATTCAGAGAGTTTTAGGTTTATAAATGTTATCTTTGTTTGATGAATACTCTAGATAAAATCATATATTTGTGAGAGAGGAGGATAGACATAAAATTGCCTTCACAACCAAGTGAAGCACTTATGCATACATGAAGATGCCCTTTGGACTGTCCAATGCAAGGGATACCTTCTAAAGGGAAATGGAAGTGGCCTTCCAAGATCTCATAAATGAGATGGTGTTCATATAAATTTATGACATCATTTTTTTTTCAAAGGAGCTTAAGGATCACATGACACATTTGAGGTTGGTGTTTGATAGGTGTAAACAGTTTGGGGTTTCTTTAAACCCCAAAATATGCATATTTATAATCTATAAAGGCATACTTCTAGGACATATTATCTCAAAATATGGCCTTTCCATTGACCCTGAGAGGATATAAGTAATCCTTGATTTATCCCTACCCAAACAAAAGAATGTATTGCAGAATTTCTTGGGCAAGATCAACTTCATCAGAAGATTTATTCTAGGATTTTTAGAATTGGTGAGGCCACTCACTCACATGCTCAAGTAACACAAGGAGTTATCATAGACTAAGGATGGAAAAAAAGTTTTGAGTTCATTAATCAGGTCATTTCCCAAGATCCCACCCTCTTCAACCCTAATTTTACAAAATACTTCTTCGTGTATGCCTTCTCCACAAGTGACACTATTTTTGCCATGTTCATGCAATAAAATGGTGAAGGACTAGAGCAGCCCATTAATTTATTTAGTCAAGCATTTGAAGGGTATGAGGAGTGATATAAATTTTTTTTTAAACATTCCTTTCTTTCATGAGAGTCCTAAAAAAAATTATACACGTGGTTTATAATAATAATATTCTTGTGATGGTAGTTTACCCTAGTATAAAAGACATCATACTCAATAGAGACTTAAGTGATAAGAGGGATGGTTGGGTGACTAAGTTCATGTATTATTACATATAGGTGAATATTATTAATCTAATAATAGGTAGAGTAATTTTTTAACATATTATAGTAGATTTTAAGGAAGAAAAAGAGATGGTCTTGGCAGTCTAAGACAATCAGCAAGCAGTTACAAACATGACCCCTTCTAGCTAAACCCAAGAAATAATAAAGTTACTCCAAATGGAATAATTACCTATTGCATTAGATAGGATAAGGAGGAGACACTTCAGTATTTATTCCATCCCTTAAATTTTGGTGGATGGAGTGATCTAAAGGACATTGGTGGCATGCTCCTAAGATGTGTGGAGACTAGTCATGTAGACAAACTTTTGAAGTAGTTTCATGATGGGCCTATAGGTGGACACTTTGAATCCAAAACCATATAAATTAAGTTCATAATATTGGGATATTTTTTTCCCAATTCATTCAAGGACTCACATGTTTGGGTTAGGAGGTGTCCCAAATGTGCCATGTTCACCGATAAGTAGAGACTAGTTGCCTTACCTCTAAAACCCATTCAAGTTGAGCATCCCTTCATGAAAAGGGGCTTATATTTCATAGGTATGATTCATCCCTCATATATTTTTAGTCATAAGTGGTTTTTAATAGCCACTGACTACTTTACCAAATGGTTTGAGGTAGTTGTACTCAAAGAAGCAAATGAGAACTCAGTTTTGGAGTTCTATGACAACCTTGTGACTAGGTTCAAGGTCCCTTCTACCATTATATCAAATAATGCCTTTACCTTAAATAGTGATAAAGTGTGTGAGTGGGACCTTAACCATGGAATATATCTCAATTATTCATCCAAATACTATCCATAAGGTAATGGATTATCAAATTCCACCAATAAGAACTTGATTAGGATCATTAAAAAGATAATGAAATATAGTCAAAGGGAGTGGCACACCAAGTTAAGGACTATATTATGGGTAGATATGATTAATAATAATAAGTATACTAGTCACTCTCCTTATCTCCTTATTTATGGTATAGAATAAAAACTACCCATCTCACTTGAGTTGCCAGCCTTGGAGCTTGCACACTAGCTTGAGCTCATGGAGGATGATGCAATGAAAGTAAGGATGAATGAAATGAGGGAGTTGGAAGAGATAAGGGATAGTGTTATGCATGTCATGTGGTCAAAATAAGACCAATTCAAAATATAATTTTATAAAATATTCTCATCAAGGACCTTTTAATAAGGTGGCATATTGTTTAAGTGGGATGAGAACCGTACCAAGCTAGGTAAACATTCAAAATTTGATAGTATTTGGAATGAGGCATACATCATTACCAGTTATAAGGCATAAATGATTTATAATTATCATTATTGAGTGGTGATTCACTTCTCATCCATATTAATGATATGTTCCTCAAGTATTTTTTTAAGAAACATTAAGTCTTATTGTACATAGTATCTAGTTTCTTTCCCCTAAGTGTTGTTGCACATGCTTGGTAGTTATTGGTTTGTTTTTGTTGTTTTTTATTGTGTGTATTTGTCTTTTATTGTCTCTTTTTTGGTGGATTTTTATGTGTTTGGTTCTTAAATTTTTCAATGTATTAGGTAGATTCTATATGCATTCAAAGGTCCACTATCTAGTCTTGAGTGGAAAACAAAGGATTCTGAGTTCTCTTGACTAGTAGGAAGGTCAAGACAGTTGAGTCACCAAAAATGTTGATCACTTTCTACCCTCAGGCCTAAAAATGGGTCAATGTAAGCCCTATGAGCCATAGTTCACCATTAGGCCTCATTGCTTTCATAGCTCTTGGTGAATTAGAACTGTCCAAAACATAGTCACTGGTTATCATTTCAAATGCAGCATGTCTACTATCTATTCATGTTGTCAAACACATATTGGTTACCCCTACCTCATGTTTCAAATTGTGTCAAGTGTCATCAGAGTATTTGAACATGTATGGAGGTCCATAATAATCCTTTAATTGGCCTCAATAATCCAAAAGTGCCATGTTGGAGATGATTTGATAATGTATATGATGTTTCATCATGAACCTATCTAGTGTATTCAAATTATGTAAGGGAATTTGCATGTTTTAGGAGTTTTTTGAGTGGTATAGATCTGTAAAATATAGAATAGATCATATAGAGTCAAGGGTATATAATATAAGTTCACTAATGGCATATTTGGAATAAATTAGACTATTTCATTGCTTGAATATTCCAAAATTGATTCATCTCTCCATTGAGCTCATTGGTAGGCTTGGAGAGCACTTCAGGTTTGTGTTCATTCTATACAAAGGAGAGAGAAAGAGAGTCCAAGATTTTGGATAGATAAATTAAAAATTTTCACCTTATAATCATGGTCATTGATTTCAAGATTAGTTACATGAGATCTATGAACATTCATTTATAAATTAAGTGATCTGGTCACCACTCTCATCTGCACAGGGCAAAATAAGGAGGATGGTTTCATTACATTTCTAGACTTTTTATCAAAATGATGATTATTCTTGATTCCTCAAGTCTTATATATACTTTTCATAGGCTCCTCAAAATTTGGTTCACATATGTGGCCATATAGAGGTGAAAATAATCCAAACTACTAATGTCTATAGACTGCAGGTAGGTTGAAATGGTGAGAAGGAATATCTAGTGGATACACCTAAAGTTGAATATTCTTGAAGGTTCAATAGAGTGCATTGAAGTCATTCATGCCACTTTCATTCAAGATTTATATATTCATATATATCCCTGACTCTCTCATGGTGATTTTTAGTGAAGATTGCCTATGTCTGAGGTTTACCATAAAAAAGGGCAATGTACCATATAATGGTGACTTCCAGGTTCTCAAAATACAGTGTAAACACAACATGAGGTTTATAGTCATTGCTAGTGGATATATATCTTAAGTTTTATAAGCTTCACCATAACTCCCACAAGCCTATAAACCACCAATCTACCTTTAAACACCCTCACAGCACTTTTAGAATAAGTTAAGGTTTACTAGCAAATGTTAAGGTTCTTTAGAAAGTCCTAGGTTTCATCTTATGATTGTTTTTGCCTCATTGGTGGCCTCTAAGTGTTATGTTTTGTTAATTATATTCATAAGGGTGTCCAAGGTTATTTTATAATATCATATGGGTGTGTTCATAGTTTATTTTAAACCATAAAGGAACCTCTGCCATTTGATAACCTTTGCATTATCATTCCACCTCTGTTATAAGCCTTGCACTCTAGTTTCAAGTTCTATCCAACCCCACTATCATCACCCATAGGCCATCCACCCTACCCAAGTCTAATTCATGGTATCAAGACCTAAACACTCCTTAGGGTTGTCAAGAACCATTAGTTCATGTATAAATGAGCCTATGTAGCTACATACCCTATTGAGAGAGTAAATGGTCACCTACAGGAAATATTCTAGACCCACTATGTAAAAGCCTTTCAAGATCACCATGTACAGACCATCTTTGATCATAAAAATTGAATGTGAAAAAGTAAGTGAATGTCTTAAGGAGGTTAATGGTAACATTAAATATTCACATAGGTCTTAAGTAGCTAAATGACACTCTCCTCACTTAGAGGCTTGTTCCATATACTCCTTATCAGTCAAGATATGTGGCTCATACAGTACTCATGGCACTATTGATGGTATGTATCCTTAGAATAAGAATGATATAGCCTCTACACATAAATGGATAAGGTTCAACTAAGAGTAATATTAAATCATGTTAGTCACCTCACAAAAGGTAGAACTTTTAGGAATGCATTTTGAGCTATGTAAAGCTTACACACTCAGTCAAGATTGTCCATGACGTGAAGGTGCTAGACAAAAGAGAGTTGAAACATCTAGAAAACATAAAAGGGGAGTATCTAAGAGATAAATCCACATTAAACACCTCAAATCCATAATTTATAATTCTCCTAAGTAAGGAAGTTTTTTGGTCAAGGTTGTAGACGAAGCACACATAGGGCCATATATGACTGTGTATGCAGATGTGTTGGTAGGGGTAGAGGAATGAGCCTTATAGATATGATCAAGTTAAAAAATGAATATTAGGTTATATTTACACCCTTATATCATCTATAATAATATTACTTAGGTTTATATTTTTAGCTATTATAGTCATATGCACTAGGCATGTTGACCAAGGTAGTCTACAAGAAAGAGAAGGGTGATAAAAGGTTTGAGTAGATAAAAACATGAGAATGAGGGAGAGGTTAAATTTAAAATGGTTTCATGGTAGTATGGAAACCATAGATGCACCTAAAATTAAATTAAGACCCCAAAAACCAATCTAGGTGTATTAAGCCTAAGCCCTTCTCATTTAGGTCTACAGAACTAACCTCCACCTCATGACACATCCAAACTTCCAAACAAGTTCAATATAACATAGTATGTGTGAGAGGATGTTTCAAGCATTAGATAACACATTTTAAGTAGGGGAGTGGAATGAATTAGCTTATAATTGTTTTATCCCTTCCTTGAGCTCCATTTTTTTTAGTAGGCCTATCAAGCTGCACATTCAAACACTCACACCCTTCACCATAAAGGGACCCAGGCCCAAGGATCCTATGGAAACTTAAGTATCCTTGTGGACTCAAAATTCATAAAATAATGAGAAGGTCTGAGGGTTTTAGTTTTATGAATGAACACTAAGAAGTTAACCTGCTCAAATTGCTCAGTAAAAATCTTGAGGTACACCTTCCATCACTCCTATCTCCTCACACTCTTTGCATGAGATCCTAATATACTTAGGAGAGATGAAGGGGTCAATGGAATAAATATTCATGGAAATAATTTTTGGTTTGGAGGTTCATATTGTATGAACCATCATTAAGATGTTGGACCTCTAAAACCCTTCCTAAACCCTAGATGGTACTTGATGGTAGATTTATGCCTCCAAATGCATTCATATGGAGTAGTTTGGCCATGAAATGGTCCTAAATGTCTCCTCGAGTCTTATGATCACTCAAATGACCTATTTATTGGCATGTGCAAGACACATACTATATATATTAGGCCTAAGAGATCTAGTTCAAGCTTGTAAGTAAGGAATTAAGAGGGATTTGCATAAACCATAAGTTTCTAAGATGAAAAAGGGTCCCAAGGTCCCCAAATAACCTCATATTAATCACCTATAGTAGCCTATATGATTGGTTAACCATGTAGACAAACATGAGTGTCTAATAAATATGTACTATTACATACCATAGAAGAAAGGTGGATTAATAATGCCAACATAGGTACTATAAGGACCCTCAAGGATGATTTTCATGATGATAATAGTGGATAGGTGCTTCAAAACCCTAGGTTAAGGCCAAAACTTAGAGACCCTATAATTATAAATGTTGGTCTAACACCTCCATCGAGATAATATCACGTAGAGGTCATATAGAAGACCAAATGGAGATCAAAATACACCTCAAACTTGTATAGGAATGATTATCAGGTTGTTTTGGAGGTGTAGGTCACTTTGGATTGCAAGGGATATGCCATAACTGGTCATTATAGCCTAAAACCACCTAAAGAATACTTAGAATACATGCTTCTCACCTGAGAGGAAACTTCACATGCTCACAATTGTATAAAACTTATGCATAGGAGTCTAATCACTTTAGGAGAGGTGAGGAGATTTTTCTAAAATCATTTAGTGGAATTGGTTTAGAGTTTTAGTCCCTAACCTCTATTAACCATTGTTAAGAGTCATAGACACTCTTAAACATCCATAAAACCATAATAAGGACTTAAATAAATATATTTAAGAAAAAATGAATCCAAATAGATGGGAACCACTTGAAAAATACCTTGTTCTTTTTCATGGTACTTAGTTGTACAGATAGTGTACAGACACCCCCAAAAACTATAAATTTTTAGGATTTTAAGAAAGAAGTGAAGTGAGGAACTTGGTCACAATTTCCCAATCATTGGGGGTATTTTTTTAAAACTTTTTCCACTCTTAAAATTTATAAATTTCCACCTACCTTCTTGGAAGTGCCTCTGCCAACCTTCACCAATCAGTTAGTCTATAAGGCTAGTCAAAATAGCCTGATCATGCAAAAAGGGTAAGTTTATAGTTATAGTGTGTTTGAAAGGCTAATATACTAATTTATAAGGTTATTTTAGATGTGATTTTATCCTACTCAGATAACTTGAACATTTGGTTCAACTATTACAATCATCCAAATAGTGGATGGATAGAAGAATGGGTTGCTAGCTCATAAGGCCTACTTAACCAACAAGATGAAAGTGTTAATGGGCATAGAAGACCATAATAGAGTTAATAATCCACCTTATTAAATTTTTAATTTCCCCTTGGAGTAAGTAGACTTCATATTAATGAACATTTTGAGGATTTTTTGGTAATTTCTTCAACATAGTCAATATGTAGGTATGGGCAGCCATTTAATGCCTCATGGAAAAGGCCCAATTAAACCTATTTCAATGTTGGTAAATGATGAATAAGATATTTAATTGGATTAATATTTCATACATGGACTCTCCATAGGTCAAACTTTACTAAAATTGGACATCAACACTCCAAATATCTCATTCAAGGCACCTATCCACTCAAGCAATGCATAGGGGAGTAAAGGAGACTATTATAACTATTGCATGACCACAATGTCATATTCATGGCCTTTTACACACATATATTCCTTTCTCTCTCTTGTGTCTAACTCTATATATTTAGGCATTGATCCCTTTATCTTCATTCCTCAACTAGGTGTAGCAAAGCTCTACCAAAATTATATCTTGCACCTTAAATCAATAGAGAAAGAATTGTTGTGGACTTATTTATGAGCGTTAGTGTGTGTCATGATTTTTAATTCACATAAAAGTTTTAATTTCATATTATTTTACAAGTCCTCTTTAACCTAATGTATATTTTCATCCTATGTAGGTCATATGAAGTGTTAATAGGTAGTAGTGGTGTTAAAGAGTGAGTTGATTGGTAGTGTCTCATGTAGACCTTCACTCTTTTACCTTCAAGTTGTAGACTTTATACCTAACCTCCATATGAAATACTAATGTTTATTAATGTGTCATTAATCCCAGTCAATTTCTTGTCTTCAATTAGATTCATAAGTATGTTTAAGTATCATTCAATAGAGGATATGTGAACATTGGTGCATCACCACACCTAACATAGATTTTCCTTTCAAGTTTTCATCCTAACCCTTTTCATCCAAATATAATTAGGTCTTATAAGAAGATTTATGTTGATATATCAAGGTATATATCCCCATAAGATATAGGTTTGGCCTAATTATACGTAACCCACAACCTTTAGGACAACCCCATTTTAGTCCAAGTTTGAAGCAAAATTGAACAATCTCCTTCAAAGGGTGTAACTTGGGTTAATAATAGTACCATGATGAGTTTGGTGTGTGTGAAATAAATATGGGTTTCTAAATGAGTTGATATCTTATTTATATACTAATGATGAGATGATTTGGTAAGGGTTTGCATTTAGTCCATTATATTATTATCTGAGTCAATACAACATAAGCAGGAGCTTTAGCAAAGGACATCTGCAGTAAGCATATATCCCAAAACATATTATTAAAGAGTTTCACCTTAAGTGAAACCAAATATATGCCACATTGGATGCATGGATCCTTATAACTTTATACCTGAGAAGCATAAACATAAGAAGCCATTGGTGTTTATGAGGATAGTTATCCATGTGTACATGGAGAAGAAATATAATAAGAAGAAAATCCAAAGGTTTTGTGGTCATCAAAGCAAAGTTTAATTATAAATACTAAAAATAAGTCAAACACGGTGAACATTAATACTGCATCCAAACAAGATGAAAATGCTATAATAGTGGATAATACAATAGTGGGTAAAATATAAAGATAATGTCCAATATCCAATCCATGGTGGTTAGCAATTGTTTATTATACAAGTAGGGTTTTAATTATCATAAGGAAGGTGGAAATTGAATAATTAATATGAATAGGATGGCCACAAAAAACATAGTTACTCAATAATAAAATTAAATGCTTTTAATATGGAAAGTGGACACAAAAGATAAAATTACAGACCACTTTTGGAATAATAATGGAAACTGAAACAATAAATGATAGTTGGCCATATAGCTTGCAAAAAAGTAAATGTGAGTAGAGGAAAATACAACTAAAAGTAATATTGAAGCCAAGTACAACATGGAACACAATCTCATATTTAATGTGATTAGATCAAAGTATTTATATTAGTAAATGATCACAAGGACTCTCTTAAAAATGTAAATAAAATTATATAGAGGGAGTTTTTGGAATGAAATAGATAGTTTTTAGAAGAATAAAAAATTATGGAGTAAGACAATTTTTGGATAACATTATTAAATGCATTATTCTTACGTAGACTGAGTTATTTTAGTAGAAATCACCTATAGCATTTGAAGATAGAATAGTAGGGTGAATTCTTCAATTTCACCCAATGGACTATGTGAAAATGTTGTGTGTGTGGCCTAGTGGATAATGGCACCAAATCATCTCATCACCAATATCATTGTGGAATCATGTAATAACCTATTAAACAAATGAATCATCACACAAGCTTATGACATATGGTGCATACATTCTAACTCTCCTATTTTATTTAATTATTCAAATTTGTGCTCAAGTAAGAAGTAACATTTACTAGTTGTTAGGTTGTGGAGCTAAAAGCTTCACCAGGATGCAAACAGGAGGAGTTACGGAGGTTGCAGAGGTTGTGGAGAGTTGTAGAATGAGTTGCAAGGCAATCGACATCAGTCTGATCAATTGACATCGGTCACAGTGCAGTGCAGAAGAAACTGACGTCAGTTATGAGTCAGCCGACATCGGTCAGGGAAGAGCCGATGTCGGCAACCTATGTGAGCAAGCAGTGTGCATGTGGATTTTGGATAGGTCTATTTTTGGACAGGTAGTTTACATGTAAAGACTTATTTTAGTCTTAGAGTTGTGAGTCTAATTATTGTAATTAAGATAGTCTAATTATTGTAAGCATGAAATCTATATAATAGACTCATGGGTTGTATTGTAAACTTGTGCTAGAGAGTAAGAGAGCAAAATAAGCTCCTTCAGAGAGAAGAGAGCAATGATGTGTTCCTCCTAGTGCCACAATACCAAGTGTGGGTGCTGGTTTGGAGAATCAGAAGGGTTCTTTGTGTATGTATGATCTTGGTCAGCAGGTGTGCAGGACCACGTTTGGAGATCTACAATGGTGAGTAAGGTCTAGTGATTTGCAGATGGCAGCAAAGAGTAAGGAGATCCACTTGGAGTATGATTGTGTGCTTGGTGTACTAGCAGCGTATTACTGACTGGTGGAGGTGAACATCAATTCTATATTTGAGTTGATTGTTGGGACCGTGATTGAGAGAGGAAAGTGTTGGAGGAGAATTATTGGTGAACCCTAGAAGTGTGGGAGCTCTAGAGGTGTGAGAAGAAGTGTGGCAACTTCTTTATTGTATTTCCTTCTATATAATTATTAATACAATTGGGTATTGTCTCTCATATTCCTGTGTTGTTTCATATTTCTATTTACTTATCATTCTGGTTAAATTCTGTGTTTAGTTGCTTATACAAGGTAATCATATTATGCTCTTATTGTGGAGAGCAAGATCCTGACAAGTGGGCACCAGAGCTGTTTGTTGTTCTGGGTGTCCTTGACAATTGGTATTAGAGATTTTGGTTGGGTTAATAATAGGTGGTTTCAGATCTAGTTAGTGTTTGTTGATTACAGGGTACTCATAGGGGTTTCTGATTGAGTGGGAGTATAGCAATGGCAGAAGAAAGTAAGCTACGAATGGAGAAACTGAATAGCACGAATGGTCTGATTGATGGAAAGAAAGAGCAGGTAAATAAAGATTGTTGGTTGGTAGAAGATCAGTATGAAGAAAAGGGAGGAGCAAATGTTGCAGGTGATGTTGCACAGGATGTTCTAGATAAAGTAGAATCTTGGTTCACAGATTTCGTTGCCTCTTTCCATGCAGCTCAAAATAGAGCATCTTTTCATGGGTATGTCTTGGGAGACTTTGGAGAGATTTATTTAGGGGTTGGTGAGCCTTGTCAAATTATTGATGAAGGGGAAATAAAGCTGAAATTGTAGACGGATAACACACGGGTGTTGAAGGAGGTCATGCAGGGACCAGTCCTGGAGATGAGTCTAATTTCTTTAGGAAAGTTGGGTGATGAGAGATGCACAGTAACTCTCACAATGGATGCACTTGAATTAGATGGTGGTAAGAAAGTAGGTATCCTTTATCTATCTACTTATATTACTGATTCACCTTCTGTTGTAGAGATGTGGCTTTGTAGGCTTGGTCACATATGTAAGAGGGGAATGCATGTTTCTAAGCGGAGGTCAGAGGTCTTTGACAAACTTAATAATTGGAAAGCCTTGGTTTTCATGGAGGAGATGATAGACAGAGATTAGTTCAAGGGGCTGAGGAATTCTAAGCAGGGCTGTGTTGATTTGAATAGGGTTTTGACCCAAAAGGAGATCGCGGGTAAAAGTTCTCACTCACAAGGAGAACACAGAGACCGATGTCAGTTAGAAAACTGATGTCAGCGTCCATGCAGGGACCGACATCATCTATGTGCAAACTGACATCGGTAACTCAGGGGTAGATAAAAACTGGCGTCAGTCATGGATAACTGACATCGACGATGAGGCAGTTGTAGGGAATCGATGACGGTCGGGTGCAGACTGAGATGTGATCGGCATCGATTACTGAGATGGATTTTGGGCAGATAGCAAGCTATCAAGGAGTCTCAAATGCCCATATGGAGGACTGAAAGGGTAAGTAAACCTCAAATTCATCATTTCCCTTCTTTACACTACTTGTTGCTCACTGATGGTCAAGAATCAGGAAGTCATTAAAGAAGCAGAGTAGGTAGATCCAGGAAATAGTGGGAGCTTGGCATGGATGAGGATTGTGATTCTTTGGAGAAGAATCAAACAAGAGTTTTTTGGTGGAGTTGCCAGTGGGAAGAAAGCACTGAGAGATGAATGGATGTTCAAGATGAAGAAGAGTGAGAATGGACACATGAGATGGAAGGCCAAGGTATATGGTCTTGAGCAAGCTGCAAGATAGTGGTACAGGTTTTGACAGGGGTATGACAAAGCATGGCTTTGGTCAAGGTCATTGTAACCATTGTGTTTTCTTTACCAGGTGGATAATGATTGCAACATTATTTTGTTACTGTATGTGGTGTGGTTGCTTGTTGCAGGGTTACACATGCAGGGAGTTTCTGAGCTAAAGGTAAATTTAGTTTAGAGGTATGTCACGAAGAATTTGAAGCAACGAAATTCTTTGGCATAAGAGACATGGAAGATCACAGGTTGATTTTGTCTCCAGTAGGAGCTGATGTGAAGAAGGTGTTACAGGGTTCAATTCATAGGATGCAAAATTGGTAAGCACACCAAGGGTTGGACAGTTCAAGCAGAGCTTAGAACAGTGTTCGAAATCACATGAGGTCGAGTGTAGACCTGAGTTTTCCTAAGTAGTGGGAGTTGTCAGAAAGTTTGGAGCCAATTCAGGGAAGGAGTACTGGAGGGTAGTTCAGTGGATTCTCAGGTATCTGAGAGGGACTAGTAGCAGGTTAACATGTTATGCAGGGTCAAGGTCTTCACTACATGGAGTTGTAGGTTCAGATGTGGTAGGTTACTTGGATGACAGGTGTAGCATCACAGGATGTGTGGTGGTTGGTCTTCAGGATTGAGCTTGAAGAGGGATACAAGCCAGGGAATAAATTAGATGATGTATAGGTACAGGTACAAGTGCAGTTGTTTATCTCCAAGTGGGAGATTGTTAGGTTGTGGAGCTAAAAGCTTCACCAAGATGCAAACAAGAAGAGTTACAGAGGTTGTGGAGGTTGTGGATAGTTGCAAAATGAGTTGTAGGGCAACTGACATTAGTCTGATCAACCGACGTCGGTCACAGTGCAGTGCAGAAGAAATTGATGTCAGTTATGAGTCGGCCAACATCGGTCAGGGAGGAGCCGACGTCGGCAACCTATGTGAGCAAGCAGTGTGTATGCGGATTTCAGACAGGTCTATTTTTGAACAGGCAGTTTGCATGTAAAGACTTATTTTAGTTTTAGAGTTGTGAGTCTAATTATTGTAATTAAGATAGTCTAATTATTGTAAGCATGAGATCTATATAATAGACTCATGGGTTGTATTGTAAACTTGTGCTAGAGAGTAAGAGAGCAAAATAAGCTCCTTCAAAGAGAAGAGAGCAATGGTGTGTTCCTCCTAGTGCCACAATACCAAGTGTGGGTGCTGGTTTGGAGAATCAGAAGGGTTCTTTGTGTATGTATGATCTTGGTCAGCAAGTGTGCAGGACCACGTTTGGAGATCTACAATGGTGAGTAATGTCTGGTGATTTGTAAGTGGCAGCAAAGAGCAGGGAGATCCACTTGGAGTACGGTTGTGTGCTTGGTGTACTGGCAGCGTATTACTGACTGGTGGAGGTGAACATCAATTCTATATTTGAGTTGATTGTTGGGACCGTGATTGAGAGAGGAAAGTGTTAGAGGAGAATTACTGGTGAACCCTAGAAGTGTGGGAGATCTAGAGGTGTGAGAAGAAGTGTGGCAACTTCTTTATTGTATTTCCTTCTGTATAAGTATTAATACAATTGGGTATTGTCTCTCATATTCCTGTGTTGTTTCATATTTCTAGTTACTTATCATTCTGGTTAAATTTTGTGTTTAGTTGCTTATACAAGGTAATCATATTATGCTCTTATTGTGGAGAGCAAGATCTTGACAAGTGGGCACCAGAGCTGTTTGTTGTTCTGGGTGTCCCTGACACTAGTGATATCTATATGTTATAAATTTTAGACTAATTTAGATTGCAAGTAATCATGCTGAATTTTTTGTGCATATTATTGATCTCTTATGTTGGAGTAGATGAAAAACTAGTTTGGGGAAACTTAGATTCTAACTAATTTTTATACTTGGATTTATTTACTTAAGAATATTACTTTCTTCCTTGGGGAATAAAATCCTTTAAATTGACCCACCTACTTGACCTAATGCTAAATTAGAAATCATGGAATGAATCTGCATGACCTGCACATTGGACATAATTTATATTTCATCTCCTTTGAGAGTATAATATAATGATAGCAAATTTGAATAATAATGTTGAGTTTTCCATGAGTATTATTGATCATTGAATAGTGCAGGAAAGTAGTATGGTCATAGAATTATAATATGGGTTGATTTACTTATACATTTTGAGGTACACTATAAATAGTATAGTTGTCCATATCTAATTAACAATAGAAGATGAGGTTGATGAATGGTTGTATCTTTGAGAAAGTTAACATCTATTTCATGTTAAGTAATTTGGGAATAGCCTCAAATTTGAGATAATGAATACGTGATATTAAAAGAGAATACCTAAATATGATTTGGGTATAATAAGCTTTTGATAGTAAGAAGGTGATAGTTCATCTTATATTGATTGTTGGGTTTCATCAAATCTGGAATGGTTGACAAAGGAACTAATTTATCTTATTACACTTACAAGATTATAGGGAAAGGAATATTACTTATTTCCATCTCTTTATGATAAGATAAATGGTTAAACTTAAGTCTAAAGCATATCAAATTCTAGACACTACTTATATTCGGCTTCCTTTTACTTATATAGTAGATTACCCTTCATTAATAAATAAGGAAATAAAATTTACTAACTTATCTATATATCTTGAATTGGTATTAAAATCCCATGCCTTCTAATAGCTAGATCTCATTGATTAAGAGCGGATTGTTTATTTTATAAGGACCCAATGATCCCACACTAGAGTAATTTTGTCCATTAATGGATCCAATCGATATTTATGTGTTTAAAATTTACATTGAATGAAGGCATAAGATGAAGAAATATCTTAAGATATAAATACATTGGTATATATATCATAATATCTTATTAGTTATATAAATAGTGAGGATGAAATCAGATCTAAGGTAGAACCTTATAAATTTTTTGGCCTTCTCATAAAGAGTAGACTAATAAACAAGGTAATTATACCCACCTATGAAACACTTCCAAACCAATTTCATCAAAACCCATCTCCCTCAAATGTGAGGATAATGTTGGTAGTAAATCTAATTTTGTTGGGTTCTAAAACAATCCATAAAAAAATATTCTTCGTAGAACCTTACGTGGCTAAAATAGTCAAGGGGAATTCAAATTAAGGACTACCACTCACTCAAATAATCAGCATAAAATTTAGAATATTATTAATGTTTTGTAACTCAAAAAGAGATGGGATAGATGATAATTATAGAGATGAAGTTTGGACAAGTGATTCTCGAGTGTTATTACTAGTGTATTTAGCTCTCAATTGGTACATCTTTATGTGGATCCACCATAGACTGAGATATTTAGTCCCTTTGCACTAAGTCATTCCATACTTATAAATATAAGGTAGAATAAGACCTCCTTGGAAATATGTTATAATAATTCCATTATTTTTATTTGTAGAATTGGTCTAAGATTATCCTTTTGTTATGAAGACTCAAGGACTTGGTCACATGCTTTCATGTTTATTCACACTTGGTCATATGTGTTTTAGATTTATCACATGGCATCAAAATTTGGATTTATTTTTTGTGCTTAGACATATTTTAACTTAGCCAATTTTTGAAGTACTTGACTTTGCACATAGGATTTTATAGTCTACCACTTATCAAGTTTTCACGTCTTATTGCTCAGTCACATATTTTTATCTTATTCAGTTGAGCTTACTATGCTTCATCATCACATTATGGTGAAACTTCATAATCTATCGCAAAAATTTATAAGGTGAGAGTATGACTTGGCTCCTATGTGCCACTTGGCACATTTTCAAAGTGTCACACCTTCCTAGCATGGAGAAAGAAGTCATATAGTTCCTAAGTTTAAAATTATATAATGTAATCATAGTGTTCCACTTGTCAATGGTTTATTCATCCATAGTTTTATGACTTATTGACTAAGGTATTTCAATAAGCATCTTATGAGGATGTGAATCAAATATGTGCTTCCATGTGGATTGATCTTGCAACATCACTTAAGTTAAGGGGTGTGAACAATTACCCCTTCACTCAGTGCCACATGTCACAATGTCACACCCTCATGGATTTTAAGCAAAGCCTTTATAGTAAAGAAATCTGTAAGCTTACAAAGTAATTGCATGTCACCACATGGGTTGACATCACAATGCAGAACCCTAATCCTAAGGAACATAACCTCTTTACTCTAAGCAACATGTCACATTATCACAACATCACATAATAAGGAAAGTGCAACATGTTTTTTCCCCAAGTATAGTCATGGCACTTATTCACAAAAAAAGGTAGAGTTTACATTTAAATGCTCAAGTAGGGCCATGACTACCCAAAATGATGCCACATAACATCAAATTCAAATCAAAGGGGGCATGGCATCACCCAAAAAATAAATTCCCATGAATCAAGTAGACACGTCGACCCTAGAGTACCTGATTAAAGTTTATAGTCATCAAAACCCATCAAACTATCATAAATTCATAGATTTTACAAAAATCTACAAGTAGCCTTTGTCATCCTTTAGTAAGCCATGTCTAAGCATTAGCATTAAACCTTATGTTTATGTATTAGACTAAGAATTTAAATGATTAATTCATATATGTAATTATGCATAGATAAAGTGACTAAATTAATTGTTCTGCTATGCAGATATGAGATAGAGGGAGACCTTGAGGAAGATGTCTCATGTGGGCCCATAACCCATAGGTCCCAAGATTGTAACTTGGAAATTGACAAATTGAAACTAAGTCGATAGATCATCCATATTAATCCAAAAGGATTAATTATGATGGATGAAGTTGTAAAGTTTGTTGTTGTGAACCTATGAGTTATTTTGATAGATGTGTTGTGAAGCAATGGGTTTACTCGCTTCACACAAGGGCAACTAATTTAATTTAAAAAAATATGGTCAATTTTTTGAAGTAGTATGAGGAAGGCATTATAATTATCTATGTCATGTGTAAAATAGGAAATAAAAACAAAAACTTCTAGCATATAAATATATCATTAGTATAGATATATTAAATATATCTATCTTAAAAACTATGAGAGATATCAATCACAAGGCACCTAATTCTTAGATTTTTCATATATTACTTAGATTAATGACTCCATTAATTTATCCACAAGTTCTTCATTGACTAATGATAGATGACCTCAATCTAGCTACACTATTATGTCAGGATCAAAAAGAAAAAATAGAAAAAAAGAGCTCCAAACTCCACTATATACCTAATATATTACAATTTTTTAATTTTCTCCAAGCAAGAAGAAGAAACTTCTATATGATAGTAAAATGGACTTAAATTTTAAGTTCATCCATTAAATTTTAACATCTCACTGACATTACAGTCCACTACCACCTCCTAGATAGCATTGTAGGTTACACCTATTAGCATAATCACAAAAGCCTATATGTCATAGATAAATGGCCCCACATGACCTTTACATATTATCTACATTCGAATAAGAATAATATATCCCAAGTGAATAAGATATAATAATTTTATCATGGTAATGATAATATAACCTTTATAGTAAATGAATAAGCAATTGGGTTCACCAAAATATAGTATGGAAAAAGTGGTTTTACATGAAAATTCAATACATTGACCCACACCACATACAATCATATCTAGCCAAATTTACTCTACTGAAACAACAAAATCATACCTTGATGCAATAATTAATACTCTAAAATAAGTATTAAGTGTAAAGAGGGTTCTAAAATAATATTTGGATTATTATGAATCTTGAGACAATTGGGAGAAATAGGGACCAGAAAATAAGTCAAAAATGTGAGACAATGAAAACCCAAAAAAGTTAAAATAAACAAGAAGCTTTTCCCAAACTACCGTAATTGTTAATCTATGGTTTTGGGCACTTGTGATATTCTAAAAATTAATTGTATGGCCCTATTTGCCTACTTCAGGCTCTAACAATCTTATTTGATTTTTGCATTCTATGTAGACCCCTAAGAAAGTAATCTCATTTGTAACCTTAACAACTCATCACATGCCAATAAAAAAGTAGGGAATTGATGAGTAGACTATGTTATCCCTCCATTATTAATAGGCTTTTCTTCTAGACCAAATTTAAAGGACAATACTCAATGCACAGGGTAAGCCTTTCAGTTATTATTTTTAATTGAAAGAGAATGTTATTATTTTTATTTTGGATACACCAATAGTTGAAGTGAAGGGACCAAAGCACATTCAGAAGGGGTTGAAGACTGAGGAAGAAATTTGTGTGGCCGAGCTTGAGTATATTAACTAGGTGGAATTCTTGGATAAAGATCAGGCCTGAGGGAAGTTGTGTAATGTTTCAAGAAATTTGTAAGCCATTTGTTGCATAAATTTAATAGAAACGGTCCTCACTATTGGGTGGACCCGGAGACGTAGGCAATAAATGCCAAACTCCGTTATCAATTTCATGTGGTAATTTGTCATTTATTGCATGTTTTATTTTTAATATTTTGATTTTTAATTAATCAAGAACTCATGCAATAATTGAAAAATTGACAATTTACGACATTTAATTTTAAAACAAAATCCAGTTTTATTGGTGAATGGAAGATATTAGTCTTTTGACAATTCTAATCCAATTCGATAACTGAGAATACTTTACCAAACAATTTACAATTTCTTTTGAGTATTTTCAAGAATTTGTTAAGTTTGAGAAATTCAAAATCCATACTTTTAAAATTTCACTTTGAGTTTTTCAATGGTGTTTACGGATCAAATTTTGGTATCAGAGCAGCGAGAAAGCTAGGTTAGCTTTTGATTGTGATTTGACAGTTGCTTACAATTTATTGGTTATCCATATCACTTGATTAGATTTCAGTGTGCAGTTGTGGAATTAGTGTGTTTGTAGGAAACCATGGGCAAGTTGTCACATAAAGCCAAGATAGAAGAGCTTGAAGCCATCAACACTCAGATTCAGGATTAGAATGCTCTTCTAAGAGCTCGATTATACTCCTTGGATGAGGAGATTGCAAGTTTGAAATTAGAGCTTGAATCTAAGGATGAGCTCTTCATCAAATTACAGTGTGGTGAACCAAAGAAGGCCATACCTTCTACTTCAGATGTAGAGACTATGACTGAGTGCACTATAAGTTATTCACCATGTAATTCATCTACTTCTTCTTTCCATTCAGATTCAGATTCAAGTAATGATGCTATTGGTAGTTTTGAACAACACACTAAGGGTATAGGATCCAAATTGTTAATGAAAATGGGCTTTAATGGAAGAGGCCTTGGTCGAGATGGCCAAGGAATTACTAACCCAATACAGGTGGAGTATAGATCTCCTCATGCAAGTTTGGGTTACACTAGTGAGTAGGTGGAAATTGGAGAAACTTCCTTCATGGCTAAAGGAAGACAAGATTCTAATAGCAAAGGACCAAGGCCACTAGTAGAGTATGTACGGTGTAAGAAGGAAGGTAGAAGAGGTATTGAGATTCCACCTCCTAGTTCCTACACTAGAGTTAGCACTAAATCTTCTGATCCACTTTTTGTGGGATGCATAACCACAGTGTTGCAGTTTGTTGGAAGAGGCATGCTTTACTTAAGCATATTGCAGGTGTTAAGAACCATTCTCGTCATGGCAAAGCGAGAAGAGGTAAAAGGGAGACCTCATCTAAGAAGGTTGTATGCACTCATTGCCATAAGAGTGGACATCGGATTGATAATTGTTTTAAAATTCAATCATATTCTCATTCTATAAGTGGTAAAACTAAGATGATTTATCAACCTGTTAATAAGGTCAATGAAGTCAAATCAATCCAAAAAGATGTTAAGGAATCCACTAAGGAAATCAAGTTAACTAGGCAAAAAAATTGATTAAGTGGATTTAAAATGCACTTGTCTTTCAAAGCATTGTTAAGAATTCTATTAAGGGAAAGAACAAGCTTTGATGATGCATTAGTAGAGTTTGTGAGAACACTTTGAGATAGGTTCATCATTCAAAGTATTTCAATTCTCACCTTACGTTTAAAAGCTCTATGTTTTGGAATCTCCTATTTATGTTGTGTGAGTTATCTAGAGGACTTGAACTCATTTGATCAATTGGAGATAATAGCAGAATGCATGTTGTAGGCTGAGTTAATTCCTTACAACACTCATTTGATTGCTATTTTGAATGTATCTATTTTTGTCACATGGATGTATAGAGGCATTGTTAAGACCCTATGGGCATGTTTGGATGTTAGGCAATATACACTTTGTGTTGTTTGCATTTGCTTAGCATATAAATCCCATACCAGGGCATTGTATTGCAACATGTCTACAACATTTATTATATGTTGTCAGCATTAACAAACTTGTTTTACAGTTACATTGGGAATTGTTTTAGTTTATTGACAGTTCACTGCTTTATAGGATGTGACATGGGCAGACAGTTTTGGTATGTTTTGATCAAGTTATTGGCAATTGCAGATTCCTTTACTCATGCCATGTGTAGGCATTTTTAGTTGAGTTTTTAATCATTTATTTTACCAATGTTTATCTCTTGATATGATTGGGTTCTATGTGATGTGATGCAGTAGACTAGTTATAAGATTTCAGGTGATAGTCAACTTTTGGAGACCAAAAGCCTCTTTTGTAGGGAGGTGTGATCTAGAGTTTAGTTTGAAAAAAGTTTCCAAGTCATGATGAAACCAATTTCATAATGTAGAGCTTGTTGAGAGATTTTTGGCACTTTTCATGGTTTGCAAAATAGACATCGTATGCTCAAGTTATATGCCATTGAAGTTCTAATGTGACAGGGAAAAATGTGGTGTTGCAAGATGACGTGGTGCAATGTGGACATGCCAAGTGGACCAATTAGGTGGCAACACATGGCAGTGAATGGATTCCATAGATTTGTGCAAATTCTATAGAAACTTCTAGTTTTTATATTGCATTAAAAATTACAAGTCCGTAGAAATTTTAAAATGGCAAGTCCGTAGAAATGTTTTGTAATGCCAAGTCTGGCAAGTCCGTAGAAATTCTATGTAATGGCAAGTCCAGCAAGTCTGTAGAAATTCTATGTAATGGCAAGTCCGGCAAGTCCATATAAATTCTATGTAATTCCAAGTCTGGGAAGTCCGTAGAAATGGTGCATTTGCACATTCCATAAAAAATGTTTTGCCCCAGCCCTATGGGAGAAACAAGCCAACTTGCCATGTCACATGCCATGAGAAATGGGAGAATGGATCACATTCCATGAAGGTTGAGTCAAGCTCAGATATTGAAGACCGAGAACCTTGTGCAAACCAAGGACATGGCAAATGCCTTAGCCAAAAGGCATCGGTGACTATTATGTTGGAGACAAGGCTATAAAAAGCCTTTTCAACCTATTATCCCCACGTATGTGGGATAATTATTTTCCATTTTGTAAAAAAATGGTTCAAATCTGCCATGCTAAGACCACGTGGTATCTATAATGGCAGCCTATGTTAGGTGATTGTGATAACCCTAAGCGCCTAAAAAGGTATGTTGGCATTCAATATGGGGGCCGCCAAGCCTTAAAAGGCGTGTAAACAGCTGTAAACTCCCAAATGTGGGACTAAAGAGATAGTTCAAGCACCCAAATAGGTAGGCCGACGACTTGAACCTGGCACCTATCATGTAAAAGAGATATGCTTGGACCACATGAGCCATGGGTTTTGAAGTGTTTTAATAGCCGTGAACTTTTATTTGAATTTATGCTTCGCAGGGACTGTGTAATAATTTTTAAGAGGCCGAGAGCTAGATAGAAGCTTGGAGATGGCTTTAGCAAGCGGATATTAATCCAATTTCTGACCTCTATACATAGGGTAAGCCTTTCAGTTATTACCTTTCAGTTATTATTTTTAATTGAAAGAGAATGTTATTATTTTTATTTTGGATACACCAATAGTTGAAGTGAAGGGACCAAAGCACATTCAGAAGGGGTTGAAGACTGAGGAATAAATCCATGTGGCCGAGCTTGAGTATATCAGGTAGGTGGAGTTCTTGGACAGAGATCAGGCCTGAGGGAAGTTGAGTAACGTTTCAAGAAATTTGTAAGCCATTTGATGCAAAAATTTAATGAAAATGGTCCTCACTATTGGGTGGACCCGGAGACGTAGGCAATAAATGCCAAACTCCGTTATCAATTTCATGTGGTAATTTGTCATTTATTGCATTTTTTATTATTAATATTCTGATTTTTAATTAATCAAGAACTCATGCAATAATTAAAAAATTGACAATTTACGACATTTAATTTTTAAAACAAAATCCAATTTTATTGGTGAATGGAAGATATTAGTCTTTTGACAATTCTAATCTAATTCGATAACTGAGAATACTTTGCCAAACAATTTGCAAGTTCTTTTGAGTATTTTTGAGAATTTGTTAAGTTTGAGAAATTCAGAATCCTCACTTTTAAAATTTCACTTTGAGTTTTTCAGTGGTTTTTACGGATCACTTCATAAATTTTACGACTGACAAATAGCCCCCTAACTTCTTGCATGTCTTTTAGCTTAATTAATTCAATCATTAAACATTAGTTACGACTTAAAATCATAATCTCAGACTTTGTCAGACATTAGGACTAATGTTTTAAAAAAATAAGCCACTTTTTAAGTAATTTTAAAAAAATTATTGAGTAATTTATTTTTTATTTCAAAACACTTTTATAATGATAAATGATGGCTTTTAACCTAGAAAAAAATTTATGTGTTTTAGATTAATTTTTTATTGAAAAGTATATTTTTATTAATAAAATAATATATAATTATGTTGGGGGCATTTTTATTGGATGAAGGCACCTAAGATTCGTCCATGGATTTTTTAATGCCTTTTTCCATGTGTAAAAACCTTATCAAACATTATTATAAAATCAGAGATAAATGTTTGAATTGAATATGTTTTAATCAATGCATGCATCCATGATTACTATAGGATTATATAGCCACCAAAATCAAAAATAGGATGCCAAATTAAATGTTGGAGGTTGGTTGACAGTTGGAGTTGGTAGACGTTGAGGTCCTCCATGGTGGTTGACAGCTTGGTCAGGATAGATGGTGGGCTAGAGTAGATGTGGCTTGACCAGTATTTCCAACACACCCCCTTACTCTAGACCACTGGATTAAATGGATACTTTTATATATATAATATATTAAACCTTTTGCCCTAATGGTATTCACTCCTCGAGTACATTAAACCAATAGTTAGGCGATTGCAACTAGGTGTCAGATGAAACAAATCAGGTGTCAGACGACAACAACCTAGTGTTGGGTGATAGAAAACATGCACCATATGACATTGACCAAGTGTCAAATGACAATGATTGGAGGGGGAGAGTTGAAGCATGCAATCAACTATAGCATGCAAATAGATGATTGGATGATGACATAGTCAAGTGACTATATTTTACAATTGGATGATTGTATTATGTAGTTGGATAGATGCATGATGTATTTGGATGACTGCATGATGTATTTGAATGACTATATTATGTAATCATTTGGATGCATTATGCATCCATGTGATTGTATTATGCATTTGCTTAGCTACATTATGTAGTCATGTGATTTCATAATGTAGCCGAGCAATTATATAATGCAGTTACATGACTTCTTTATGTAGTTGCATGACTGCATTATGAAGTCACATGACTACATTATGTAATTAGATAACTAAATTATGCATCTAAATGACTGCATAATATAGTCATGCAACTACATAATGTATTATGTAGTCACCTAATTGCATTATGTAGTCCCCTGAATACATCATGTGGTCATTTAATGACATCAAACATTCATCTGGCTACATCATGTAGCCATATGACTATTTCATGCATCCATCTAGCTGTATGATGCAATCACTCAAATGTATCATCTAGTTGTCTACTAGCATGTTATAGTTAGGTGATTGCATCCATCATTGTGTAGTTAGGTGACCACATTGAATAGTCAAGCAGCTTCATCATTCAGTATGGTGATTGTATCATGCAGTCAAACAATTGCATTCACCAATTATCACCTCATAATTTGCCTAAACTATTATACACCTTCTAACCTGATTCGCCACCATTGCAAAATTGGTTCACCTAGTGACCTCCAAGTTTTTTTAATATATACCACTAAAATTTTCCCTGACAAGAATAATATAACATCTCATATTATATAATTAATTTTTAATCTACAAAAATATTATAATATATATTATATAATATTTATATAATAACTAACATTTTATATATATACACATATTTATTGGTAAGAAGGATTTTGTAAAGCGTAAGAGTTTATATCGGTGATTACACTTCACTCAAAACCCATGACCACTAACTTGCAATTACTTCTCACCATCATCATCAAGTTCACCTTTAAATATTTCACCACTTTTATGATCTATAACAATGTATTTTGATGTCAAAAAAAGTTGTGTAAAGTAAATGTTGGGGTAAACCAATCAAGATCTAAATCACCATGCAATGGTTTAGTCTATGATGGTTTGCATTCTTCGTGGAAAGAGATAGTGTCTTTGCCCAATATCTATATCAAAATTGTAACTCCCTTGATTTAGATCATAGCACATCTATATTAGTTAAATGCTAGAAATTTTGAAATAAAATATAGTCAAATGTTAGCTTTTTGATTAAAAAATATTTTCTATTGATAATATAAATTATGCATTCTCTTGCCCAAATACTAGATCTAATTCTATGGTATGGACCACATGCAAAATTGTGTTGTGAAATGTCAATCATGTCAAATGTAGAAATTATCAAGATGCATCCTCTACTTGATAGGAACTCCTTCAGATCCCTACTACATTTTTTCACTACTTTCATGTGAGAATATATTATATTTACCTATGTATTATGTTAGTTTGAAAAAAAGGTCTTTTAACTCCACCATAGATCTGGGAAAAATTATTTTCATAGCAATTTATCCTTACAATCTACTTATTTTGATTCCTTGAAAAACATCTTTTGAGAAGTAGGGTTATATTCAAAATTTAGATATAAATCTATTCATTCATGTATCTCCACAAATTAAAATTAAAAAAATACAAAAAAAACACAAAAATTGAATACTAATTCTTCTTTCGATAAGTAGAACACATGCCATGACAATGCACGTCCATCATTAGATATGGTAAGCGAACGAATAGGGGTCAATGTGAATTGCATAATGGCTAGGGTTCCACCTATGATTGCATATGTTAGGAAGAAGAGATTATAAATTTTGTGTTAAAAGTGCCATCTCCCATTGAAGTCGTTTTAAATTATTTTATGTTTTGATTAATTAGTTGTACCTGCAATGGGATTTAAAAATTTGTTTCTATGGTTAACATTCTTGGATAATCACATCTAATGCTATCAAACACTTTCAAGCATATTGATGGCTCAAAAATTGTAATGACCACACTCGAGGTGGATATAGTTGAGCATATTTTGTTAGTAATTAAGTGAATTCAAACCAAATTTAATCCACCATAAAATCTTTAATTCAAAAAACATAAACCAGATTTTAAATGTGTAAAATCAGATTTAACTATGCACCAAATGCAGAATCAATTCCTCAAATCACAGTTAATGTTTGCTAAATGGAGAAAATTAAAAACTAGTAATAACATATAACACAGATATATCATGGTTCACCCAATGTGGGCTACATCCACCAAGAAATTCCTCAAATAATATAGTAATCTGAAACAAGATTACAATGAACTATAGAAAAATCTCTTGTATAAAATGCTACATAAAAATTTGCACTTTCACCTGCACCTGCACAATACTGTATCTCAAAATATGTTATACCACACCTTGTAAATAAACACTTGCACTTTACAAAACACCTGCACTTTAACTATGTCTCTCAAAAGCCACACCTGCAAATGAAATCATCAACAACCTCTAAAAGGTCACACCACACCCTGTATATATAACAAATGATGAAGCAATCCATCCCCCAAGGAGAAACTTGCCATTCCCCATCAAGATAAGCTCTATCCATGAAGAAACATGACATTCTACCTAATAATGCTTATACATAAGCCCCCATCAAGTAGAGACATGTCATACTCCTCCAAAAGGCACAACTTCCAATGCAAAGGTGATAACAACTAACTCCACTTTCATAATACACCATAGAAATTATTAAATGAAACATTTAATAATTTTCTCATATGGAAATCAATCCCACTTCCATAATACATCATAGAAATTATTAAATAAAATATTGAATAATTATACTCATATGGAAATAATTAATTCGCCAGAAAATAAGGAAATCAATCCCACTTCCAACAAACATGGAAGTCAACATGAAAATTATTAAATATGCATTTAATAATATTCACATACATGAGGAGTAAATGAAAAATGCACTCTCCACATCTTTGGATCTCTCTAATCCCCCAAAATGTACCATCATGATCATGTGATAGCCCTAAAGGGCTCCACACTCAACATATTGACCCAGAAAGATAGACAAAATGATGGTATCATTGAGTATGGGGTTTGGTGGCAATGGATGCAAACTCATTTACAACATAAATGCACATGCATAAAGCCATGTATGTTGGTTGGGCTTGTTTAATTCCTCAATTAATGGAAAAAATAGTTATCATATGGTGAAAGTTGATTTTGATTTTAATAGCATCAATTTGAGGAAGTCTATATCGCTTGAAGCTGAGAAAACAAACTTAAAAAATAGCTACAACATAAATTCATGGATTCAACTCCTTCAACATAAATTACATTTATAATCCCATCTGCAGAGAATGGAGCGCAGGATGATCATTGTTGAAGGCTTTTGTCTATGCAATGGCTTATATTGTAATTCAGAATGACAGAGCTTGGGAGCCATTTAGGTGTAGTGGGACTCGATAGTCTAGGTCACATGGCTGTTAAATTTTAGAAAGCCTTTGGCCTACTTGGAAATATTTTCTTCCTTGATCAGGTAAATTCTAGGGTTTCAAGAAACATATCTACAAAACACTTTGCCTCCTCAAACTTCATGGAGTTCTCACATAGCAATTAATTGTGAAACTACGATGAACATTGTATGATATTTCCCCATTTTAGTGAAACATGTTTTATCGATCGGTAATCAGGTAGAAGTATCCTAAAATCACTAATAATAGGAAAGAAGAGGACATCACCAGAGTGATGCGATGTAGGTGCTGGTAGATAGTAGATGGCAGATGTACGGGTTATATGGTTAACACATTATCAAGATGTATGGATTATCCTTTTTGGTAAGCATAGTCTTTCTTAAAATTAATCTGACCACATATTGCATCAAATACCTATATCCAAAACTAAAACCATCAAAACACTAGAATAAACTCTATTATTTACTATGATTCAGGATTTATACATCAAAATAGTTATGCCAATTAACAAGCTACAAAATAGACTTTTCAGTTTCTTCATCAGATAAAAAACATGTTCCCATATATAAACTGGAAAAACTTTATAAATTTAACACAACCCAAAAATTTAAACACTTTTATTGAGTGCAAATGATATGATATTAACCACCTACATAATTTGAGTGTTAAATCATAGATCACTCCATTAAAGTTATTAATAATTATTTTATTAAAAAATATAGAATTATTATAAAATTTAGTTATTATTTCTAACATAATGTACGATTGACCTTGTGATATAATTTTAATTGCTTATCAATGGTTAAATAACTTTTAAATGATTAATTCACTACTAATTTCCAAGCCACTTAGCAAACTTTAAATGGGGGTGACGATGAGGGGAAATGACTGGTCTTATTACAAAATAACTTCATTTTCCATCAAATATTTGGAACACATTTTCACTCCACAATGTGATGCAAGTTTCAATGATAAGGTGTAAATGTATCAATGAAGTAATGGAATGTTATCTGATCAATTGACAAAGAATATTTGGCAATTAAAATCAAATGTAAATAACCATTATCATTTACAATTTAAAACCACCTTTATCCATACATGCACTATATATTTTCAAGATAGAGATTGGGCCACATCTATCAACAAAGTGATGAGATTGGTAACTGTTGACGCTGGAAAGTGCACCCAGCGGCAGGAAAATAGATTCCTACCCGCTCCCCGCAACATGGAAACTCCTCTCTCGCCTGTGGGACGGCAAAGCAGGAGAGGAGAGTCTCTAGGTATGGGCTAGTTCCCTCTGATGTATCTTGTTTGTTTCAGGTAACGCAAAATATAGGTATATAGGTATATACTGGGGGGATGAAAAGGGAGAGAGAAAAGCATGAAAACAAACAGCCTACTCTAAAAGAGGTGATACACCAAAATAAAGGGGTGACCTTCCAGATCTACTCTCAGAATCAGGGAAAATGCAAGTATACTCTACACATCTGGTAGAGGAATCAGGCTGCTAAGACAAAGGGGGAGGCTATAATGGAAAATACATCACAGAGGTTTACCGAGGTGCTGTGGAATGCACACTTGCAAGCAACTTATTATGTTCTGTCCTTCTCAAGTATTGCTCTTCTCCTTTCAGCTGCAGAAACGGTCCCTGTAGATAGCTGGTCTGTTGGTATTACCTGTGAAAGCATGGAGGATAATGACTAAACACAGATAATACTCAGGGCATACACAGCAAATCAATCCAAGATGGAGGCAAAACTGTATTTTTATTGATTCAGGTGGAAAATTTGTAGAGCAGTGCTCTTTACAAAAGTCAGGAAGATCTCGATAAAATGACTAAGTCCCTATATTTATATCAGAAGAGCCAAAAGAAGTCTCATTGGAAAGCATGAAAAACACTATTGATGACATCACAAGTCTGCCAAGACCATGCTTGTTGCCTTGTTTTGCGTGTTGGTCTTTTTCGGCAGCTGGGTGGGTTTTTTCTTGTGCACTGCAGGTGAATTTTGCTGCCCTTTGCATGAACATCATATAGGATTCTCTGCCGACGTCGGCCGATAAGCTACCGACGATGGCAATCTCACCGACGTCGGTTCGTGTAATGTGCCGGCGTCGGCAGTATTGCGCGCGGGGATTTCATTTTCACCGCCCTAAGGCGGGCTTTTACAATTCGCCGCCATAGGGTGGACTTTTAAAATTCACCGCCATAGGGCAGACTTTTTTCCTTGCCCGTCATGGGGCGGGGTTTTCCATTTCACCGCCCGAGGGCGAGATTTTCCAACTTTTGTGCCTGTCGTTGTGCTGCTGACGGCGGCGGTTCTACCGACGTCAGTCTCCGTAATGTGCCAACGACGGCAGTATTGCCGACGTCGACTGACGTCTTTCTTTTTATTTGTGTTGTGGGCGGTGAATTTGCCACCCTCTGCATGTTTGTAGGTGGGCTCATTTTACCTACCCTTGTAGTGGGCGGCGATTTTGCCGCCCTCTGCATTTTTTCTGCCCTCTTTTTTGTCTAAGTGTTGAACACTCCATTTTCTTCTCTTCTCTCGTGGACGTTTGAAGACTATCCCTTTTGCTGCCTTTCATGACCAATGCTCTGTAACGGCACTGTCGAAACCTGAAGGTGGACCTTGCAACCCGAAATGATTGGCCTATAAAGCAGGTGTAGGAGGTGACCAAAATTTTGCCTGAGAGGCAAAATTGGGTCAACAAATTGGTGACTCACAGGGGAAGCGTGCCTGCTATGCTTAGAACCCAGTTGCCTTGCATATCCATTGGGTGCGGAGTCGGATGGTAACTTTGAAGATAGTTCACAACAGCTCAAAAGATTTTGCAATCAAAAATATAGAATTTACCCCCACTGCAAAGGGAAACACACAAGACTAAAAACAACTAACTGTGCAAACTGCACTTAGGGAAAATAGGGAAAACAAAAAGGGAAACTATGTACAGCCGAACCAAAATTTAGTGGCAATGCTTCAGATGTATCCCGTTGACTGGGATACACAATTCTTTGCCGTCTAACCCGGAGAGCTGAAACGCGTTATGCTGCTTGCACTGAGTAATCATGTAAGGACCGCTCCAGAGGGCATCAAATTTTGCATGTTTTTCGGGCTTATCTCTATCTTCATCCCATTTTAAGACAATGTCTCCTTCGATGAAACTCTTTGATGAAGGCTTCTTGTCGAAATGTCTTTTCACCTGATGTTGGCGACTGATCATAGAGACCATGGCCTGGTTCCTTACTTCCTGGAGCTCCATTAGTTCACACAATCTGACCTCCATGCTGCTTCCTTCTTCTAGCTGTAGCTGATGTGCGAGGTCTAGCGCTGGCAATTTGAGTGAGATAGGAAGCCTTGCTTCCCTTCCATACACAAGCATATATGGAGAATTTTTGATTGATCTTTTCGGAGTGATTCGATCGGCCCATAGAGCTGTTTTTAACTTGGCATGCCAAGTTCTCTGATTTTCTTCCATGGTCCTCTTTATAATCTTGATCAAATTTTTGTTAGTGGACTCAGCCAGTCCATTCCCCTGCGGGTAGTAATTTGATGAAGTGCTGAGGTATATACCATACCTTAGAGCCCATTCACTAGTTTTGGTTCCCAGAAAAGCCAAGGCGTTATCTCAGATTATAGTGGCTGGGACTCCAAAACGTGCCACTAAGTCCTCATAGAAATCTAGGACTGCACTTTCATTTGCTTCCTTCAAAGCAATGGTCTCCACCTACCTGGTGAAATAATCCGTAGCAGTCAGGACCCACTTGTGTCCAACACTGGAGGGAGGATTGATCATCCCTATGAAATCCAGGCCCCACTGCATGAATGGTTGTTCAACTTGAATGGGCTGTAGGGGCATGGCAGCCAATCGCTGCTTTCCGTCAAAGAGTGCACACTTCTGACACCTTCTTACCCAGGCATGGGTATCCTTGAAGAGAGTGGGCCAGAAATAGCCAGCTCTCATTATTTTTGCTGCTGTGGTCTTAGGGGCGAAATGGCCGCCTGCTGGCCTATCGTGATACTCAGCCAATACCTTGTCAGTCTGATCGGAGTCAATGCATCTCAGGAGAACCCCAGAGAGATCCTTCCTAAATAATACTCCGTCAATCAAAACATAGGGAAGGGACTGAAGTTTAAAATACCTTCTTTCGGCCCTACCAAGACCCTGTGGACATTCGCCCGTAAGAAGGAAACGCCTCATGTCCAGTGTCCAATCCCTTACGACAGCTGGTTCTTCTGCAGTGGCTACGTCATGGATCAGCAAACTATCTTCATCCTTTTGTCTCAAATATGCGGCTAGCTGTTCACATAGGCCCCTTCCTCTCACCAACTTGGTGATTTTGATGTCTATGTCGTACTCCATTACCTTGGTGATCCATCCTGCTCTTTTCTCGTTTAAGTCTCGATTGGTTAGGAAATCTTTGACGCCAGGATGTGGAACCATGAGATGGATCCTGCTGTTTGATAACATATATCTGAATTTCTTCAAGCTGTGCACCACTGCCAGGACTTGCTTTTCTACGTAGGTGTACCTGATTTTGAAGTCCTCTAACCCTTGGCTGAAGAAGGCGAGTGGTTGCTCGAGGTCATCACTGTTTGCTTGGGTAAGCATGGTAGATATTACTTCTCCATTGCTGAAGGTGTAGAGGTTGAGGTCTTTATTGAAGTCAGGGCTGATTAGAGCGGGAGCCTGGGTCAAAGCCTGTTTGATAGCTTCAAAGCTGTCCTTTCTTGGCGTTGTCCATTTGAATTCTTCACCCTTCTTTAGCAAAGAGGTTAGGGGTTTAACTATTTCAGCAAAATTCAGAATGAACCTCCGAATGAAATTTATCCGGCCAAAGAAACTCTGAAGGCCTTTCTTATGCTTTGGTAGGGACATCTCCAGAATGGAGCGGACTCTCTCTGGGTCAATAGACAAACCTTCCTTGGACACAATGTGGCCAAGAAGTTTCACCTCATGAACCGAAAATGCATATTTCTTTGGATTTAGGGAGATGCCAAATTCCCTGCACCTCTCAAAAATCTACCTGAGGTGCTTCATATGTTGTCCTACCTCTTTGGAGAAAACTGTTATATCATCGAGGTACACCAGCATGTTCTTATTTATCAAACCACTAAAAGCCATGTCCATGGCTCGCTGAAAAGTAGCACCAGCATTGGATAGCCCGAAAGGCATCTTCTGGTAAGCGAACGTTCCCCATTTAGTGGTGAAGGCTGTTTTGTATTGGTCGGAGTCACGCACCAGAATCTGATTATATCCCGAATAGCCATCCAAGAGGGAGAAGCGTTCAGAACCAGTTACCTTTTAGAGGATCTGCTCCATGTTTGGAAGGGGATAATGATCCTTTAAAGAGACTTTATTAAGGTCTCTGAAGTCGATGCACAGTCTGATCTCCCCATTTTTCTTTCTAACTGGAACCAAATTGGCCAACCATGAAGAATGTTTGATCGGAAATATAATGCCGGACTCAATCAACTTGGCCAATTCTTTCTGCATAAGGAGCTCTACCATCGGGTTAATAGGTCTCTGTTTTTGTGTGACTAGTTTTGCGCCTTCATCTAATTCAATAGTGTGCTGGGCAAGCCTTGGATCGAAGCCTTTCAAGTCGCTATAGTTCCAGGCGAAGACGTCAGCGAACTCCTGACACAGCAGCATGAAAGTTTGCCTTTCTTGGAACGTGCAGACCTTACCAAGCACTAGTAACTTGTCCTTGAAGATTTCAACTTTTTCATAATTCTCCTCTTTGGTAGTGATGCATGCTTTGTCATCTCTTAGTTGGTCCTCTCCATTGAAAATACTTTCAAGTGTGACCAGACCCTTAGGGAGTTTATTGTTCTTCAATTGAACAATCTGATTTCCATATTGCTGCTGCAATTTCACTTGATTGTGGACCACAAACTCAGCTTTCTCCTTCAGGAAAAGGGCTATCTGTTGGTCACTTTCGAAGACCTGCCAATTTGTAACATTGTCTGGGATCGAAGGTCGAACCACCACCTTTAAATGGTGCGAACTACAACCCCTGCTTATCTCTTCTAAAACATCAAATTGGGCACCAACAGCTGCCAACCTGTCAGCCTGCTTGTTTTGTTCCCTGGGAATCGAGGTAATGTTAAGAGCAAGGAAATCCTCCATCAAGTCCCAGACTCTGTGCTTGTAAGACTTCAGCAAGGAGTTCTTGGTTAGGTTCAGGCCTCTTATTTGGTTCACTATTAGTTCGTTGTCCCCCAGGATTTGCAATTTTTTGATCCCTCTCTTTCTTGCCCACTCAAGTCCATGAATCAAAGACTCATATTCTGCAACATTACATGTGCAAGAGAACTGGAAATGAAAAGCTGAAAAATACCTTTCTTTAGAAGGGGAGATTAACATTGCCCCACCACCAGCACCCAGTTTGCTTCTGAAATCGTCGAAGTATAACTGCCACAGGCCAAGGTCTTCTTTGTTCTCCTTCATTATATCGGGCATGACGGCGCTTTCTTCATGCAAGCAATAGACACCAAGGTCTGCCTCCTCAATAAACTTATAAGGATCGTGTTCGAAGTTATCGCTTCCCCACTCATCCAAGAGTAGATCTGCGACTCCTTCAAGAGCAGAAGATGAGGACTTATCTGTTTGAGAGTCTTCTGGATCAATGATAGTGTAACTAACATTCGCTGCCTTGGGTGAATAGGGCTCTAGGTGGTCCTTGTAGAGTGGCTCGGATTCGATTTTCATTTTGGTACCGTATTTGGTTCTGAAAACCAGGTATGACCAATTTGCTGCTAGATAGCCCCCTATCTTGGACGTAAAGTCCCTTGACAAACAGATTGCAAAATATGGAGGAACGTCCGCTACCACTATATCTTGGGGGATTGAGAATGTCGGGTAGGCATGCAATGTTAAACTCAATCCTTTCAGGACTCCGACTGTCTTTGCAGGCGTCCCATCTAGTTGCAAGACTCCTTTGTTCATTGCTTCGTAATTTAACCCCATCTTATCAGTAATGAATTTAGGCATTACTGAAGTGCTGGCCCCACTATCAATTATGCAATTATGTACTAAGAAATCCCCTATGATCAAAGATACATAAAAAGGGGGAGTCTTTTCTTCTTTCTTTACCTGACCTGGAGCCGAAGGCTGCCCATTCATCATTAGGACGTTATTAGTGTCTGTTGGGATGGCCTGGTGATCTAGCTCATGCAATTCTTTCTTCAATACCTCTTTTTGTCCCGGAAGAGACAATGAATCCCATAGAGAAATGCTCACATGCAATTTCTTCATTTGATCAACTATATTAACTTGGGGACTGACTCCTTTCGTGTTTTCCTTTGGGCTGATCCCGATTAGAGCTGTAGACTGAGGAGCTGGAGGTGCAAATGGTTGTCTGGGAATTGGAGCCTTTTGAAAAGGGTGTGGTGGAGGATTCGCTGCTGCCTGAGGGGAAGCTTGCACTTCTCCAACTGCTCTTATTTTAAATCTCGTATTGGTTGCAACGTAATCAGCATAATTGCCTGCAGCGCCCCCATGATTAATTGCACAGAGCTCGCCCTCTTCATGATTTATCAAGGTAGAATCCGGCTGAGTTTGATTGTTACTTGTGCTAGGTTGATCTGAGAACTCAAAAAACTGAGAGAAATCAGCAGCCTGATTTTTTGAATTCTAAAAAAAATTCAACATATCATTCGTGTGGGCAGCTTGCTCTTGACCCTGTCTCATGTTTGAACAACCTGGCTATTTTTGCACTAGATTGTTCTGAGTAGGTACCATGGCTTTAGATGCCGAAGAAGGACCTGAGTTATAATTTTGATAAGGCTTGGTTGTAGTGAGCTTCCCCTGACCTTGGTTATAATTTTGAAAGGGGGGTCTAGGGGCATGGCCATAATTTTGATAACCCTGGTTTGGCTTGTGGCTTTGAGCTTGCTACCTTTTAAGGGCAACAAGTTCGTTTGACATGCTCTGCAATAGGCCCTTAACTTCATTTAATTCATTAGATGGAAAAATAGCTGGTTTCTCGATGATAGGTAGGGGAGCAATTGTAAGAGCGACAGCCTGAATCGGGGGCAGCAGTTCTGGGAAAAGTGGCATGTGAGGTCTAGGGGCGATTTTGCCGGCTTGAATTAAGCAATTTTCAGCCACAATGGCTATGTCGTACGCAGCCGGCAGTATGTGTCCCCCCATAGATTGGATCATCATGGCAATGTCACTATTTAATGCTTTTAGATAGTACAAGAAAGCGTAGCTGGGGGTCGGCCTTACCAAGATGGGGATTCTATCCCAAGTCTTTTGAAACCGCGTGTTGAAGTCCTGCATGTACTCGTGCGGAGCTCTTTTTATAGTTGTCAGTTGCTCAGCAAGAGAGAGGCCGTCACTTTTTTCCCCAAAATGATCAGTCAAATGGGTGCCCAATTTGTTCCAAGAATGTATGGAATTCACAGGCAAGGTGCTGTACCAGTCGAGAGCTTTTCCTTTCAGAGACAAGGCTAACAGTCTGATGGCAATATTTTCTTCTGTTATATTGTGAATATTGCAAAGGTTGGCAATATTTTTGATATGCTCAACAATTGTAATAGGTCCCACTCCATCAAAAGAAGGTACATTTTTTAGAGCTGTTCCTGGGATCGGATCATAGCGTGGGAGGTTTAAAGGGCTCTCACCACGAAAAGTTGTAAAAGGCAAGGCCATGGCTGGAACAGGTTGTATTTGTGGTTGAGCTGGGTTGATGTTCCTAGCAACAAGTCTATGAGGATTTACTAGTGGATAAGGGCGAGTTCTTTCAAATCTGAGCCTTTTAGCAGAGTTTAAAGGTAGTTCAACGAACTCAAAGGGGACCCTTCTTAAAGCTGACCTAGTGGTAACTTTTGGCATAGAAGTTTAAGTGACTGGTCTTAAAAATAAAGAACTGAGCTCTTACCAGTGGAGTCGCCAGATGCTAGAAATCTTTGAAAATCACTGTAGCAGGACCAGCATCAATCCTGAAATACTACTGCGTTGAAAAATACAGTCCCACCGAGCGTGCCAAAACTATTGACGCTGGAAAGTGCACCCAGCGGCAGGAAAATAGATTCCTGCCCTCTCCCCGCAACATGGAAACTCCTCTCTCGCATGTGGGACGGCGAAGCAGGAGAGTAGAGTCTCTAGGTATGGGCTAGTTCCCTCTGATGTATCTTGTTTGTTTCAGGTAACGAAAAATATAGGTATATACTGGGGGGGATGAAAAGGGAGAGAGAAAAGCATGAAAACAAATAGCCTACTCTAAAAGAGGTGATACACCAAAATAAAGGGGTGACCTTCCAGATCCACTCTCAGAATCAGGGAAAATGCAAGTATACTCTACACATCTGGTAGAGGAATCAGGCTGCTAAGACAAAGGGGGAGGCTATAATGGAAAATACATCACAGAGGTTTACCGAGGTGCTGTGGAATGCACACTTGCAAGCAACTTATTCTGTTATGTCCTTCTCAAGTATTGCTCTTCTCCTTTCAGCTGCAGAACCAGTCCCTGTAGATAGTTGGTCTGTTGGTATTACCTGTGAAAGCATGGAGGATAATGACTAAACACAGATAATACTCAGGGCATACACAACAAATCAATCCAAGATGGAGGCAAAACTGTATTTTTATTGATTGAGGTGGAAAATTTGCAGAGCAGTGCTCTTTACAAAAGTCAGGAAGATCTCGATAAAATGACTAAGTCCCTGTATTTATAGCAGAAGAGCCAAAATAAGTCTCATTGGAAAGCATGAAAAACACTATTGATGACATCACAAGTCTGCCAAGACCATGCTTGTTGCCTCGTTTTGTGTGTTGGTCTTCTCCGGTGGCTGGGCGGGTTTTTTCTTGTGCACTGCAGGTGAATTTTTCCGCCCTTTGCATGAACTTCATATAGGATTCTCTGCCGATGTCGGCCGATAAGCTGCCGACAATGGCAATCTCACCGACGTTAGTTCGTGTAATGTGCCGACGTCGGCAGTATTGCGCGCGGGGATTTCATTTTCGCCGCCCTAAGGCGGGCTTTTACAATTTGCCGCCATAGGGCGGACTTTTACAATTCGCCGCCATAGGGCGGACTTTTACAATTCACCGCCATAGGGCGGACTTTTTTCCTTGCCCGTCATGGGGTGGGGTTTTCCATTTCACCACCCGAGGGCAGGATTTTCCAACTTTTACGCCTGTCGTTGTGCTGCCGACGGCGGCGGTTCTGCCGATGTCAGTCTCTGTAATGTGCCGACGATGGCAGTATTGCCGACGTCGGCCGACATCTTTCTTTTTCTTTGTGTTGTGGGCGGCGAATTTGCCGCCCTCTGCATGTTTGTAGGTGGGCTCATTTTACCTGCCCTTGTAGTGGGCGGCGATTTTGCCGCCCTCTGCATTTTTTCTGCCCTCTTTTTTGCCTAAGTGTTGAACACTCCATTTTCTTCTCTTCTCTCATGGACGTTTGAAGACTATCCCTTTTGCTACCTTTCATGACCAATGCTCTGTAACGGCACTGTCGAAACCTGAAGGTGGACCTTGCAACCCGAAATGACTGGCCTGTAAAGCAGGTGTAGGAGGTGATCGGAATTTTGCCTGAGAGGCAAAATTGGGTCAATAGTAACTTTACTTGTCCTATAGATATAGAGGCTTACATATATAGATTTACATATAGAGATTGGGCCATCTCTATAAATTATTAGACTTGGGGCGGATGAAAGAATTTGGTTTGTAAGTTTTTTTGGTCATTGGTTGATGAGATTGGGATTTGGTTTTCAATTGGTAAGTCAGTTTGGTCATTGATTCTTGAGCTTTGGTTCTCTTATTGAATCTCCTATCCAATAGTTATAGTAGTCAGGAGCGTCTGCCAGATAGATAGGGGGTCATTAGTCAATCTATAGGTCACTCTAGACTCTAGATAGAGAAGAGACACACATACATATATATTCGATAAAGAGCTATCCACTTGCCTATATATCAATCTAGGATCCCCTATCTATATATATGGGTTGACCCTATATCATATATACTTTTTAAATGGGGGCACTCTGACAGCCTATATATCTATAGAAGAGACCCACATATATATACATTCAATAGAGACCTATCTATCTACCTATATATGTAACTATCTAAGACCCAAACCCCACACATATCAGACCATACATCACCATCTATATGCCTATATATTTATCTAGGACCTATCCATCTGCCTATATATCTATATGGGACCTTGTTAGATCATTATGGGTGCTTCGATTGATAGGTTATACATCTATCTACATCCATAGAAATTAGTATTCTCTATGGGATATATAGATTGGGGTAGGGAGAAACCAAAAAGAGCTCATGCATTGAATGATTCATTGACTGAAAACCCTAGCATTGGCCTGACAAGTGTACACGTATACCCATCCTATCGATTTTAGACATTGTCAACTCTAACACCAGTACCCCAGGTCTGGGTTGACAGGGTTGACATTTGCCTATGTGGTGGCCTATTTGTAGTCCCAAAGGATTGTAATATTTTGTTTTTGGGTGTCAATATATTATAAATATGGATGAATGGAAGCAAAAAGAAAGACTCTGAGACCTTAATGTTTTAAACCCATAGTAGCGACATTGCATCATTGATTTGAGTTGCACATTAGACATGGTATCATGTTTCAATCAAATTAAATATGTCACCACCTTGTAAGCTACAAACCTTTTTGTAATGGATGATGCAGGTCATTAAAATCCAACCACCTCCATGAATTTGGGTTTAATGTATAATATGTCCCCCTAACATATGATATCAAATCAAAATTTGTAGCCTGTATCAACGATGAAAGAATATACGCTGAATAAATGGTACAATCTTGTACCCATTTTCTACACCCCATATATAACCTTGCCAAACATATCAATACATGGAAATAACTTTTTTAATTGATTATAAATGGTGATATAACTTTTAAATGATTACTTCACTTCTTATTTCCAAGCCACTTAGCAAAAGTTAAATGGGGGTGATGGTGAGTGGCGATGACTAGTCAGATTGTAGAATAACTTCTATTCCCATCAAATATTTGGGACATGTTTACACACCACAATGTGATGCAAATTTCAAAGATGAGGTGTAAATGTGTCAAGGAAGTGGTGGAATGTGATATGATTGGCTGACAAAGAATATCTAGAAATTAAATTTAAATGTGATATCGTTTGATGAGATTGGGATTTGGTTTTTGATTGATCATTTATTTTTGATTGGTCATTGGTTTGATATATTAAGAAGTGGTTTTATCTAGTGGTTATTTATTCTTGATCTTTTGTCCTCTCCTCAAAATTCATCTCTAATAGATATATGGGATCCCACTCAACCATCCTGATGAATACTTGATTAGTCGTACCGTGGTTTTGGTGCAAAATAGATTCGCATCTGGTGACACCATGCCTGAACACCTCAAAACTTCATGCACATCATCCCTAGATTTAATTCTACGTAGACAAACATGCAAAATTCAATGGCATGTCACATATGTGAATCTAATATGCAGCTTCCACCAAACTATTTAGGTAATAACCAAGAGCGATTTTGAATTTTGGGTTTGGAATTTCAATAAACTATTAAAGTGGACATGGGTACATATAATCAATATCAATATTGTAGTTGTAAACACTCCAACCATTTGTGAAATATACTCCAGAAATGAAAAAAACATGCATACATTCCTTTCGGCGTAACTTGCACCTTTGGGGCAACTGCTATTATAAAGTTAGTCATACAAAAAAGATGCGTGGAAAGTCACCCCCCAAAAGCAAATCCATACCAAGTTAAACAAATCTTAGAAAGAATATAAAATTACAAAAGGACCAATGTAAGACCCCATGAACCAAAGTTAAACTAACTCAAATGCAAATCAACTAAAAAAAGTGACTAATTTAATGTCTATGATCTCACTGTATAATGAATCATTGGAATTGCTCAAGTTCTTATTACTATTTACAATCATTCATACGTGTTAAAACTTGACAAGTATCATCTTTGTGATTAATTGTAATATAATAATCATTCTCTATCTCCTTGTTCCTTTGCTCCATCATATGTGTATAATTTCCCCAAAAAACTAAATATATATAAAAGAAAGACAGTAGTCACTTTTATATATATATATAAGAAAGATAGTAGTCACTTATATAAATTAATGAAATAGAAATGAGAAAATAAATTTTTAATGTTTTTTTTAATATTTACACACAGTGGAATAAATATACCAACTTATTTTGATAATTTTAAATCAAAAGTTATTAAATATTAGTTAAATTATAAAATAGGGTGAATTTTCCTTTTACATTTTTAAGAGTAGGGTGAATTAAAAGTAGATGGTGTTCATCTTCAACTCTGTTAATATTATAAATTATACAAATTTATTCATCATGAGATGGATTTTTTTTTTAATGCAACGACCCATTTCACTATCCAGAACATAAGCATTAATTCTTATTGGATTTTTTTTTTTTTTTCCAAGCTCAAAATATTAGAAAAATAGTTTTGATGAATCATACTAAAATTAAGAGTCTTTATAATACTCCAACTTCCTCTTATTATTAATTTCATTTGTATTTAATGTTATTTTTAATTTCATGGTGACGTAAGATATAATTTTATTAACTATGTTGATTGGATTGTCCTCTTCAATATTCAAACATCTATGCCAAGCTTGAGTGTCCCACCGTTTTTTCAACTTATGAAAGCTACTCTTCATATTTTACTCGATAACAAAGAATCTACTAATACAATTATATTAAATATATCTATCTAAAAAATGCTGAGAGAACACTTTAATTGAGGGTGTCAAGGATGAGAAATTATTAAAGTGGATGGCCAAAAATCACTTTCATGCACAACTTTTAGCCCAGGTTGATGAGGGAACTTCTATTGATTATGTATTACAAGTCATTGTTGACCCCGATCAATCTACCCTTAAATTGGACACCCTAAAGGATGCACAACTTATTGGGGTCCAAATAGTTCTCTTTGGTGAAGTAATTCTCTTGGAGTCCATGAAGATGTTGGTCATCTTAAATTTTGAATATGGGAATAGGCTTGCTCAAATTTGGGAATGATGAAAGTTGTGGTTGTTTAAAATGTTTTGTAGGGATCCAAGCTTGATGCCATATATGCCAAAATCAGCATCCCTTCCTCTGGCTTTAAAACTCCAAGTTGGTGGTCTCCATTGCCTTCGAGGAGAAGTAATCCTTTGTCCTTATGGTATTCAAAGACTAGAATCTCTATTTCAGTTTTTGTATAGTGGTTATTATGCTTATAAAACTACCTTCGAGTGTTGGACTTAACTATTGTATTCTTGATTTCATCAGATTTTTTAATATTATAATAATAGAAGGGCAATAACCCCATTTTTTGGTCCATCAATAAAAATGTTGAGAAATAACAAATCTTGAGGCACCTATGGGTTTGTCACATATCACATTGATTAATCATTCTATTACTTTCTCAAAAAAAAAAATGTTGCAGCGATAGATGTGTTGGGTGAATATTTTGTCACCAGCTAACTGATGGGCAAAATAGGTGTTTCAACCATAGCATAAGGAGATTTATTAGCTAAAACGTGTGGGTCTACCACATCAAAATAGGATAAATCTCTCCTCTTATCAAGGGGAGGTTCCCTATAAATATGAGGTACTAATATATATTATATATATGCTGAAAATAACACTCAAGGGTAGAACAACACCATCCATCTCTCTTTTTTTAGAGATGATGTTCACAGACATAGGATAATTTTGGTGAAAACACTGAAGGCACTTCTCTTCTTTCTAAAGTGATCTACAGCAAACAGTAGGAATTCTTTCTAGTAGGTAACTATAACAGGGCACAGTAGCTAGCAGTATGAGGTGTAGCACAAATTCTCCACCTTAACTACCAAAGAGTGAAATATGAAAGATAATAGGGGCACAAAGTCATCCCAAGATCCTTTACACAAAAACAAACTGAAAACACACACACTAAAGACAATTGTGGCAGCTCAAAGTCTTCCCACAGTTGGCTTCAAGACACCTTCCAGGTTACTTCCACTAGTTCTGCTTATTTAATTAAAGAGACAAGAACGCATTCAGGAAATAGACATAAGAACAATTTTCTCAACAACACAAGTTATTCCAGCACAAAGTCTGAAATGTCACGTGTTTTCTCATTCAAATAAAGAAATATGATTAACAAACTGAGCTCAAAGTCTCAAAAAATGTCTTTCAATTTGAGCAGAGTTTTGCTTCTATAATAGAGAGATCTCATTTGCATAAAATAAGAGATTACAATATATAGCAGCCAAAAAAGACTTGGCACTTTGTTTCATAGAATTGCTCATGCTGCATTCAATGCCTTGAATGCATTTTTAGATCTGTCAAGGGGCCATGCTGGAACAGGGCATCAGCCTTAACTGTGGCATGTCAATTCATCTCAAATATCTCCTCCAAAGTATAGGCCGCATGGTCCTCTTCTTGATATTTGTGCAGATTTCCACTTCGCCTTTACTCAATGGAGAAAAATAGGCCACGTCCTTGAGTGCTCACGCTCTCTGATGTCCACTTGGTGGACTGTTTCACCAACTAGAAATAACTCATGCATAGATATTTCTGGTCTTTCCCTCTTTTCTTAATGCATTTTGTCCCTTTCTCATGATTTGAGCTCTCGGGCTATCTTTTCCCTTTCTACTAGCTCTTTCGGCTCCTTCCTCAGCTGGTCACTGAGTTTGTTCTTAGGTTCATGCCACATTTAAAAATCAACAGATATTTCACTACCCTGAATTTGATGTATGTGGGGATGTCACTGGTTGCTGGTCACTTGAACCACTTTGAACCTTGAACTTTGAACCTTTGAAAGTTCATTGGTTCAATGGTTCAATAGTTCGGGCGGTCCCATCGACTCCTTGGTTCAATCACTTTTTTCCTCTTTGGTTGAACCATCTCTTCGAACTTGTCTCTGGAATCTTTCGCTTCCTTCCTTCAAATCTTTTCGTCGAACTTTGAAATTTCTTGAACCTTTGAACTTTGAACCTTTTGGTTCAAAGTTCAATGGTTCCTTCTCTTTCTCATAATCCTTTGGTCCTTTGAAGTTTCTAGATCCTTTTATTTTCTGTTGAACTCGTTGAACCTTTGAACTTTGAACTCTTTTGGTTCAAGGTTCAACAGTTCAATAGTTCATTCTTTGTTCTTCGAATCCTTTGTTCTTCTAAGTCTCTCAAACTTTATTGAACTCGTTGAACCTTGAACCTCTGAACCATTTTGGTTCAAGGTCCAATGGTTCAACGGTTCAATCTTTCTTCTTCGAAGTCTTCTTTTGTTTAAGTCTTTTGAAGTCATTGAACTTTTCAGAGCAGTTGAACTTTGAACTTGTCGAAGCGCTTAACTCTTTAAGTCTATCGATGTCGTTGAACCTTTGAACCCATTGAACCTTTGAACCTTTGGAGGCGGGGTTCAATGGTTCAATGGTTCAATATTTTTTTTGAACCCTGTCGATGGACCTTTTGGGTGAACTTCGGCGTTGAACCAGCCTTGAAAATGCTTGAGTGTTGGGAACTTGTTTCTTTGTGAGAGCTCGCCTATTGAAGTTGTTGAACCTGTTGAAACTGCAAGTCCCTTAGCTAAAAAATCTTGAATATTTGAAGAATTAGAGTGCTCAGAATATTTTTTGAGAAGAGAAGAGAGAATTTTGGCTTGTAGGACCAAAATTGTTGATATGTTGTCCCCAAAAATGAGTGACAGATTTTGGGAACAACAGCTGGCTCCAGTTGGGAAACTTCTATTGATTGTAAAAATAATCGAAAGGAGTAGAATCCAGAATCTCTAGTGCCTTCAAGTATGCCATTGGGCTACGGAGTCATGCTACCCAAAAAAAAAGGTGCCAAAAATAAATGAAAATGAACAACACAAAACAGAACTAAAGACTATACAAATATACATATGTACAACTGATGTCACCTGATACTTCAAAGATTGAAGTGCTTCAGATGCTGCCCATTGTGAGACAGTGAAAATGGCATTCTATCTTGATATATCAGCAAGAAACTATTTTCTCCCCAGAATCGGTGATGGGCGAATGGAACTCTCCACCAGAAATCACATTTTCTGTGCACTCTTTTTGGTTCTCTCTTCTTGCCCCATGGCAAGACGTGGTCTCCAATTTGAAAACCATAAATCCTTGCTCTCTTGGCGAAGATTTTTTTTTCCTAACTTTAGCGTGCAGCATTATGGTCCACTACCATAGCTTGTTGCTCTTCTGGTCCAGTGAAGCACATGATTTGATCGTTAGCATGAAACACCTGCCAATGGTTAGCTTTATCAGGCACACTTGGTCAAAAGACCAGTTTGATAGTGTACCTATTATCTTTGAAATCGAGGTGAGGAACCATGAAGGTTGCAGGGATAGCCAATGAATTTGCACGATTATGAAGCTTTCTGGGCACTACAAAAATATTGAAAGCTTCAAAACTTTCAATTTGATCCCATACCAGACTGCGGTAATGTCACAATTTTTTGTTCTTGGTTTGACGCAGGTTCCTCACCTGACGAACCACCAATTCAGTATCTCTTTTAGCATGAAGGAGCTTGACACCTCTATCTTAGGCTGCTTTCAACCCGAGTAACAGAGATCCATATTCAACAGTGTTGTTGGTGTTGTTGAACTACAACTTATATGAAGAAGAAAAAATATCTCCTTGAAGAGATATCAACACAATCCCAGCTCCTGAGCTAGTAGAAGAATTGCTGCCATCAAATTCCAGGATCCAAACATCATCATAAACCGACTTTTCTTTAAATTTTTCTTCGTTTGGAGGGGAGAATTCTTCTACATCTATAGCGTGCCCTACCAATTCTTCTAATGTCTTGTTCGAATCAATTTTTGAATCGCCACCTACAGGACTTCCATTCGTTGTAACAGGGACGTCTTCAATAGACAAAAAATAATTACCCCTGCCTAAAGACTCAAATAGAATTTGAGCTTCAAGCGCTAATGTTTGAGTGACAACATATTTTGCCTCCTTTTCAGGAAGCAGCGTCTGCATGATGCCTTTGACCGGGATATTTACCTCAGACAGGTCCATGCTCAATTCTCCACCAACGTCCTTGCAAAAAATTTGTCCAAGTAGAATGCCATATGAATCTGGAACGTCAGCCACCAAGACTGTCATTTTAATTCTTTTTTCTGGGAATGTCGCAAATGCAAACTGGGCATCCTTGATTTGTCCCAGCAAAGGTACTTGTTTATTTTCCATTGAGAAACATCTCCTAAAAGTCTTGGTCAGCGTGAGGCTAAGAGATTCAGCTACTTTGGCAGGCATGACATTGTCAGACGCCCCTGAGTCTATGATGCAATTATTCAGCTGGTGTCCATTTATCAACAGGGAGACATAAAAAAGTTCTGTCTTCTTGAGAGTAGCAGGAGGAGTAATGACAAGGTTATTCCAGGTGGATGTGTTCTTGGAGGGACTAGGGATTACTTTCGAAATTGCTTGTCCTACAAAGATGGCTTTATCCTTCACACATTCCACTAATCTATTCAACTGTTTAAGGTTAGATTACAGGAATTCATATTCAGACATTTGAATTTTGATCTGCTTGACATGGTCGACTATGTCAAATGACTGGAATGAATTAAGAACAGGGGAAGACAGTTGGTTTTTAGGAGGTGGTACTGATCTACAAAATTAAAGTTGAAGGTGAAGGCGTGCTTGAGGTAGTTACTTTTTTAGGGATCACCGAGTCCTTTGATTGAAAAGGCAAAGTGGTTCCCCGCTTAGCAATTAAAATTGTTGGTTGAGATCGCTCCCCTATTTTTTTCTTATCAACTTGCTGTGCTGACTGGTTCTGGAATCGGATGAATACAGCGTATGATCCATCAAATGCTTCACCTTTACTTCTAGGTTCATCTCGGTAATTCAGGAAACTAATGTTGGAGTCGCTAGCTAATTCTTCTTCTCCTTCTGTGAAGAGATTAGCGTCATCTTCTAGGTTCAACTCAGGTTGAAAAGAGAAATCAGATTCTGTTTCAAAACATCCAACTGCTGAGTTGGTTGGAGGTGCTTCAATGGCAAGTTTTCCCTAAGGGGGAGGAAGACGATTTGGCTACCCTTGATTTCTGGCAGCATTGCCTTAGTACGACTGATTGAGAAATGTCCTCCTTGATATATCTCTATACGAAGGAGCAGAAGACATCCCTTGCACCATTTGCTTTCTAAGAGCTAGCAACTCATTTGCTAGCTTTTACACCATTGGATCAGTGGTTCCTGTAGATAGATATTCAGAGGATGAAGAAGATTTACCTCTGTTAGGATCTCTCCTTATCTTCCATGCCAAGATGAGATCATCTTCCACCTCAGTAGCCAAATCCTGCGCTACAGCAAGGTCTATGTGGCCAGCACGTCTTAGCAGAAAACTCACTTTGGGAAGCTGTGAGTTGATGAAGAAGCATTTGAGATTCTCAATTGTTGGTTGAGTAATTGTAGGAATCCTGTTCCTCAGCTTGTCGAAATTGGCTATGAAATCTCTCATTGGTTCATGAGGCTCCTTCTTCATTTGTGTGAGTTTGGCCAGCAGGGCATGTGCATCTTCTGTAGACTTGAACCTGGCTTTGAATTTGACTTTGAAGGTGTTTTAGTCAGTCACAATTTAGGCCTGCAGATGATAGAACCAATCTGCAGCAGCACCTTGCAATGTTTCCACAAATAGCATGACTGCTACGTCTTCATACTCCACGCCTATCACACCACAGGCTATGTTGAAGGCTACAATATGTTCATCAAGATGAACTCTCCCATCACCATAAAATTTGAGAAAATTCTTCTTAGAACTGCGAGGTAGCTCATGTAGAGGTGGAGTTAAATTGAGTGGGCCAAAAGAGTTACCCCGGGGACCTTGAACTGCCATGATTTGACTACTGAAGGGAGGGATAAAAAATGCTTGAGGGGTATGTATTGACAAAGTTTTGCTAACAGCAGAAATGGATGTTTTGCCTAGTAATGGAGACCTGATTTTGGTAGGAGGAAAACTCTTGGTTTGCTGAAGGTGAGATGGTGAAGGGAAAGGATCAAAAACACTTTTTTGTACCAACTCGAGTACAAGGTCAACAATACCTTTAGATCTTTAGCTTCTTATATACCGTGAATCCGCCAGAGTGCAAAACTAAAATAGATAAGGATAGGGACTGCTTCAATTTGAAGCTTGAGGCTTCAAACTGCACAAAACGTTCCCCAGTGGATCTAGTTTTGCAGACCAGATAATATAATGGAAATGGATAAGGCTATAATGATAATGGATAAGACACAGGAGATGCTTCAATATGAAGCTTGAGGCTTCAAATTGTGCAAAATTGTTGTCCCCAGCGGACTCACCAAAAACTGTTGGGTTAATATTTTGTCACCAGCGAACTGATGGGCAAAATAGGTGTTTCAACCACAGCATAAGGAGATTTATCGTCCAAAACATGCGAGTCTACCACATCAAAATGGGACAAATCTCTCCTCTCATCAAGGGGAGGTTCCCTATAAATATGAGGTACTAATATTATATATATATATATATATATATATATATATATATATATATATGCTGAAAATAACACTCAGGGGTAGGACAACACCATCCATCTCTCTTTTTTCGGAGATGATGTTCATAGACATAGGAAAATTTTGGTGAAAACACTAAAGGCACTTCTCTTCTTTCAGAAGTGGTCTGCAGCAAACAGCAAGAATTCTTTCTGGTAGGTAACTATAACAGGGCGCAACAATTAGCAGTATGAGGTGTAGCACAAAGTCTCCACCTCAACTGCCAAAGAGTGAACTACGAAGGATAATGGGGGCACAAAGTCGTCCCAAGATCTTTTACACAGAAACAAACTGAAAACACACACACTGAAGACAATTGTGGCAGCTCAAAGTCTTCCCACAATTGGCTTCAGGACACCTCCCAGGTTACTTCCACTAGTTTTGTTTATTTAATTAAATGGACAAGAACGCATTCAGGAAACAGACATAAGAACAATTTCCTCAACAACACAAGCTATTCCAGCACAAAGCCTGAAAGGTCACTTATTTTCTCATTCAAATAAATAAATATGATTAACAATCTGAGCTCAAAGTCTCAAGAAATGCCTTTCAATTTGGGCAGAGTTTTGCTTCTATAACAGAGAGATCTCCTTTGCATAAAATAAGAGATTACAATATATAGCAGCCAAGAAAGACTTGGCGCTTTGTTTCATGGAATTGCCCATGCTGCATTCAATGCCTTGAATGTATTTTCAGTTCTGTCAAGGGGCCATGTTGGAACAAAGAGTCGACCTTAACTGTGGCATGTCAATTCATCTAAAATGTCTCCTCCAAAGTATAGGCCGCATGGTCCTCTTCCTGATATTTGCATAGCTGTCCACTTTGCCTTTACTTGATGGAGAAAAATAGGCCGCATCCTTGAGTGCTCGCGCTCTTTGATGCCCACCTGGTGGACTGTTTCACTAACTAAAAATAACTCCTGCACAGATATTTTTGGTCTTTCCCTCTTTTCTTAACGCATTTTGTCCCTTCCTCATGATTTGAGCTCTCGGGGTATCTTTTCCCTTTTTGTTGGCTCTTTCGGCTCCTTCCTCAGTTGGTCGCTGAGTTTGTTCTCAGCTTCGCACCACATTTGAAAATCAATGGATATTTCATTACCCTGAATTTGACGTCTGTGGGGACGTCACTGGTTGTTGGTCGCTTGAACCACTTTGAACCTTGAACCTTTAAAAGTTTATTGATTCAATGGTTCAATGGTTCGAGTGGTCCCATCGGCTCCTTGGTTCAATCGCTTCTTTCCTCTTTGGTTGAACCATCTCTTCGAACTTGTCTCTGGAATCCTCCGCTTTCTTCCTTCGAAGCTTCCCTTCAAACTTTGAAATTCCTTGAACCTTTGAACTTTGAACCATTTTGGTTCAAAGTTCAATGGTTCATTTTCTTTCTCAAAATCCTTTGGTCCTTTAAAGTTTATGGATCCTTTTCTTTTCTGTTGAACTCGTTGAACCTTTGAACTTTGAACTCTTTTGGTTCAAGGTTCAACGGTTCAATGGTTCATTCTTTGTTCTTCGAATCCTTTGTTCTTCTAAGTCTCTCGAACTTTATTGAACACGTTGAACCTTGAACCTTTGAACGATTTTGGTTCAAGGTTCAACGGTTCAATCTTTCTTCTTCGAAGTCTTCTTTTGTTTAAGTCTTTTGAAGTCGTTGAACTTTTCGAAGCGGTTGAACTTTGAACTTGTCAAAGCACTTAACTCTTTAAGTCTACCGATGTCATTGAACCTTTGAACCTTTGGAGGCGGGGTTCAATGGTTCAATGGTTCAATCTTTTGTTTGAAGCCTGCCGATGGACCTTTTGGGTGAACCTCGACGTTGAACCAGCCTTGAAAATGCTTGAGTGTTGGGAACTTGTTTCTTTGTGAGAGCTCCCCTGTTGAAGTTGTTGAACATGTTGAACCTGCGAGTCCCTTAGCTGAAAAAGCTTGAATATTTGAAGAATTGGAGTGCTCAGAGCATTTTTTGAGAAGGGAAGAGAGAATTTTGGCCTGCAGGACCAAAATAGTTGATATGTTGTCCCCAAAAATGAGTGACGGATTTTGGGATCAACAAGATGACCTCAATCTATTTGCACCGCTATATCAAACTTGAAAAACTCTTTCCAGGAAAAAAAATGGGGCTCCAAACTCCACCATATGCCCAAGATATTATAATTTTTCAATTGACTTTTGTAAGTAAGAAGAGAAAGCATCCATTTGACGATCAAATGGACGTCAAATTCAAGGTCTAAAATGTCATATCACGGTGAAATGGACATCAAACTTAAGATGACCATTAATTGTTAACATCTCACAGACATTACAATCCACCACCCACCCAATATGCCATTATAGAATACTTTAATTATGGGTTTTGACTTAAATGAAGAGTAACTCACCTCAATCAAAATATTATGATATGAATTATAAATTTTATTTTGAAGTTGTCGATTATAAAATATTCCAGATTTGCACAAATTAAGCCCAAATTTCACAACCATATAGAATAAATTATTTCTTATTCCAACATTGTTGTTATATCTCTCTAATAACTAGTACAGATATCTTAATTACAGGGATTTGAGAAATGCCAGTATGTATCAATCTCAAGGTACCTATCTTGAACATGTCATATAGTTTCGTCTATTGAAGGGTTTCACATTAATTAACAACTCCATTGCCTTCTCCAATAAAATCCTACTTACTAGTGACATATGGCCTCAATCTAGTTGCACACTACATCAATCTTGAAAAAATCTTTCTGGAGTAGAGAAGAATGGGGCTCCAAACTCAACTGTATGCCCAAAATATTGTGATTTTTCAATTGCCTTCTCCAATTAAGATGAAAAACTTTCCTATGATGCTTAAATTGCCATTAAATTTAAGGTTGGTCATTTTTATTGATATCTCATGCTATTACACTCCATGACCAACACCCTGACTATCATTATAGGCTACCCGTGTCTGCATAATTAAGTGACGATATAGCATTACATCCAATATTCAGAGATAAAATTTTACACTTCAGACATAAAATTTTACAACTTAGGAGAATTGAGACTAACGTTCATCATATTGTAATTCATAAAAGCAAATGGCCCCAAAGAAGCTTTTATTTTAATTGTATCTTTGGTGTGTCAAGAAAAACAATAATGTTCTCTCGAATACACCTTTGGCGCATTTCATTTCCTAGCTTGCAGCAATGAACCGTGGGTTCAAAGGTAAGATATTCAAGCACCTCACAATCCAACTAGGAAAAAAACTAAAACAAACAAGCTTTATACCAAAATCTGAAATTCAGATTGATTTATATGTCACCCAATCGAATCATTCAATATCCTTCAATCACCATTACCCAATCAAAGCATAAAATATCATTAAGCTGAAATTCCCGATGACTAGAGCCAAAACAGGGGTGATCGTACTAAGTTAGTACCCCATATCCCATAAAAACTCTATAATTAAGCACTCTTAAGCCAAAGTAATACTGGGATGAGTGACCTCTTGTGAAGTTGCAGTGTTACACCCTCTAAAAAGGAAAAAGAAAACCCAAAAAGATGATGTTATTGAATACCGAAATCCCAAAATCATGACATCAAAGAACCTCAATCATATTAACAGTCCATATGTTTGCTTATCAAAAATGAAGTATTGGATTCTGAAATAGTCTGCATCACAAGAAAGTTCAGACTGATTAGTCAATGTAAGTTGTGAATTTTTATACCCTTTGATACAGCTAGTTAATTATACGCATACCCTCAACCATATCATCAATGCGTTCCATGATATTTGGTATAGATGTTTTCTTTAGCAAAAGCTATGATACGATATTTCTTCAATTATGGAGGCTTATCTTGGCATCTTTGAGAGTTATTTTTCACATAATGAAATCATGCTTATGACTCTTACAAGATGATTATCACTGTAATAAAGTTCTCTAATCTTGCCAAGATAGTTCTTAAATATCAATGTAAGCAATCCTTTTTTCTTTGATAAATTGGCAACCCTCTTATACAAAAAAGAGAAGAGTTAGCATTACCTCGAGACAAGATCAAGGGTTAAATACAAAGAACATAAAACAACAAACTTCAACGAAAAAAGCCATCACGTACCTGAAAGCAAATTTTGCATAGCATAACCGAAACCTCAAAAAAACAGTTCCAAAAAGAGAGAGAAATCAGCAACCAACGATTACTTGGGATCCATCAATTAGTGCCCGGGTGCGTGCAAGGCATGAAAAATGACTTCATGAAGTCGTACATCAGATCAGCCAATCAAAGCTTTGAGATTTTATTGTGAATCTAAATGCCCGTCAAAGCAAATATCTGAAGTAAATACTAGATGTGGCCAGTCCATGTTGTCTTTGGACATATAGAGTGATAAAAAGAGCAATTTTCTCAATCATCTCATTTTGGTTTTTTGGTATTTTATCATTTACTATTTAAATTTGTTTATGATTTGTTACATCCTTTCCTTTGCACTTCAGTTGTGAAAGCTGCGATAATGGTGAAGAATGCTGTCAACAAAAACTAATACAATATCAACTTTGGAGAGAATATAAATAAACTGTGTGTCCATGTAATCTGTTGGGTCCTACATAGCAATTTGTTCTACAAAATGTTAAAAGTTACCGTCTTCCTCATCATCACCATCACTCAACGTTATCAAAATGAAGTGCGACTCTTAATGCAGCTATATCGTGTAAATGGTAAACGTCTTCTAAGTGCACAGTTCTATCCTTACAAGTGAGAAGTAGAACGTCAATTGCAGATACATGGAAACTATCTTAACAAACTGCTGACAAAGTTGCACAAAGTTGAAAGCTAAACTATCTTAGCAATTTGGTGTTAAAATGTTAAAAGTCACCATCATCATCTTCAGCATCACCATCATTCAACATCATCAAAATGAAGCCCAACTCTTAATGCAGCTATGTCACGTAAATGGAAAACGTCTTCAAGTGCAGAATTCTATCCTTACCAGTGAGAGTGAAAAGTAGAACGTCAATAGCAGATACATGGAAGCTATCTTGACAAACTGTTGACAAAGTTGCAGGAAGTTCTTTCAAATTTAACATTCCTGAGTTCCATCATTCCTACTGACGGGGAACGGGTAAACTACCTAACAAACTTGTAATCTTTGATATTATTGTACAAGGCATAATTTCATGTTTTATTCCTGTGCTAGCTTGTTCACTAAATCTTTTTGGTAATGCATACAAATATCACCCAAGTAAAAAAATTTCAGTGTAAAAGCATGTTTATAAAATGGTACGATATACACGAACTTCTCAAATTTGACAAGTAAACAAACTGATTGCCAAGACCCCTGGCTCAAGCCTCTACTCAACAACAGACGAGGGAAGTTGACTTTGTAATTGGTTTTTAAAAAGCCGAAATCACCTAGGAAAGACGTGATAAAAGGTGACAACTTTCTAAGACGACTATCTTCAATCATGGTTGATGGTTTTGAGACAATCAATCAATTCAAATATTCTTGTCAGAGCATAATTAGCCCTTAAAATTAAAAATTTGATGACAATTTTAAGGTCAACACGAGTTTAGAAGTCTTAAATATCAAACAGCATATGGATACCATAAAATTGTACCCAACAAAAGGACAATAGGGCAACTCCATTTATCTCCCATCAAAATTCAAAGAAATTGCTTTACTTACAGATACAATCCAAAAGTGTCAAAAAAATTACAGATTCTATTATAATGTACAAATCTATATCAATTGAATGGTATTGCCAGGTAATAACAAAAACAAGGTTGGCAAAAATCAATGGTACAACTTGCCCCATACTCTGCGCAAATGGCTAATACAACAAAAATTATCAATTGCAGCAATGGACAAAGCATAGACTCACTGCAAATGCTTTCATCGAGAAGAAAAATTACTTCCCTCAATATAAAAGAGATTTTATACAAACTGACACAATCATTCATGGTTAGTCTCACACATCTGCATGAAACTTCTATGCCATATTTCAAAAACATTCAGAAGAATGCTGGTGGTAAACCCCGAATTACACTTTTCATCCACGCATTGCGTGATGAAAACATTTATTTCGACAGATCAACCAAAGCCAAATCCTTCACTAGCTTCATGAATTGCCAATAACAATCGCTCCTGAAGCTGTTCTTTAGAAGAGTACTCAGGTAGGTCCAACTGATTAAAGCTGCATAAATAGCACATGGATAAGACAGACAAGGAAATAAAATAAGAGAAGTCATTCACCTGATAATAAATGGAATTATAATGCAAGACATCATTATTTGGAATACAAGCACTCACCACGTGTGAGCCGAAGGTAGACGTTCTGGTGCTCCATATGCCTTGTGAATCTGAAACCTTTGAGGACCAGATATGCCCTGAAGAGCTTTAAAACCTTCCAAAGGAACCTACCAAATTGTAAAAGAAGATTAGTTGAACACTGATTTGAGTGTAAGTAGAAAAAACCAAATTGCAGACTAGTGTAATAGCAATTCATGACAGCATTATTGCTTTCGATGAGATTAACATACAAATATACAATTAGAAAATAGCAATCTTTTCGATATGATTAACATACAAATATCCAATTAGAAAATAGCAATGATTATGACTTAAAAAATATCCTCCATATTGGGGTTCCACTAAAAAGCTAAAACTTGATACCTTTGAGGTTCCTGTGACAAACTGCAATAAGCGAGCCATGTCCTCCTTGCCAAATCCTTGCACAGCCTCCCAAAACCACTGAATCACAGGAGATGCTGAAGTATATCCTGTGTATTCTGTGCTGGACTTAAGATCATCAACTGCCATGCTTAAACATATTAGCAAACAATCCATAGGTAGCAATTACAAGATAATAACCACCGCCAAAAATATAAATAACTTACGGTCAATTTCAGGCAGCCCACTGATCAGAAGTTCAAGTTCTTTATCATTGAATATTGATATAAGATGCTTTGGTATCAACTCATTGAATCCTTCCATAAAGGCATTAATTTGGGAGCGAATAGCATTTGTCAGTATATGTTCTGCTACAAGATCCACATATTGATGCTTATTTTCTTCTGTAACACGTATATTTCTTCCCCCAGAGATAAGCTCATGGTCAGTTACCTATGCAGAAACAGGATGGCATGTTAGTTGTATAACTTAATGCATTGAAAAGGCCCAATCACTAGTGGCATATTACCTGCAAGACCAAGAGAAAACTAAAGCATTCAAATATAAAATACCTCCGTCTTCTCATATAGGATGCGTTTTTCCTCATCGGCGTCCATACTGAATGTGAGGTCAAGGATGTCACTAATATCATTCTGTGACACCAAATATACTATTAGCACAAATTCATTAAAATAAGTGAGAAAATGTCTACTTTAAATAGCAGTTTCCTTATTGATCTCAAGATCAATGCTATCACTCACCTCAAGCATCCATTTCAGATTCTTAAAGTAACCTGGATCAATGGCCTCGATATCATGGTATGTCACTTTTACCCCAAGTATGTGTTTGTAGAAAGATCGGGTGAAATGTACATCCAACAGTTGACCATCAAATAATGCTTTAGCAACCTACCAACAAGAAGAAGGAAACAAGCCACAATCATAAAGATGAATAGTTGACTTCTAAAAACAAAAATATTTAGCAAAAGCAAATAAAAACATGAAAACATTACCACTCGTCCAACAAACTTGAAGTATGATAGATGTTCTGTTTGATAAACAGAATTTGGGTTGGGCTGAAAAGTCGATTCATTTCCAACAGTAGTGAACAGCAATGCTCCTTTGTCAAATATCACCCTCGACAGTAATTGGTACCATTCTCTTGTCAAGCCACCAGCATCAATGCCCTCCTCTCCCTGAAATTGAACAGTCAAGCGTCCTTTGATCTCATCTACAGAACGCATCCGTAATTGATTGTAAGAATCTTCTAGCACATATGTTCTACGAACACAAATACGATGGGGATTATAGTTGTGTTGCTCATTTTGTTGCCTAATCCGAGAGCGAAAAAATGACCGCTTGTTGTCAAAGTCAATTAGACGGGGTGTTTTTAACATGAGAGAAAGGGATTTCTCCAGTAACCCGGGTTGCTGCCGCACAAAAGCATTGAGAAGTCTGCGATGCTTGTCAGAAAACTTAACAAATGTCATACCTCCCTCTGCTTTTCTAGGTTGTGCAGCATCACTAGTACTAGCATCATCAGGATCATGCTGCACAGAAGTAGTTACTAGCTGCAATTTCTCACACAAAACAAAAAATGCCTCTATAAATGGCAAAACCCTTTGTGTACCAGGAGGAAGAGGAGATGCCACAGAAGTTGCTGCAGCATTTCTACCTGCTGAAGATGAAACATCTGAGGTATTTCCCAAACTCTGTTCTATTTTGCTTATACAAACACTCAGTCCCTGCCATAATGGATCAAGAGCCATGTTTAGTTCACCAACAACTGAAAGGCTTTCATGTTCCTTTTCTTCAGCAACACCTGTGCCAACATCTGATGTTAAAGTACTCATTGCTTGTAGAACTCTCAATATAGATGCTCCTGCCATAGAACAAGCATTTCCCCCCAATAACTCCATATCTTGAAATGTTCCAAGCTCAGCAACTGCATCACCACTAAGACAATGGGCGGCATCTGCCAGTTCAGAAATGAAAAGCTTCCGATGTGTAGGAGCAATGCTAGCTAGCTTCTTCAGAACCTCTGCCACCTTTGCATACACCGTATCTGACAGCCTGCATTGACACAAGTATTAGATAATAGATTCAATTGAGAAGATTATACCAGAATATCTGTATATGCAAATTCAAGAGTTCACTTCCCACAAGCAAACAAGGCATATTTATTCAATACAACTGATTGAGACATACCCCTCCTTAGCTAAAAGTTTACACAAGTTTTGTAACTCTCTCTGGGGAAGTTGTAGGAGAACCTCAGATGCATCCATTTCCTTTTTCAAACCTGAGGCTGAGGCTTCCTGACCTTCAGGAGTTTTAGCCACATCTGAGCTCCCAGATAACTTAGAATCGTCATTGCTTTCCACAGATGCAGGTTCACCCGTTTGGGTAGCCAAAGCAACACTGGACCCAGTCTCAGGTACAGACTCACTTCCAACATAACCACCTTCCGCTTGTGTCACAGCATCCTTTGGTTGACTAGCAGAAGCTTCTAATTCACTTTTAATTCCAACATTGTTCATAACAACCTCGAGAAGCCCCATAAGCTGCAAAGTGCAAACAACAGACTCAATTGTAGCAATCTGAATTACAGATGGACTAAGGAATATTATTATATGAAATTAAAGAGTTACCTGCTCAAGATGAGCACTGCTCCTTGAAAACAATGGCTGATTAAGCAGCTTTAGAAGTAGTATTAGAGGAATATCCCCTCCTTCAGTTCCCTCTGATGAATGAGAACCATGGACCTCATCGACAACCTTTCCTTTGCCTTTCTCTCCATTTGATATTACTGATGTCTGGGAAGCTGCCTCCAATGCGGGGCACGATTCCGTGTAGAAAAGAAGATCAGCAACGCAGAAATGATTTTTTGCTAGGTATGTCAAAATCTCAAGGACACGGCGAGAAACAAGAGGTGGCACACCTGCACATAAACAGTATTATCACTAATTCTGTTTTTCTTGCCTTGATGTGTCTAATACCTTGTGTAAAAAAGAAATTTGTAAGAGTTGAGTGAGTTCCAGGCAGAGAGACTAATACCATCTGAAAGTTGAGAGCGTGCATAAACCACATTCCATTGGCATCCATAAAGTCTCTGGGATGGAATACCATTGGACCGTACAGACAACCCTTCTGCTTCAGGTCTCAACATGTCTAGCAAAAGGTTAACTAAAGTAACTCGTGTAGCACTATTAGTACAGAGGTTCAATAGAAGTCTTTGTAGAAGCCCTTTACCCAAAGGCTGCATAAAACAAAGGATTAATCATAACTACATAATTGACAAGCAGAATTATTATAAGGGGTTGATATCATTTGGACAGATGATATAAATGAGATAAATTTCTTGACCAATAGTTGTGCCATATATGCTACTGACAAGAGATATATTCTGAAAATTTTAAATGCAAATCTGTATTACCAGACTCTCAACCATTTTTTGAAATTTTATAAATCCCCACCGCAATGCAGTGTACCACATTGTTAACGGTAAGTAATTTTCTCTTCAGTAACTAAAAAAATTTAACATCAAGCACAAATTGATGTCCTTGCTAGAAAAAATGATAAAATCAATTTATCAAACATGAATATTGAATTAGATAGAATTTGACAGTGTCATGGATAAGTATTGTCAGTTGACTTATCAACATACCTGAGCTAGCCTCAAAAGTTGAAGCATGGCTTTGAGCGCATCTGTATCTACCAGAGCTTTGCCCTCCACTTCTTTCATCTTTATTGCATTACCAAGGGATGTACCTGGCCGGCGGCCCAATGTAAGACCAACACTATTGCCTACACCTCGCTCCATAGAAGCCTGGCCTCCAGTTCCTATATTCTGCCGTCTTCCGCCTAGTCTATGCCCTGCTCCAAGAAAGCTACGGTGTTGATACTGACTCATGGCTCTTTCTCTCAGCATCTGTGCTTCTGCAAGAAGTGCTGGAGACAAAGCAGCAAGAACCGCTTCTGAGGAAGTCAAAAGAACCTGAAGAAAATGGGAAAAGAGTAATTACTAAGAAAAAGAGCATAAAGATTAAAATCGCAATGGTGAAATGTGAAAGAGGGAGATCAATAGCTCAAATAAACAATCCATAATAATTGCAACCTCTTCACGAAGCTCAGCAGGAAAGGTTGCAATAATTGAAGCACTGTCCATATCCACAGGCCGGCCTTCTGCTTGTTGGCTTTGCACCACTCTCTGTGCACGCTGCTGCGCTAAGACTTCAGCTTGGATATCTGGAGGAAGTGCTGCAAGAAATTCTGGATCGATATCTTCTGCAGGAGGAGGTGTATAATTTGCTGCTCTTGTAGATTGAACTTGCTGAGAAGCTAGCACTTCAGCTCGAAGGTCCTCTGGAAGCGCTTCTAAAAATGTAGGATCAATAGTGTTCGTCCTAGTTTCCTCACTGCTTCTCTCTGCTGATTCATTATTTCCAGCTTGGGTAGCCTCATCTTGAGCCTGCAAATGAACAGAAGTTTCATCTGTAATAGGATTCTGATCCACATCTGTATCCTGTACTTGTCCAACTAAATTTGCACCTCTCAGTTCACTATTAATGTTCTCTTCATCCATGCCGGTAGCCCTTGCATCTGAAATATCAGTAGTGGAAACTGTCAGTGTCTGGTTGCCTCCCTGTCTTTCAGTTTCCTCACGGCCATCTGCACTTCCAGTTTCAACTTCCAAACTACGGAGACTTTCGCCCATAGTTGCACCACTGCCTTCACTATCTTGACTTTCAGATTCTATATCCCTAGTTCCTGCTTCATTCCCTTCATCTCTCATCATAACATCAGTGTCATCTCGATTGCCTTCAACATCAAAAACTGGCTCCCTTTGCTCGTTGTGTTCCACGCTAGCATTCGGATGCACCTGTGATATTTCAGCTTCACCCATTTGATGTTCTTCAATTTGTTGTCCACTAAGATTGCCAGGCGGCAAGCTGGTTTGTACATCAGTGTCCATAACTGCTACTGTAGTTTGTTGCCCTCCATCAACATTATCTGTACTAGGAACAACAGCCTGTATTGATGGGCTCTCATCCACTGATTGAGTAAGACTCCGCAAATGTGTAAGGAACTCCTCTTCTACTGCTTGAGCAATGGCTGCTGCTTGCGCTCCAGCTTGTGGTTGGCCATCATCAGTCCACCTGCCATTACCTGGACCACGCCTTCCAGTTACAAATATAGGATCCATTGAAAAATCAAGCAAAGGAGGTGGACCACCAACCCCACGATCCCCAAAAAATGAGCCTCCAGGGTGTTCTTGTGGTAGCAACATGGGAGCATCATACATGAAAAATTGGGCAACATCAAAGCTTCCTCCTGATATTGTTGCTGAATCTCTAGAGATGTTCCCAGAAGCAGCCCATATAGAACCATTTGAAGCTACTCCACCAGACTGTGCAGGCCTGGTAAGAAGAGGGTGTTGAAAGGCACCTACACGATCAATTCCTGGACGTTCGGGAAATGGCCTGTGACCAGTTGGACGACGTCGATCAACTCCTGCAGGCCGGCGAAGACCAAATATATCTTCCATGTGAATTCCCTGAAAAGGCTCAGCAGAAAGATCTACCAAATTACCACCTCCACCAGCATGTCCCAAAACCTGTACATGATTCAGTCCATCCAAACCTTCTCTCCACCTTACTTCAATAACACGATTCTCCGGAAAATCGTCATCATCCTCCTCCCCTACCATGTCATCACCATAATCATCACCAAGTCCATTATCTTCGTGATCTTCAACATCGGTATCAGCTAATGACATATGGGCAGCACCTTCTTCTCCTTCTATGTCATCCTCTTCATCTTCATCTTCATCTTCATCTTCCTCTTCCACATCATCATCCATGTCCTCATCGTCATCCTCGTCACCCATCTCATCATCTGCCCTGTGTTCCACACGGAAAGACACTTCTGTGGTTGAGTTGTGTAGATCCGTGGTGACTTCAACAGTTCCACGAATAAATTCTTCTCCATGCACAGCTGCATCATGAGCTTCTGGAGTTTCTTCCCTTTCTATCCTCATATCATGTTCCATGTGCTCATTCACATTCCCAGCTTGATCACCTGCTCGATCTGCACTACCTTCTGCAATCTGTATTTGATGTTGGCCCAAACCTGTTGCATGCTGTTCTGCACCTTGACTGATTTCATTCTGCTCAACTTGTGCTACCTCTCCACTAGTAACCCTGTTTGTCCCACCATGGTTTCTATCATCTGCTGCCAGAATACTTTTCTTATCACCATCATCAGACTTGTAAACCTGCTCACCTGTGCTTGCAGCTCTGGTCAAAGCCTCCAACGCCTTGAGTATAAGATTTACAAGTTTTGGAGCATCAGGATGGTCCAAGTCAATTACCTGAAGAGTACTTGTCAGAGCCTGGACCATTGCTGTATCAATCATTGTTTTTGCCATATCAGGAGAGCAGCCTGACACCTGTGTATTACCTGAAGATGCATTGTTTGATAGAATGGAATTTACCAATTCCACAAAAGCAAGGACCTTCTTATTAGGCAACTGGACATGCTTGGAAGAGCCCTTGACAGAATTTGAAGCCATATTAAGGGCTCTCACAATTTCTGATATTACTCGTTTTCTTCCTTCACCAGATCTACCACATATCACCACCAGAAACCAAGAAGCCTTTTCAGATAACTTCTCTCTCCACTCTTCACTATTGTTTTCAGATGTTTTGTCCACGGGATAGGGTAACAGCCTATGCAATACATGATACAAAAGGCCACCATGTCCTGAGGCATCTGCTCCTTGGCAAGGCCCACGACCTTGACTACTCTCTGAATCCCGCCGTAGAACAACCCCAGCTGCATGTATATACATAAGAAGGATGTCACTCATCAGCTTTAAAATAAAAGCAACTTTAGCTAGCCCTGCTGAGCCATCAGGGAAGTTGTCACTTTCTGATTTCAGGGCATCCTCAATCTTTGCTTTTCCTTTTTCCTTAGGAGCGACTTCATCAACCTCCATGGCCATTGTTGAACCTGTGCATTCTTCCCCTTGACTGGGCGGTGGATAATGCAAGATCACCTCAAGAAGTTGGTCTATAACTTGGGTAAAGCTATGAGGTATCTTCTTATGGCCCTTTGGAGGTTTACCCAATCCATCATGTGGTCTACAAATTCCATCATGCACCCGACCAATATCACCAGATGCAACACATGCCTCAGTGTTAAATGAAGTTTTAGCTTTTTCTTTTTCTTTATCTTTCTCCTTCATTTTCTCCTTCTCTTTCCCTTTTTCTTTGTCCTCTTTCTCCTTTGACAATATGATATTAGGCCTTCCTCCTACAGTTTCTAACTGACAAACTACAGCTGCAGCCTGCATAAAAATTGTAGGTTCTCGAGAAATGACTGGGGCCATAGATGTCAAGAACGTTCGAGGAGAGACACGGCCACCGTGACGATTTAAAATATTGATTAAAGTCTGTCGTATCTCTACCTCCATGGCAATCTGAAGAGTCTGTGGATCCTCCAGAAGGTGACGTATAATAGCAGCAGCCACACTGTCAAAACCAGGGAAAAAACAGCTTCTAGGAAGGCTTAAGAGGGATGACAAACCACCTCTCTCAAGAAACTTCATTGCCATTGAATGTGACTTTGTTAGTCTAGCACACAACTGAAGAACGGACTGTACAGTGGTTGCCGGCAGATGTAACTGTAAATAGTCACAAGCAATGTTCATTGCTTTATGCTGTTCATCGGTGGTCATGTAACCAGAAGGCTTTCCCAAAATTCCCATGAATGGACTACTGTCTTTGATGTTTTCATCCAAAGCAGACTTGTGACTGTCATTCACAGTGCCTATACCAGCTGAAATGTCTTCAGGAGCATTGGCATGTGATCCAGTTCCAACAGTGTTCTGTGGATCCGGAGTAAACTGCAGCTTACATTGCAACATATGGTCAAGTACAAGTAGCAATGCAGTCACCCATTTAGGAACAGAAACTTTTTCTCCTGAAACATTCTTTGGTGCAAAATTTGTCAATAATTCCAGTGCAATACAAGCAAGGCCATTTTCAGCTGCCACTTCTCTTGCACTACTGTCTTCACTCAGAACTAATGCCAAAAGATGAGAAATTGTAGATACCGGACTGCTATCTCTTTCAGATCCATCCACCTTGCAAAGCTTTAAATGTTGAACAAGATATGAAACAACTCTAGGGCGATATTGACCTTTGTTTTGACAACACAGAGTCACAATCAAATCAGTCATGGGAAAAGCAATAGCATCTGTGCTCTGCAATAAATTCATGCAAGTAGCCAGTATGTCCTCAACTGGAGGATTTTCTGGAAGTTTCTCTTCAATCAAAACCTCTTTTCCTTTTTCAGAAGCTTCTTCTTTGGAAGCCTCGGAAGATTTACCTAGTGATAAGGCCAGAGCTTGTGCAAGTTCATCATCTTCTTGAGCAGGCTCCTCAGGATGACTGAACAGCCACTCCATAGCCATTTCAACACTATTTGTTTCAACCCGCCTTAATGCTTCCTCCGCCCTAGACCTTGGGAATCCCATGTCAACTATCATAGAAATAGAAGTCTCATCAGGTGGATGACCTCTGAAACGTTGACCACCGCTACCCGGAATACCATTTCTGCTTCCTTTAGCATCACCTATGCCAGAGTATACATGAGAAATGATTGAAACCACAGAGGTAATCAAAGATGGACTGCAATGAGAAAACATTGGATGGTTCCAGACAGGAAGGACAGAACATAGAACTTGAGCCTGTATGGTGCGGACAAAGACCTCTGGGTCCCTTGGAACATGGAAAGATGCTCCAACTACCGGTTGAACTAATAGCTGTGAAGCAGAATTTGTAGTTAACAGCAAAGTAGAAGTAACAAGGTGCTCCAAGAGTTTACAATAGCTTCGCAATGTCTCTAATAACCAAGGGGCATGCTCTATCTTGTCATTCTCATTCTCTTTTTCATTTTCAGTTTCCTTTCCTGGCTGCGACATAAGTGGTACAGTCCAGAGTAATTGACCCGTTGCTTCAAAAGTTTTCAGAAGTTTTTGAATTGTACCATGTGAATAGAAGTAATTCACTACCGCTGTATTGCACATACGCCTCCGGTTGTCATAAATAACTGCTGCTATATCATCCACAACCTTCCCCAAGTACCGGCATTTTGTAGAAAGTGCTAACTCAAACTCTGAAAAGGTACAGCTTTCATCCACAAGAAGACTCTCATCAAAAACTTTTGCAAGAGAAACCACCACACTCTTTGCTGCCCCACTAAGTGATCCTGTATCATCTCGGCGACGATTTGGAACTACCAACACTTTAACAAGATTAACATAGAAAGATCGCATGGCGGTAGCCACTTTATTCATTGTCTCAAAGTCTAGAAAATCAGGTGACTTCCTTTTAGGATCCTGGGATTGTGATGTTTCAGCTGCATTTACAGAGCCACCAATTTCAATATCTGACACATCTGCTTGCCTTCCAAGTCGGCCAAGGCGCATTCTAGAAATCCCATCAATACCATGGTCCCTCCGACTATGACGATGTAACCCCTCTCCTGATTGTATAACAGAAAGGAACTCAGGATCAATGCCCCAACCAGATGCAGGCCCATTCCTCATTGACACTGGATTAACATATCTAACAACTGAAACGGTACCAGCATCACTGGCCACTTCTGAACCTGACGCATTTGCTGCTGCATTTGAAGTTGTAGCTCCCTGTTCAGCCTCTTTCTTTGCATCTACTCTGGCATCATTGACAAGAGATATCTGCCAAAGTACTACCTTGTACACCTTTCCTACCTCCTTCAATATATCCGCATCCCCAGAACCAAGTTCAGGCATCATCGTTGTAGTGCTTTTCAGCAGATGAGTTGAGAAGGATAGAACCCCTTCAAGACTAGAAAGGCACCTCAAAATTCTCGTACGCTCTGATCCTTCAACATCTGCCAACTTTGTCCCAGCCAAAGATTCTACTAACTCAAGTGCAGGCTTCAAATGTTCTCTAAGAGCAGTGCAAACTGCCCTTGTAAGAGGAGAGGAGTGTTGTGGTGAGAAGTTTTTAAAAGCAACGGCAATATTCTGGCCACTTGCAAATGATAATGGCAAAAGAGGTAAATCAAACAGTTGCAGCACAGCTTCAATACCCTTTTTCTCAATAAATACCCCACATGTATCTGTATTATGAAGAATATTTTCCAAGAGACGTGTGGCATTGCTAATACAATCTGGGAGGAAAGCTTCCATGTTTGAATTTGAAATTTCAGCAGACATATCAGCTACCTGCTCCGGAGTTGACGTTGAAGATTCCTCTCCATCTACTGAGCAAGCCACCCTTTCTTCTAAATCAGTTTCCATGGGAACAGGTGCAGAAGTGCTGGCAGAATCTTGCAAAAAGGAAGGTGTTTCTATGCTAGATCCAATTTTTGCAATGGTGTTTAAGATTTCAATCAACACATCCACCCCAGGCCCACGCAAAGAAGCAGCATGGCGCATTAGTTCATCCAAGGCAGTTGATAAGGATCCAGGAGTATCATTTGCCAAAGCCCGTAAGTAGATTTTTGATGTGAAAATTTTCACAAAACATTTCAGAGCACCACGTTCACTAATGGCCTGAAGACCAAGGTTATTTAGGCACAGCGCATCCAAACACTGTGGTATACAAGATACAGCTTCTGCAGAAGGAAGGACACCAGCCATGATGGCATCCAGAAAAGCGTTAGGCAAACCAGCAGAATCAAGAACAGAATAGCAAGTCGGATCTTTGTGAATAAGATCACTCATTACTGTAGCTGCAAGTGAAAAGACACCACCACCAAAGTCTTTTGCTCTCTTGAATATAGCACACAGGCAAAATGGCAATGCACTCTCTTCAGATCCATAAAGTCGTGCAGTATTTCCAGGAGCATATGTACCAAGAGATATAGCCCGTAGCAAAGCTTTCATAAGAAGCCTTCTATGATAAGGAACCAACGTCTCAGATTGAGATGTCTGAGCTGCCTCAGATGCACCAGTTTCATTTAAAGGAGATTTTCCCTTACCATGTAATTGTGATTCTGGCATCTGCTTCGATGCTCCCTCCTCTACACGACAAACTTCAAGCTTTAAGCGAGCAATAGTGTTATCCAAGCCTCCTAAATCTCTGAATGAAATTGCAGCCGGATTACTGTAATCCATGAAAGCCTCAAGAACGTGTACAGATGCAGTTACCAAGTGAATGTGCTGTGGATTCAGATCTTTTAATAAAGGCAGAAGAGTTGGCATTAATCCCACATCTCTTAAAGCAGTGCAGCCTGATGAAGAAGAGACTAAAACTGTTATCAAAGAAAGAAGTGCTTCTAGGAAAGAAATTGAACAATCAGATGACCCACTGGAAATAGAACCTATTGCCTTCTGCATGAGACTAGGCAAGATGCCACGATGGCCACCTGATGTGATAACATTTAAAACTGTTGTTTGACGAGACCTGTCCTGATAAAGAGCACCCAAGGCTAGAATTGCCAAAATCCGAATATCTTCAGGCACTACATCATCAAAGCGTACTAAAGATACAAGTTCATTTACAAACTCAGGTTCATTGGTGAAAAATGCAGCCAAGTCATTAGTATCGTTACTTGCTTGCACAAGCACTGTAAACGCAAGAAGACGAATGCAAATGTATTGTCGCCTGGTATCCAGACACGAAAAGGATCTTGCAAAGCGTAACCTAGTTAGTAAAGAAAATCTAAGGCCACTAGGCACCTTATATTCATCTATCAAATGTTTCAAAAGCTGAATATCACTTTCTGGGTGCATGCTCATTTCAGTTATATGAATAACTTGCAAACCTGAGGGTCTCGGCTCCTCTTCTGCAGAATCCCCCTTTTTAACAGATTCATCCACATAAAATTCAAAATGAAGAGCAGAACCTAGCCGATATCCAACAGGATCAGGTCCATTTTCAGTGGAGCATGCTAACAACCCAAGACCTTCTTCTTTACCTCCCCATCCTTGAGACAAGGCAAATAGTTTAGCATTGAGAGCAGCATCTCGAATTGAACATTTTCCCACCGGCTTTTTTACAAATGCAGCCAATGTCTGTAAACTAGCAATCACCACATCTGCATCTGAAGAAGCAAGCAAAGACGAAAGATGCTGCTGCATGCACAAGACATATGAGAAGTAAGAATGAAAGAATTACCATGATATATAATAAGTCAGGAACAATGCATACACAATATATGAGATGTCAACAATAAAATAATACCCATCAACACATCAAAGCACTGACAAGCCAGAGCAGAAGAACCAACAATACATTAACCCAATAAAAAGGAGCAACACAAAATATCTAAAAATCAACACATCAACAAAGGACTTAAATGAAGGCTGGAGCACGCTACCTATTTGCACATTCAGTTGTGTCTTTGGGAAAAGAAAGGATACAAAGCAGGTAAAGGTAAAGTAACCCTTTTAGATCCCAGCATAACATGAACCCTACTTTGGATATAGAACTATGTTGAAACGAAAAAAGGATTTTTTATTTCTTTTTTAATACCGTACCCCTTCAAATTTTAACCTCATAACAAAGCATAGGAGCAAACTCAACCTAACCAATTCACCTACACCCTGATAGGAATTGTGGTTTGTCCAGTAAATTTCATGTTAGGTGGAAAAACTTATCTAAAACATAAACAAAAGTAAGGAGTGCTCCAAGCTGTAAGACCAACAAGATGTCAAGAAGAATAACATTGCAAAAACACTCTTGAACAATAAACCTAATGACTGACGTTGAATACTGCTTGTGCAAGCTTATAATATAGGCCCAATAAGATTTCATCATATAAAGCACCACAAAAGCTTTTTAGGTATCCTTCAAATTGAAGAGATTAATTTACACTAGCAGCACAAAATTTATACATTTAGAATCCATCTAATTGTAACTAGTACATATATCTTAAATATATTTATCTGAAAAACACCAAGAAATATCAATCTCAAGGCCCTTCTTAGAATTTTCACATACCACAATTATTAATAACTTCATTAACTTCTTTGCAAATTTCCCAAAATGGACATACCACAATAAAATGGACATCTAATTTAAGATCAGAATTAAAAGTGAACACACTCGCAGAAAATAAAGGAGGATAAAATACAATTGAATCCACCATTCAAAACAACCCAATAGAGTTCACAAATCATAATAATTAAAAACCAAGGTTTACATCAGCTAGATAGATTTAGTAAAGTAACAATAACAGGAATAGGGTGTATACATACTTCATATGAACAGTAGAAATGCTTATTGGTACAGTTTTCCAGGATAGTTCGAGACACCCGGAGGACCTGAAGAATAGCCTCTCTAGGAAAAGACACATCGGCCTCCTCAAAATCATCATCCAGCTGCAAATCTTTCCTTGGTTTCACATACTTTTCAAAGAATGAATCAAAATGATTAAAAAGCTCAACCCAGTGATTAAAATCACCCTGCACAGACATCAGAAAATATTAGTATTACAGAGAAAAATAGAGATCAATACAAATCCGTGTCCTAGTATAAAATCCATTATAGAAAAGAAACCAAAAATTATGCCAACACATACCTTCTCATACTCCCAGATGAATGTTTTAAGAGGGAGTTCTATGTTTTCAAGAGGAACACTGACAACATTGTTGATGAAGGCTCTTGCTTTTGGAGGCTGAAAACACCAAAGGAAAACAAGATCAATGGGAAAGTAGAAAAATAAGAAGGCAAAATGATGCATTAAATAAATTCCATGAAAACCTACTCCAGAACAGAACTAAATAGAGATTGTTAAAAAGTTAAAACGTAATCTAAAATTGACACAGTTTTGCAAATTAAAAAGAAAGAAAGAAATTATTTTAATGTCCATAATTCACAAAATTAAGCCAATAGGACTCAAAAAGCATATTCAGTTACATAGGAGAAGTACTACAGTAGAGATCCCATATTATGAAGAGAAACTAATACCAAGTACTAAAGAAATGTAAATAAAAAAGAATAAACCTAGAGAATAACAAGTTAACACAACTGACATTGACACAGTACAGAACATTACAAAAATGAGCTAATATACCTAACATCGAAACGCTCCTTACACATTTCAAAAATCAACTATGAGTAGAGGCATACAGTCGTATGAAAACAATCAAATTTGCACACTTACAATAGAAATCATAACCATCCCTTTTGCTAATAAGAAAAACGCATACAATTCTGTTTGCAATACAGACATCTGAGATATTGAAGGGCCCCACATACCCCATCTTTTGATGCTTGCAGCTTTCCCTTAATTCAGTAGACCCATGGCCTGAATTGTTCCTAGCATATCTAATTAATCAATGAAAATTTTTTTCAAATTGAAGGCATTCATCTTTATGTTGAGAAGCAACTTTAAAATATTTGTTCAATGTTTGCCATGCCCATAAGACTATGATATGGAGATCACCCATGGATCATAACTGCTTTAAAATTATGCACCGTTTCTTACCACAGTTATTTAAAGAACCTCGTAAGTTCAAAGATACTTGAATCTTTATAACCCAATACACGGTCCAAGAAAGAAAGCTTGAAGCCTGACCTCAATAAAGATTAATAGTATGGTCATGAAAAACTAAAACTTATGACATTGAGAAGGACCATACCTGCAAGTATTTATACTGGTTGGAGGCCTTGTCGCAACCCTTGCATAAGACATGCGTGTTCCTCAAAAAACTCTAAGAGAATCAGCAGCATCAAAAAATGTTTTGGTCTAGAAGGGCTAAAACTCAGCAACAAAGTTGTTTTGTGTGGTAGCTCAAGGGAAGAATTGTTGATGTTAAAGGTGAATGATGCCATGCAAGCCCAATAAATAACAAGAAAAAAAGAGATGAACTAGTGGATAAGGAGATTTTTATGTAATAAAAACATGTTTCACACTATGTTTCAACAAATGAAAAGCTTTTTTAATATTATGTAATTTTTGAACATATTGGTAATTAGAGAAGCACATCTTGGGGAAGTTCCTCAAAGCTTAGCTCTGAATCAACTATGGTCTTCCATGTTCTACTTAAGCAACACTTACCACTTGAGTTAAATTGACCAAATATCAACCTCATACAACCATTAATTCTTTTCATTAATTGTACAACAACAAGGTTAACAGGCGCTAGAGTGAAGACTAAGTTTGAGTTAAAGAAGCTACAATGTATAACTAAGCCTGTGCCATTGCCAACAATAGAGGAAACACTGAAAATAATATCCACTCACTTAATTTTGAAAAAATAAGATATAAACAATATCTGAAGGCACCTCCCCCATTAACAAGTCAATGGTGTCAACATCCAAGAATGGGAGCAAGGTGAATGCAGACTGGGTCCCTCCCTCTCCTGGCTGGTTTAAATTGAATTTTGATGGCGCTTCGCATGGTAATCCAAGAGTGTCAGGAGCGGGATGTATTATTAAGGACCGTTGCGGGTCTTTGATGAGAGTTGCCTCGCTTAGTTGGTGGATGGAACAAACAACGAGGCAGAGGCCCGGGTGCTTGTTTTAGGTGTGGAGTTGGCTTTGTAGTGTGGCGTCGATAAGGTAGTTGTGGAAGGTGATTCCATGGTTATGATCCAGGCTCTTTGCACGCGGGGGGCCAAGGCATGGAAGATCAATAACATTCTGGCGTGGGTGTTACACCGGTTGGACTCTCTTGTAGATTGGGAGGTGCGCCGTTGTTATCGTGAGGCCAATTCGGTCACTGATTTCCTAGCCAACCAAGGCATTGACCAGGTTGAGGTGATTAGGGTGGACAACATGGTCAGTGCATGGCCGGAGTCTTTTTGGGCCCCCCTCGTAGTTTTTGATGCTTAATTGCATGAGTGTCACCTCAAGTGACATTTGGATTGTGGTGTGAGTTGGCGGCAGGCTTTTTGTGCTCCCACATTCAATGATTATGGCATTTATGCAGAGTTGTGATGGATGGAAGTGGCATTTATTCCTTGCACACTACAATGGTTGTTTTATTTGCATGACTGGTAATGGTTTAGCTCATAGTTTTTCTAGTTTGGCTTCTTTGTTGTCACAGACAGTTCTGCTGGAAGGAATGGAAGCTACGGTGGCTGAGGCGGTTGCAGTACCCGCAACCTTCGTGTAAGGTAAGAAGCAGGAGATTGCGTTCTCAGAGGAGGTGTCAACCATTCGTTTGAAGAAGCTTTTCTAAGTGCCATCAGGGCAGGTGTTGCATTCTATTTGGACAGTGTTGGGTGACTCTTACCTAAGTGCGTGTCGTCGAGTAAAGGTTAACTCAGATATTGCTTCGATGATTGCAAACAACCTGCTATTAATGGTGGCGGATAAGCTACAAGTGGTGGAGATGGTGGATTTCTTTGTGGCATGGAATTTAGGGTGGGGCTGTTGGAAGCGATGGAGGCAGTGGACGTTTGGCCTCAAGCTAACTTGCCTTTTTCGGATCAGGATGTGGCAGGGTTTGTCCCTCTCTCAGTTTTTTGGGAGTTAGAAGGTAATTTTGTGGCTTTTTTGAGTTTTGAGGAGTCTTTGGAGTCAATTTTCGCGAACCCCTTTGCTCAGTTTGGTCATTATCATTCTCAACCTTTACCACCACTAGATGTGGCTAAGGCTCCCATCCTGGCTTGATGTTCTGCTTAAAGAAAGACACTTGTTACCACCACTAGATGTGGCTAAGGCTCCCATCCTGGCTTGATGTTCTGCTTAAAGAAAGACACTCGAAGGCACGGGTGGCAGTGGTCAAATTCCTCTCAAGGGTGGTGAGTCGTGCTGCCGTCTTCGCTCCTAGCTGGGTGCGAAATGCCCCGCTTCGAGTGGCTTATGCGGGAATGTTCAAACGCAGTTCAGTGAGCCCCATGCTTGGGAGGAGTCATGTTGCGAGGCAAGTTGGTGGCCGGGTTGATGGGGGTGTCTAAGTTGGGCAAGGATGGTTCAGGTCTGATGCGTGACGTGGCTGGTTCTGACAGCGTGATGAGTGGCAAAGAGTATTTATGTCTCAAAAGTGGTGCTCTGGTGGAAATTGTCTCTGTTTCAGATTAGCGCTCTGATGGTTGGTGGTGTTCAAGTGGGCGGTTTGGACATGGTTTTGGTTTGCACTGGAACCTAAGGATACCCATAAATTATTAGTCCTTTGTTGCACAAAAGCAGTATTAAAGCATTTTCCGCTCTCTTTTTTTTTGGGCCTTTCATGGTGTTTAATAGCTACACCACTACACTTCTGAGGAGGATATCTAATGTTATTTTTGTACACCAGCACCTCTCTTGTCCAGTTTTTTTGTCCCACATTTTTCAAGTTTTCTTGAATAAGACCCCAACAATCAAAAGCTGTGCTCAAATGTTTCTCCAAAACGTGGGTTTAACCATCTAGCAGATCATGGCCAAGTGAAATCCCACTTGAAACTTTATTTAGACAATGAATTCTCAAAAAGGGATAGACTTCTGTTTTTTTGCCCTTCGGCAAAACTACATAGATATATGCAGTCATAATCTGGTACATGAAAATCTTAACAAGGCAATGAAAAAAAGCTTGAGGAAATTATTTTAAAACCAAACACTTCTAGAAGCAACCTTCTAAACAAGTAAACATCATTTGACAGATTCTAAAGACCCTTTTGACCTAAAGGATATTAAAAGTCATCTCAAATCTCACCTAATCATATGTATAATCTACATCCTCTATAATATTTACAACTTTTGACTCTTCATTTTCCCAATTGCAATCTTGAAGTTGAAATATGTAGTGTTCCCTACAAAGTGAGTTTTTCCTTGTCAGGGGAAGAAAGTTCTTTTAATGATATAGTGGAAAAGGTGCAACCATCAAAATGCAGAACCATTTTCACAATTTGTAACTACTTGCAAAAGTGCAACTCAAGGAAGCCAAAAAGTCTAAGCATGGCTGTCAAAGTAAAGGTAATTTTTTATCACGCCAAACCAGATGCCAATTTGGCCTCTGAGACCCCCTTATGGAAGCCTAGAAAGTGGATTTCCTTCCCTTTAACTTATATATTGATCAAAATTTGCACCTCTGGATTTTGTTTGACCTCAACACCAACCTCGGTAGTATGCCGCACCTTACCAATCCACCTAAAAGGAAATAATGTAATCATCAAAATATTTTGATTGCTTCACCCCAATTCTTTACATTTCTATCAGCAGATGATTCATTAATTTTAAAAATCTCCCTTGTTTCCTAAAGTGTCCAAATCGACCCTGACTTTACTCATTACTCTAAAACTTAAAACCCTCGATCACACAACAAAACAAAAAATTCAAATCTTAAAACCCTCGTTTAACCCTTAGTCGCCCAATAAAACATAGGAATTCGTCAATTAACCCTAATTCTTCGTTTTTCTATCAGCAGATGAGTCTTATACGGATAGCATTAAAATTTCTCTCTAGATTACTAAAATGTCCAAATCAACGCTTATTCCACTCATTACTTTAAAACTTAAAACCTTCAATAGCCAATTTTAAAAAGGGAAACAATACTTCAAACCCTTCCAAATTGCGAACAATACAGTAAGACACAAAATTAAGTGAGGTTAGTGTCACTTACAGCCTCCGTGCCCCTTCTCTTCTTGAATTTCATGGCTAATTACTTGAACGAAACAAACCCTTCCGGCAAGAAAGAAAAACTTCAACGCATATCAATTGCGCAAAAAAAACACCTTTGGATCGCCTCTCAGAAACCCAGCGCTGCGACACAAATAACTAAAATTCAGCATTTTCCATAATAATTGTTAAATTCCAAGCCAAATGGACCAAAATAAATAAATTCAAAAAAACAACCCGCAAATTGAAGAGCATCAATTCGACCTATCACTTCCGAAAAGCTACAAATTTAAGAATGGAATCAGAATTTACAGAAAAAACAGCGGCTTACCAGTTTTAACCCGAACTTCGCCGACAAATTTGGCCAAAACCCTAACGGATTAAAGCCTTTTCACCGTCAAAAGTCGCCGCGAAATTGCTGATTTTTTTGCGGTCAGATCGAACCAGACTCGCTCCGACGGCCGGTAAATGAAAGCGAAAATCGTTTGGAAGAAAATCGCTGAGGCCGTGGGATATTTTTTTCGGCGGAATCTGTACAATAAGAAGTCGTGGGTTCCAAGCTCGCAGAGGAGCAAGCGGAGGAGAGGAGCAGCAGGATTTCGATCCAATTGAGACCCTAATAGCCCTTTTTACACGGCGAAGTAAATGAATCTATTCGACCGTATAGAAAGAAAAAAAAAAGTTAATATTTAAAACAATGTTAATTGCAAAGAGATAATAATAATAATTACATATACAGACTTTTTAAAATTAAAGTTGGAGAGGGGAAACTATTTTTTGAATAATTATTATTAATTTATTTCTTTTTGGTTCCACCGACTTGTTCTTTGGGATTCCGTAATGTTGGTGGCATTTGCATGGTTAAATTGAAGGCAATAACGCCCTTCTTTTGGGAGGAAGGAAATTGTTTTTTTTTTTTTTTAACAAGATTTTCGAATAATTAGAGAGGATTTGATTCGGTGGTGGTTTTGCCAATGTGGGTCATATATGTAGATCATGAATTAAGATAGAATGAAGATTTATAGAGTTATAGGGGTAATTTCAAGATGTATGTATCAATGAGATGTATTTGATTTAGAGTAAGTATATATATTTAATTTTGGTTTGAGTTAGTTATTAGTTGTAAAATTATATTGTTTTAGGGTAATTGTGTGTTTATGATTTATTGGTTTAAATTAGATTTTTATTCACATGTTTGTTAAGTTTCTAGGTTATATTGGGTATTTGTTTTCCTTTTTTTTTCTCTCATCCCCTTTCTTCCTTTTGTGAAATTGTCAGTTTTTTTTTTTAAACATATATTGTATGATCATTGGGACCCATAAACATGGCCTATTTTGTTATAGGTTTGTAGGTGTTTTGGGTCAATTTTGGATGCACTTGTGTAATGTGTGTTAGGTTGTGGAGCTAAAAGCTTCACCAAGATGTGAACAAGAGTTGCTGAAGTGTCATAGTAACCGGCGTCGGTCAGGACAATCGACGTCGATTAGGAGTGGACAGGAAGCTGCCGACATCGATTAGTGATCGGCCGACGTCGGTCACCTTCAGACAGACAGAGACCGACGTCGGTCCCCTGTGCGGTTCTAGAACTGCGAGTTGACGAACTGTTAGTTTAACGAACCGGTTGTTTGCATGTAAAAGACTATTTTTGGTCTTGAGTTGAGTGTCTAATTATTGTAATTAGGGTCTAATTATTGTATGCATGAGATCTATATAATAGACTCATGGGTTGTATTGTAAAGTGTGCTAGATAGTCATTGTGCTTATAGAGAGAGCAAGAGTTGCTCCTCCTAGTTCCAAAGGGGTGCTGAGTGTGTATGATTAGGGAGAGTTGCAGGTTGTGCAAGTTCTGGTAGAAGATCCACCAGGGTACTGGTTGAAGAATCATAAGGACTTGGTGAGGCAAGGACAAGGGTTCTTCAGGTTGTAGAGACATCTACATGGTAAGTAAGGTCTGGTGATTTGCAGGTTGTTGCAAGAGAAGGGAGATCTACTTGGAGTATGGTTGTTTACTTGGTGTACTGGCAGCGTTGTTATTGAATGGTGGAGGTGAACAACAACTCTATGTTTGAGTTGATTGTTGTGACCGTAATTGAGAGAGTGAACTGTTGAAGGAGAATTACTGGTGAGCCCTAGAAGTGTGGGAGCTCTAGAGGTGTGGGAAGAAGAAGTGTGGCATCTTCTTTATTGCATTTTCTTTTGAATGAGTATTAATACAATTGGGTATTGTCTCTCATATTCCGTGTTGTTTCTGAATTTTCTAGTTACTTATTCATTCTGGTTAAATTTCGTGTTTAGTTGTTAATACAAAGGTAATCAAGTGTGCCCTTAGTAGGCAGTAGATCCTGACAATTGGTATCAGAGCAGGTGGACCAGGTTGGTACCAATCTTGACAAGTTGGTATCAGAGGGTGGTTAAGTACACTAACAGGTGGTCAGAGCGTGTTAAGTGTTTTGTTGATTACAGGTCACTCTCAGGGGTTTCAGATTGAGTGGGAGTATAGCAATGGCAGAAGAAAGTAAGCTACGAATGGAGAAACTGAATAGCACGAATGGTCAATTACTGATTGATGGAAAGAAAGAGCAGGTAAAAAAAGATTGTTGGTTGGTAGAAGATCAGCATGAAGGAAATAAAGAAGCAGATGTTGCAGGTGTTGTTGCATAGGGTGCTCTGAATAAAATAGAATCTTGGTCTATAGATTATGTTGCCTCTTTCCATGCAGCCCAAAATAGAGCATCTTTTCATAAGTATGTCCAGGGAGACTTTGGAGAGATTTATTTAGGGGTTGGTGAGCCTTGTCACATGGTTGGCAAAGGGGAAGTGAAGCTGAAATTGCAGACAGGTAACACACGAGTGTTGAATGAGGTCATGCAGGTACCAGTCTTGGAGATGAGTCTTCTAATTTCTTCAGGAAAGTTGGGTGATGAGAGATGCACAGTAACTCTCATAGCGGATGCACTTGAATTAGACGGTGGTAAGAAAGTAGGTATCTTTTATCTATCTACTTATATTACTGATTCACCTTCTGTTGTAGAGATGTGACTTTGTAGGTTTGGTCACATGTGTAAGAAGGAAATGCATGTTCTTAAGCGAAAGACAGATATCTTTGACAAACTTAAGAACTAGAAAGCCTTAGTGTTCATGGAGGAGATGATGGACAAAGATCAGTCATAGGGGCTGAATAATTTTGAGCAGGGCAGTTTGGACAGGGTTTTGATCCAAGATGAGCTCGCGGGTAAAGAAGTCATCACTTACAGGAAAACACAGTTACTGACGTCGATCACATGGAATCAACGTCGATCAGGCAGATACGAATGTCGGTCATGTGCAGACCAGCAGAGTCGATAGTGTCAGGCAGGTGGAACTGACGTCAGTTAGGTAGAAACTGACGTCGACAGACAGGGTCAGTTGTAGGGAACCGACGTCGGTTGGGTGCAGACTGAGAAATGGCCAAGATCGGTCACTGAAACGGATGTTGGGTGGATAGTAAGCTGTCAAGGGGTCTCAAACGCCCATGTGGAGGACTGAAAGGGTAAGTAAGCCTCATATTCATTGTTCACCTTCTTTATACTACTTGTTGCTCACTGATGGTCAAGAACCAAGAAGACGTGAAGAGGCAATGCAGGTAGAATCTAGAAAATAGTGGGAGCATGGCATGAATCTTTCAGAAGAGAACCAAATGAGAGATTTGGTAGAGTTTCCAGCCAGGATGAAAGCACTGATAGACGAATGGATTTTCAGGTTAAAGAAGAGAGTGAATGGACACGTGAGACGGAAGGCCAGGGTATATGGTCTTGAGTAAGCTGCAGGACAGTGGTACAGGTTTGACAGGTGTATGACAAAACATGGCTTTAGTCAATGTCAGTGTAACCATTGTGTTTTCTTTACCAGGTTGGATAATGGTCGCTACATTATCCTGTTACTGTATGTAGTGGGGTCACACATGCAGAGAGTTTCTGAGCTAAAAGTAAAGATAGTTCAGAGGTATGTCATGAAGGATTTGGAAGCAGTGAAATTCTTTGGCATGAGAGACATGGAAGATCACAGGTTGATTTAGTCTCTAGGAGCTGATGTGAAGAAGGTGTTGGCGGGGTTCAATACATAGGATGTAGAACCGGTAAGCACACCAAGGGCTAGACAGTTCAAGCTGAGCTTAGAACAGTGTTTGAAATCACATGAGGTCTTGTGTAGACCTGAGTTTTTCCAAGCAGTGGGAGTTGTCAGAGAGTTTGGAGCCAATTCGGAGAAGGTGGATTCTCAGGTATCTGAGAGAGACTAGCAGCAGGTTAACATGTTATGCAGGGTCAAGGTCTTCACTACATGGAGTTGTAGGTTCGGATGTGGCAGGTTACTTGGATGACAGGAGGTGCACCACAGGTTGTGTGGTGGTTGGTCTTCAAGATTGAACTTGAAGAGGGATACAAGCTAGAAAATGAATTAAATGAAGGTACATATATAGGTACATGTGTAGTTGTTTATCTTCAAGTGGGAGATTGTTACGTTGTGAAGCTAAAAGCTTCACCAGGATGCGAACAGGAGTTGTTGAAGTGTCACAGTAACCGGCGTCGGTCACGACAACCAACGTCGATCAGGAGTGGACAAGAAGTTGCCGACATCGGTCAGTGATCGGCCGACGTCGATCACCTTTAGACAGACAGAGACCGACGTCGATCGCCTGTGCGGTTCTAGAACTGTGAGTTAACGAATTGTTAGTTTAACGAACCAGTTGTTTGCATGTAAAAGATTAGTTTTGGTCTTGAGTTGCGTGTCTAATTATTGTAATTAGGGTCTAATTATTGTATGCATGAGATCTATATAATAGACTCATGGGTTGTATTGTAAAGTGTGCTAGATAGCCATTGTGCTTGTAGAGAGAGCAAGAGTAGCTCCTCCTAGTTCCAAAGGGGTGCCGAGTGTGTATGATCAGAGAGAGTTGCAGGTTGTGCAAGTTTTGGTAGAAGATCCATCGGGGTACTTGTTGAAGAATCATAAGGACTTTGTGAGGCAAGGACAAGGGTTCTTCAGGTTGTAGAGACATTTACATGGTAAGTAAGGTCTAGTGATTTGCAGGTTGTTATAAGAGAAGGGAGATCTACTTGGAGTACGGTTGTGTACTTGGTGTACTGGCAACGTTGTTACTGACTGGTGGAGGTGAACAACAACTCTGTGTTTGAGTTTATTGTTGTGACCATAATTGAGAGAGTGAACTATTGAAGGAGAATTACTGGTGAGCCCTAAAAGTGTGGGAGCTCTAGAGGTGTGGGAAGAAGAAGTGTGGCATCTTCTTTATTGTATTTCCTTCTGAATGAGTATTAATACAATTGGGTATTGTCTCTCATATTCCGTGTTGTTTCTGAATTTTCTAGTTACTTATTCATTCTGGTTAAATTCCATGTTTAGTTGCTAATACAAAGGTAATCAAGTGTGCCCTTAGGAGGAAGTAGATCCCGACAATGTGGGTATGGATTTGTTAGTTTTTCGTCTTTTGGGTGTTGGCTTGCATGTCAATTTGGTTTAAATTTGAATTTAAGAGGTCTATAAACATATAAGTATATTAGTCCTTTTAGAACAATGAAATTGGGAAAAGGATAGCCACACATTTATTGAATGAATGTATTGTAAAAATGCTAGAGAAAAATTCAAGCATTTAGAGCATAATTGAAGCAAGATTTGAAGCATTTATTTCCCTTGCCACTTATTCATTCTAGCACGAAAAGTAATATAGGGCAAGGCCTTGCATTCATGAATTGCTTGTTGAATTGCATTGAGTGATGTTTTCTAGATTTGTCGAGCCTAGGGGCCTAATAATAATGGACATATAACACAAGCACCCCAATCAATCTCTCATTTTTTATTGGTCTGTGATGAATTGTTAGGCTTGCAAAGAAAGATATCAATTTCTCATAGATGTTCGCAAAATTCAAGAAAATTGAGCAAGGTTTCTAGAGCCCTAGAACAAATGAATAGGATCATGACATCAGTTTTTATATATCAATAATTAAATACAAACATCTTGACATTCCTAAAAACTTCCTCATTATGTTGGTAGGGTGCACTCCGAAAAATTGCCTTTGTTCATCTCAAGTTTTATAAATTTCCTTCACATCGTTGTCTAAACTTGTTTTCCACTATATGTGTTTTATGGCTATCTCCACATTCGTAGTGAATCAAGAAAGTTTTCTAAACCTCATCTTATCATTTATTTTTTATTATATAATATTATTTATTGTAAATTAAGCTTGATTTATTATTTTATTTAATTCATTTTGATTAGGCCTAGTTTACATTCTATATGGGTAAACGTATTGCATTATACCTCCACCAAATGATGATGATTGGGGTGTGTCCTATACCACCCTGACTAGCCTTTTCACATGCTCGTACTAGAGCCTCTCGATGATATCATTCAATCAGCCCTGGTACCGTCAACTCGCCCTAACCCACCACATTTGTATGACATAATTAACTAGTTTATATGGCCTTAGTATGGCCTTTAGGTGATGCATTTATACTAGATAGTATTTATCATTCTCTTCTAGTGAGAAGTGTTCTCTTCCTCCATTGTTTAGGTCCTATTGCAACCCATCTTCCCACATATGGTATTTTTATGTCTTTTAGGGTTAGTGGTAGGCCACTAGGCCTCACCACTACTAAATATTCATGTACCTCAACATGTAAGAGTGTACTTGTTGCTAATCAACAAGCCTATACCTCATAGATGAAACTGTATGTGTGTGCTCACATGCACCATCCATGTGTGTATGTTGTCTTCTATTACATCCATGTCCTTTATCACTAGTTAGAGTCCATTAGCACGCGATAACCCCTCTTATGTCAATTGCAACAAAGGATTTCATTGTATTTAGGCCTAAAATAGTATCTAATATAATGATCATCTCAAATAAATAAGGGTATAAGACCATTCTAAATCCAACATACCCACAAGACATCAGTCTCTAGAGTAGTTTGGGGCTATAAACAAGGGTCATGAGCACAAGAGGTTGTAAAGGATCTAAAAGGGGAATCTACACATACAATAGCAAGTGAAGAGCCTAACTAGATCCAATGTGTCATTCGACATTGAACAAAGAGCTATAAGAGGAATGTTTAAGTGAAAATCGAGTTTACATCAACATGCAATGCATCTATCCATAAACATTTAACTATGCCTAATCACTTATAAAATTATAAAATAGACCTAATTATTCCATTCCAAAATCCAAAGCAATAAATGACAAAGAGGTTTAGATATTTAGCTTTCTTCAATGGTGGATCTATATGGCGACTCGATGCTTTAGTCCTGACCATGCAACTCCACACTCTCAACTAAATCTTACTGGTAAAAAACAAGGTTTGAATTTAAGGGTGTGCTTTAATCCAACCCCCTTGAGGGAGCAAGTCTTGAAAACAACATACACATTGTCACGTCTCAATTTCTCTCTAAGCCTAATAACCTTTTGATTTATGGTTTATTATGGTTACTATTTGATTAACTATTATTTAGTTAAGCTTGATTTCACATGTTGATTATGGGACAATTTTATGTTGTTTAATTTACATGATTGATTAGCTATAGAGTTAGTTGCACTTTTATATTGTGTACATTATGATCATGTTTATTAGTTTATACAACAGTATTTTATGGATATATATGTTTTGGGCTAACTATCTTTATTTTTGTGAGGTGGATGCAAGATAGATCTATCCCCTAGAGTGTGATGGAGGGAGGGCATCATCGGAGAGGGTGGTGTAGATAGAGGCGTTAGGGGATGATAGAGGGAAAGGCTAGAAACCCACATATGCACCATGATAGATTAGCATACTTTATGTTCATTGTTTGATTTAGATAGTTGTAGTATGTCTTTTGTGTTGTCTACTTTTAAACGATTGCTAATATACTTAAACTATGATCTTAATGCACTATGATAGATTAGCATACTTTATGTTCATTGTTTGATTTAGATAGTTGTAGTATGTCTTTTGTGTTGTCTACTTTTAAACGATTGCTAATATACTTAAACTATGATCATGTTGATTTAGTTGTGTGATTGCACTAATTTAGTTATCGTACTTAGATTTACTCATATGATATTACTTGGTTGAATGAGTGAATCTGTACATGTTTTAATGTGACTTACCGTTGTCTTGGATATAGTTGAGTGTTTTGTTTGGTATTCATAGCTATAAGTAGTAGACGGACTTTATTGCTTTACTTGATCCATGGGATTAAGGGGATAGTAAATATCATAAGAAGGTTATTATTATTGTTGATAATAAAAATCAAAATAACCTAGTGTTAAGTCATTAATCAAAAGGAGTTTCTTGGTTAATGATTATGATGGCATTAGTTGTATTATTATTGGTAACATCATTATGTTTCATTATTAAATAATTATGTGAGACATCATAATGTTTGATAACCTTTGATAAGTTGATGCGAATAGTTATATTGTTTATCCTATAAAGCCAACGACTACTTAAACGAGTCGAACTCTTTGATATTAACTACAATGCTAAGAAGATTTGGTGAAGTCAACGAACATGCATAGTTCAAAGGGTTATTATAATTGTTATTTTATTATTAATTGATAATGTTCAATTGATCAGGGTTTCTAAATTGGTCTTTGACTTAAATTAATAAGCATTTAGCAAAAGCATTAGTCTGTTGGAGAATTTCTGCATGAGAAAAAGATGGTGGACTGTTAGTTTTGTTAGCTCTTTGATTACATGCATCGACTGGGTCATAATTTTGGTTGGGAAGTTTGGGAATTTTGGGTAAGATGGAGGATAATAGGAGGAGAAGGGGAGAGGCCTGGATGGATATCACGACAGACAATGATAGGCGGAGAGGAGGAAGTGGTTCGAGCTAGGAGGAAGAAGCAAATTTGGAATTTGGCATCGTTGGTTTCATTACCAGGTATGAGTTGTCTTATATTTCATATAATATGTGGAATTTTGGTAAATTCCAAGAATGATAGTAAGGGTTTTAAATAGTTTTTAGTTTAAATAAAATTATAAATGGGCTAAATGTTGGGCCCTATGGATGGCTCAGACATCCACAAAACCTAACATATAACCCAATAAGCCTAGTTGGAATGACTTGGGATTTAGGTTCTTTTCTATGTTATTTGAAATACCTTTTGAAACTTATATGTTTATACTTGACATAAATTTTTGAAAACCCTAGGTTTGGTTTGAAAAACTAAATTTAGTTGCCATGGGTAACTAGGTGGGCAAACTATATTTACAAGCAAAATTGTTTTAAAGACCTTTGTGCATTATAAGTCTTGTAAGTTGTTATAGGATATGGTTTGTGTTTTTATATAGGGTCGAAGATAACCTTAGGTTCATACTGCCCAGGTGAAAAATTGATAGGTTTTATATAACAAACTCTGAGTCATTTGGATTTGTTTCGAATTACTCCCTTCATTATTCAAATGTAGACTTGAGTGAAGAATTAACTAGCTCATGTTATAGTTAAAACCCAAAATTGGGTTTGGGTTATGTATAATGATGTGTGGGCAAAATAAAATGAAATATAGGTTTATTTTGTTTATATGTTTAATCTAAAGGATGAATATACATATTCAGGGGTATGTATATAAATCAGTAGGACTTAAATGGCTTGAGTATATATATACTCAAGCCATTTAAGTCCTACATATTTATATACATCCTATGGCTTGAGTATATAGGTTTGGATTGTGGCATTGGCCTATATATGTATATGAGTCGTATGATATTTAAACATACTCCGATGAATATATAAAACCTACAGATGTGTAAGATAATTGATAAGACCTAAAAGTATATATACACTTGGATATGTGAGAGTTAATGGTTATTATTTTGCACATATATATATATATATATATATATATATATATATATATATATATATATATATATATATAAGTTGTGTTGAATTATTTTAGAGGCTCTTGGAAATAAATACAATGGCTATGTGATAGGAAAATTATCATTCCTTAAAATGAGACCCTTACACAGACTTTGATAGGACTATGTATACGATTAATTACTGATACTTATATGAGGTGTTTATATGTTCAAGGGCAGAATTCAAATCTCACAGTATCCACTATATTTAAATATAGATATAGTAACAATAGACTCAATGGGAATTGTTAAATGCAAAGGGCTGAGTTATATAGTTAACTATGTGTTATGGAGTTTGATTAGACTTTGATTTAATTAAACCATGTGTGTCAATTTAAATTCAGTTGGGTGAACTTGTATAAGTGATTGTATACATTTCAATATATACACCTAGGGGTATTGGGTTATATGAAATAAAGCATGGTCGATTTCATTGATAATGTTATTAAAATTGGAAATATATTTAAAAACTTGAGATGAATAGAGAATATTTTCCCTTTAATAAAAATTAATATATTTATAGATGTGATTGAGTTTATATATAAAAGTTTGAGTAAATCATATTATATATTTTGATGTTGTTAAATCTTAACCCGAGTAAATAGGTATATGTGATACCTCTAGATAATGGATAAAAGTTTAATCGAATTATAATATACTGTATACTTATTGGTTGAGGTTTTATTTAGCTAAGAACTTAGCTTGAGTAACTAAAACATATGGATGTACTACATATATGTTCTAAAACTTGTGATTTGTTAACTTAATACAATATTAGACACAATTTTACCATATATAGATCTTCCTATATGGTTAATGTTTTAAAAACATAACGTAGTATGACAAATATATATGGGTGTATTTTGATTATCTCGGTTGAGTTCTGAGCATGTTTAACTATTTATGATGATACATTTAAACATAAGGTATTTGGATTGAATACTAGTCATTATGAAGTTGTGGTATTAAATAAGCTTATTAATGTACTTTTAGTATGTTGTTATTAAGCTGAGAATAATCTTATTAGATGGATGAAATAACATTTATAGTTACATATTGATATTTTGTAACTAGATGCCTTGACATGTTTCTTACCTGGATGGTATGTTACTAAAGAGGGTTGTTTACGAATATCTTTAGTATTTTGTAATAAATTAGATGATATAAGATTTATTGCATTACATTTGATAGACTAAATATATGTATTTGATGTTTTTGCACTTAGCATATTTCAATATCTGCCAATAAAAAATATTTTCTTTGAATCTTTTGGTTTTTATATTATCATATATATAACCAAATCTTGCATTAATAATCCTAATTAAGCAATGTGATGGATTTCACTCGCTTAATTAGTATTATTAATGTAAGATGAGGTGTAATCTGATTGAGTGGTGTGTGAATTAATTGATCATAGAGATCAATAACTATATGAAAATTTTGGTCAAAGTAATGTTTATAGTTAAACACTGACATTTCACGTGTTTGATATAATTTACATGTTTGTATGGTATCATGTTAGAATGAATTTTTTTATGGTATACATCATGTATTAGTTATCTCACAATACACAAGTTCTAGTTTATCACTCTAGATTTTCACACCATCATTATCTACCCATATGTGAAGGGAGGGCCATTCCCTTATTGGGAGATAGTGTGAGGGATCGATGATCTGTAGTTGGTGTGGAAAAACACTTAGATGATGTCCTCCCTCCCTGTAGTAGTACTACACTAAAGACTACACTTGAGATTACTAATGGTATTATTGTTTTATTATTATTGAGACATTATTATGGCTGAAAATGCACTTTGTATTCATATAAATAATTACAACAATGGTCTTAATGTTGTATCAATTGCGACTAAATTTGTAACTCTGTTTATATGAAATAAATGCAGTCTTAATTTGTATATTCAACATTGTAGTTGTTTTGATATATTATTGTATGGTGATCATTACCAAAATGGATTAGCTATAGACTCTTTTAAAAGTTAACTAAAAAAATACATTTAGTTAAAGATCACTTAGTTAGATTTCATCGTCTTGAAATTTGTTAAATGAATTTGTGCAATTTTTTTTTTAATTTACTTATTCTTGTAGAACCCAGTGAAGTTATTACATTGTGGTATTTGAGTTGAGGCTTGAACTCCAGGACTGAATGTGTCTACTAATGTAAACTTATTCACCTATTAAATAGAAATAAAAATGGTGTGTGTTAGACCAAGAGGTGAGGGTACTTTAAACACCAGTCCCCTTGTTGATTCAAATTAGTTTGTCACTGAGCAAGCTACAAAGTTGGATCAAATACTCACAATTATGCAAGAAACTAGGGATTGAATCATGGTCCTAGAGTAGGAAGTGCATGGGCATGATGAGGAAAACACTCAAGAAGAACCTAAAGAGCATCTTGCTGAGTAGGAAAATCCTCAAGAGAAGAGGCATGAGGAAGTGCAACAAGATGTGAGAGCTCGAGTAGCTATAGAGTTGGCACGAGACATGAAAAAGGTAAATCCACCCAAGTTCGATGGAACTATTTTGGGATATTGAACTACAACGTGACTGATAGAGATGGAGAAATATTTTGAGATATGAAATTACTTTAGAGTTACCAAAGCAATATGTGGAGCATATCAGCTTTTTGGTGAAGCAGCAACTTGGTGGGCAAATAAGAAGCTTGAGATGAACCTCAGCACTACCACCACCACTTGGAAACAATTTGTGACACTGTTTAGGTCATGATGACTTCCACTAATATATTTTGATCAAAAGCTTACAGATTTTTAGAATCTTAAGCAAGGAGACCTATCAATGAATGAATACTAGGAGCAATTCACCAAGATCCTAAAGTATGTACCTCAGTATCAGGTGGATGAGAGGTTTAGGATCAAAAAAACTATCATGGGATTAAAACCCTAATTTGGATGTGCATGGGCCATCTACCATGGATCAGGTCTTCGAGAAGGCAGTCAAGCAGGAAACTAAAATAAAATCTCTTGCCCAAGTCAGAGATAAGTTCAAGAAGAAGGCTGGAAATTCTAAACCAATTTACAAAAAGAATAACTGGAAATAGAGGAGTGGAGATTCCAAGAGTCAATTCAAGAACCAAAATGCTAAGTTCAACAATGGCTCAAGGAACATGAAACCTGGTAATGGTTTCAAGGGAGGTTTTAAGGGAAACCAACAATCTGACAGGAAATGACCCCCTGAAGGTTGCTTCATTTTTAGAGGTGACCATTATGCTAGAGAGTGTGCTTAAGACAAGTCAAAGAACAAGGATTCTACTTCTTAATAGGGAACATTTCAACAGCATATTTATGCAGCTATTGATAATCATCAAGCTAAGTATCAAGCTTCACCCATTGAACTATCAAGTGTTTTATTTGATTGCCTAGTTTCTATTTTGATTAACATGGGGGCTACATAATGTTTTATTTCTCCTGTAATGCTTAGTAAATTATCTATTAAAGCTGGAGCTATGGTAAATGCATGGTCAGTTCAGTATGGGAATAAGTCAAAGGTCAAGGTTGACAAGTGTCTAGTAAAAGTTGAGATTAGGTTGTCCAAATTCACTACAATAGTGGATCTATATGTTGCATCTTTAGGGACATATGATGTGATATTAAGAGTCAATTGGCTTGCAAAGCATAAATCTAAGGTTGTCTACTATCTGAAGAAGGTTGAGTGTCAAGATGATTTTAGAAATTAGACACAACTCAAGGGTGAGAAAAGGGAGTTGAAGTTTAAATAAATTTTAGCAATTCAACTCAAGAAAACTTAGAGGAAGGGATGCCAAGCATTTATTGTTAAGATAAATGAGATGGAGAAACCTAAAGAACCATCCATCAAGGAATATCCTTTTCTAAGGAACTTTCAGTATGTATTTCCAAAGGAATTACTTGGATTATCACCCAAACATGAGTTTTATTTCTTGATTGACCTATACATAGATCAAAATCACAGTCTTAGGCATCGTAAATAATGACAACTACCAAATTGCTTGAGTTAAAGGCTAAACTTTAGGAGTTGTTATTGAAAATGTTGATTTGACCAAGTGTGTCACCATGGGGTGCACCAGTAGTCTTTGTCAAGAAGAAGGATGGTACTCTTTGTCTATGTATTGTTTATAAGATGTTGAATAAGGCGATAATCAAGAATAGATATTTGTTGCTTCACATTAATGATCTATTCAATCAAATGCAAGGGGAAACAATCTTTTTATAAAATTGATCTTAAAGTAGGGTATTATCAGCTAAGAATCTATGATGAGGATATTCTGAAAACAATGTTCAAAATTTGATATGGGCACTATGAGTTCATAGTGTTATCTTTTGGATTGACAAATGCTCTTGTATCATTTATGAATCTCATGAATAGTGTGTTCAAGGATTATTTGGACTGTTTCATGTTGGTCTTTCTAGATGAGATCCTCATATATTCTAAGGATGAGAAAGAACATTTTCAGCATCTATAACTAGTTTTACAGCATTTGTGAAAGTGTAAGTTGTATGGCAAGTTGTCCAAGTGTGTATTTTATAAAATAAAGTGCAATATTTGGGACATATTATCTCCACAAATGGAATTTTAGTGGATCCAATGAAGATAAGAGCCATAATGGAATGGATAACACCTAAGAATGTGCATAAGATAAGGAGTTTCATAAGATTAGAGGGCTATTACAAGAAATTTATTCCAAATTTATATAAGATGGTTAATCCAATTACCTCTCTTCAGTAGAAGAATCAGAGTTTTGTTTGGTCAAACAAGAGTGAAAAAGCCTTTTAGGAGCTAAAAAAGAGGCTTACTTTAGAACCAATACTAAGAGTTTCTGATCCTAATGGTTAATTCTCAGTGATCATAGATGTATTTGGGGATGGACTTAGATAAGTTCTTATGTATGATAGTTCAATAGTAGCATACGAGTCCAAAAAATGGAAGCCATATGAGGTGAATTATTCCCCTCATGATCTGAAACTTGTTGCAATAGTGCATGCCTTACAAGTTTGGAGGCATTATTTATTGGTAAAACTATTTGAACTTAAAATTGATAACTTAGGACTCAAATACATCTTCACCTAACCAAACCTAAATACATGCTAAATATGTTGGTTAAAATTATTATCTGATTATGATTTTGATATTAATTATATCAATGGCAAGGAGAATAGAGTTGTTGATGCTTTAAGCCGTAGAAGGTACATAGTCATGGCTACTATCGGGAGTACTTTTTGTGATTAGGTAATCAAATTCTTGTTAGGAGATGAATTTTACGATCAGATCAAGAAAATATTATCATGTTAGAGGTACAATCACTGAGAGAGGGAGGTGAATCAGTGAGCCCAAACAATTCACACTTCAATTCTGATATTTACAAACACTTAATTAGTTACCACAAGCATTCATGAAACATACATAGTATTCATATCAATGAGTAAGAAAGACAATGCAAGATCAATCACATAACACATGACATACGTGGGAAACCCTCTTGGGGAATAAAACCCACTAGAACTTGTAATTAGATGATTATCTTATAATAACAAGAACTAATTTAGACCAGCAAGCTACTGATCAAGGAACTACCATTCTTGATTTTAGTGAGAGGGCAATCCCACAAGGAGCTACTACACTTGTCTAGTTAAACACCCACAACAACTAAAATTTTAGCAAGTTTCACCTTGCAAGGAGGAAACAACCCCCTTAGATATTAAGCACCCACAACAACACCTATGAACAACTTCACCTTTGAACTGATGTCTTCAACACCTGATGATGGACCTTTGATTTATCACTCTTCACCTTCACTCATACTCAAACACCAAGAGCATTATTCTACCAACAAAATTATGACCAACAGGTCATACAAATAGTCCTCAAACTAATCTACTCATCAACTCATCCACAAGGCACTCTACCCCTCCTTCTCTTCCCAATTCACACACACAATCCTCACTCAACTCTCTTTCAAGTCTCTCTCAAACAACCTCTTGATCATACTCACCCATGCTACCTCTTCTAGGCTTATTAGGTCCAATGACCTATGTGATCACCTTCAACACCATGCTTAGACTAGCATGTCTGATCCTCTTCATCCTCTACTAGACCTCACTAACCTATACCTTCTCTTTAAAATGTTATCTCCTTCACTTGGCTCTATACTCGCACCACCTCATTCAAGTCTTACAAGTCTAGAAATCACCACCTTTGATTTCACTATATATAGATCATTCATGATTATCAACATATTGGTTGATCATTAGGCATGTCTTAATCCTTAAGACATATATCATATTAAGACATAGCTCAATACAATCTTCATAGGTTAACCATAGCATCTATGGGTCACCCTTAAGCAGCTACAGCTTTTAATAAGGCCCTTGTAGCTCTTATAGGTCTCATGGAGACCTATTCACTCATTTAGCACTCCAATCAAAACAAGAATTAAAAGACCACTTTCAAATACATGGATCCACTCCTTATGTCCCCTTTAACATCCTCAAATGATCACAATCATCTTTTCTCACCTCTGCATATGCTCAAATAACTCAAACACTGACCTGGTGTATATGAACATTATGAACAAACACACAGTCAACTTCTTAACCATTGTTCATACTATATACAATTGGTTAAATTTTCAAAATGCACATAAAACATCCTCATGGAATTTACAACACCCCCAATAACCAATTCATCATGAGACATCGAAACAACATCTATATAAGCTCAAACATCCTTCTCGGGTCACTTGTAGAACAAGCATGAATACATGGTTAACTTTGAACATTAATATCTTTGACTGTACACACTTCCATAACTTCAAATCAAGTTCATTAGATGCACCATGGACTCCTCTTCATATTTTATTTTTACAGTATGAGTAAATTCATCCTAGATCAAAAATTATGGCCCCAAAACCAGACATCGATCTTTCCTTCACAAATTCAAATATTCAAATGACAACGGTCACAATTAAACTTCGACCACTTTACTTGCATCTAGTGTCCTCATTGATTAGATCAATTATGCATCATTGATCTTGTTCAAACTTTAACGCATAGTCTACCAAAGCCAAATGTTAAACATCTGATAATTGACCTCATCTCATACAATATGAAAACTTTGACTTAATATGCTTCATTGATCTCTACAGATCAGTCAAGTCTTTAACTAACAATGCTCACCATTCGATCAATCTGTACAAATACCCGCTCGTTGTTATATTTTTATCCTTTACCTTTGCTCAGTTGTTAAACAATGTGCACTTCTTTCCATATCGCTACTTCCTGACATCTTGAAGCAAATGCACTCTATCATTATTCTCAAGACTTACTTGATATTTACCTAAGAAGTAAAGACTAAGAAGACTAACCCTGTTGTGTCTAAGAGTTTTGATGAACTCATTGCCATTGTGAATAAAAAGGGCTCGAAAGTGAAGGAAAGTCAAGAGATCTTGTTGTCAACATTTGTTGACAACTCTGAAGCAGAGGATATGTCAACTGCCCTGATAAAAAAGGAAAAATAAAAGTCATTTCAAGTCAAGCTCAAGGAGAAAACCAAGGTGTTGATTGAGGCTAGTTTTAATTCTAAGAAGAACTATCAATATCAAATAACCAAGGAGGAAAAGGAATATGAAGAATTGTGGGCAATTCATGGTTTCACATTGTTCTAGTACATTGTGGGTTAGGGTGTCTCTATCTAGGCCTCAAGGAGATACTTTTAGAGGAAGATTGGTGGATGTCAGATATTGTTTGGTGAGAAGGTATGAAAACAAGGTATGTTTGTGTATTATTTTTATATATCTATCTATTGTAGAAAAGAATTTTGTGAAGAATCTCAGTAGTCCTATCTCGAGAAGGAATTAGCTTGTTGATCATGGTTTGGATGTTTTGGTATAGAGGTGAATTTCAATCTATCTGCATATTAGTTTTTGGTAGATGTCAGGTGAGCCTATAAGTTGAAGGCCTCTCTTTTAGGTTTTTATCCTAGATCTTGTTGAGCTTGTTAAAGGCTTGTTAAACAGTTGTGTATGCCATGAAAGTTCACAATGTTATAAAGATGAGGTATCTCTATATGAGTATTGAATGTGATTGGATAGTATTTGAAGATTTATTAAAGATGTCATGTTCCTGATGAAGCATGAAGTTAGGGGGAACTTTGTAATTGGTCAAGTCCTAGGATCAGAGGACTGAGTAGTTGAATCTGAGTAAGAAGGCATGGAGAAGCAAGTTTGTGTGCCCAATATGATAATGCCAATCAAAGAAGGTCTTTGGTTAAGGAGGAACAACAAGATCATGAGCTTGTTACAGAGATTTATGGAGCTAAAATATAAGATCAAAATGGGTATTTTCAGGTGGCTTAATGAGTTTGATGCACTGTCAAGAAGTGTTTGGTGCTAAAAAAAGTTTGTGCATTTCTTTGTGATATTTTCCAAGCGTTTTGTGGTCTGATGATATGTTGAATGGAAATTAAATATTTTTGAGTGCTCTCGATTTTCTTAGTTTTTAGCTTAAGGACAAGCAGGGCTAAAAATGGGTTGTAGGAAGTCAATGTTCCCAAAGGTACATAGGCTCAATTTTTGGTCCAAAAGTGTGTGATGGGTGTCTCCAAGCATGTAAGAAGTTTTAAAGGTGTACGTTGACTAGAAGGGGGTTTGTTGACCTTATTGTTTTTGAGATTCTAGGGTTTTGGGTTATGTTATAAAAGTGGGTTTCCTTATGAGTTGATGTCCAAAGCTTCTTAATGGGCTAAATGGGACAACTTACCAACTTGACCTTTGAGTTTAGACTGATCTGCAATATAGCCTTCTAGAGCAACTTTCTTACCAACCTTAAGACTAGAATAATTGGTAATGATTACCTTTAGTTTCCATACCCGAGTTTATCCTTTCTTAAACCTTCTAGGAGCTCTATATCCTTTGACATACCTTGAAGACCTCTTAACATTATTTGGATAGAGACTAGCAATATGTCCACTCTTATGACATCTGAAATAAATAACATCATTTCTACCTTTTGATAGATTTGAACTGTGATCAATCTTTAGCCAAAAACTCCTTCTATCATAGCTCCATGAATGTCCATACTTGACTGACTTCATTCTACAATCCTTAGCTCTATGACCATACTTATTACATGTATAACAATGACCGTGAAATGAACTAGCATACCTTGAAGCATTTGGTTGTCTAACAGACCTTCTTACATTGCTCTTGACTTGATTTGACTTCTTTTGATCTTCTTTAAGCTTGTTTATTTTGACAACAAATTGTTCATGCTCATCCATCAATGAACCTAGCCTAATTTTTAATTGAATGCTCTCATCCTCTTTAGCTCTTACACTTGATATTGTAGTCATACCTCTGAGAACTTAGATAGTCTCCTTATCACTCTTAGCTTCTTTAGCCATGCCATCCTTTATTCTACATGCTTTCTCAATCAAACTTCCCTCAAGAGAACTGACTTTTGCTTCAAGACCTTTGATCATATTTTGCATCTTATGATTCTTCTTTTGCTCATTTAGTTGACCAAGTTAACCCATGATCTCAGCTTCTAGATCAACTTCTTCTTCACTGTCATGAAAAAATTATTCATCACACATGATGTCCTTTTCTTTTGAACAACTTTCCTCTTTTGAACTCAAACTTGTTTTGGAATCTTCTAGCTGAACCTTGAGATCATTGATAACATTCTCATCTTCTTTGGCATATTTATTTAAAGTACATATATGTTCTTCAAGTGCCTTGATCATAACCTTCCACTATTTATTTTCTTTCTTCAACTGCTTAGCCATCTTTATACCTACTTAGGATCACCTTCAAATTGTTAGGCTTCTTCCAAATGACCCACTCTAAACCAATTGTTAGAGGTAAAATAACTGAGAGGGGGAGAGTAAATCAACAAGCCCAAATAATCTAACTTCAGTTTGGATCTTTATAAACACTTAATCAATTACCACAAGCATTCATGAAGCATACACATCATTCATAGGAATGAGTAAGAGACACAATGCAAGATCAATCACATAACACATGACATACGTGGGAAACCCTCTTGGAGAATAAAATCCACTGGAACCTACAATTGGACTACTATCTTATAATAATAAGAACCAATTTAATCAACAAGCTACTGATCAAAGAACTACCATTCCTAATTTTAGTGAGATTGTAATCTCACAAGGAACAACTACACCTATCTAGCTGAGCACCCACAACAGCTAGACTTTTAACAAGTTTCACCTTGTAAGGAGGAAACAACCTCCTTAGACCCACAACAACACCTATGAACAACTCCACCTTTGAACTAATGTCTTCAACACTTGATGATGAACCTCTGATTATCACTCTTCACCTTCGCTCATACTCAAACAACAAGAGCGCTATTCTACCAACAAAATTATGACCAATAGGTCATAAAAATAGTCCTCAAACTAATTTTCTCATCAATTTATCCATAGGGCACTCTACCCCTCCTTTACTTCCTAATTCACACACACAATACTCTCTCAACTCTCTCCCAAATCTCTCTCAAACAACCTCTTAAGCATATGCACCCATTCTGCCTGTTTTAAGATTATTAGGTCCAATGACCTATGTGATCACCTTCAACACCATGCTTAGTCTAGCATGTCTGATCCTCTTCACTCTCTACTAGTCCTCACTAACCTATACCTTCTCTTTCAAAGGTTATCTCCTTCGCTTAGCTCCATACTCTCATTACCTCATTCAAATTTAGAAATCACCACCTTTGATTTCACTATATATAGAGCATTCATGATTATCAACATCTTGGTCAACTATTAGGCATGCTTTAATCCTTAATACATCTATCATATGAATACATATCTCAATACAACATTTATAGGTCAACCATAGCATCTATGGGTCACCATTAAGCAACTACACCTTTTAATAAGGCCCTTGTAGCTCTTATAGGTCTCATGGAGACCTATTCACCCATTTAACACTTCATAGATCAAAACAAGAACACATGACCACTTTTAAATACATGGGTCCACTCTCTATGTCCCCTTTGACATCCTCAAATGATCATAATCATCTTTACTCACTTCTATGTATGATCAAACAACTCAAACATTTATCTGGTGCATAGGAACATTATGAACAAACATAATCAACTTCTTAACCATTATTCATACTGCATATAATTGGTCAAACCTTCAAAATGCACATAGAGCATCCTCATGGAGTCTACAACACTCCCCAATAGCCAATTCATCATGAGACATCGAAACAACATCTACATAAGCTCAATCATCCTTCTCGGGTCACTTTCAGAACAAACACGAACACACAGTCAACTTTGAACATGAATATTTTTGACTATACACACTTCTATATCTTTAAATTAGGTTCATTAGATGTGCCATGAAGTCCTCTTCATCTTTTATTTAAAAAAAATGAGTAAATTTATCCTAGATCAAAAGTTATGGCCCAAAATCTAGACACTGATCTTTCCTTCACAAATTTAAATATTCAAATGATAACGGGCACTGTTAAACTTTAACCACTTTGCTCGCATCTCATTTCTTTGCTGCTCAGATCAATTACACATCATTGATCTTATTTAAAATTTAATGCATAGTCCACCAAATCTAAATGTTAAACATTGGATAGTTGACCTTATCTTGTGTAATCTGAAAACTTTGACTCAATGTGCTCCATCGATATTTGTGGATCAGTTAGGTCTTTAACTAGCAACACTCACCGTTTGATAAATCTATATGAACACCCACTTATTGTTAGATATTTATCCTTTACCTTTGCTCAATCATTAAACAACATGTACTTCTTGCCATCTCATTGTTTCCTGATATCTTGGAGCAAATACGCTTCATCGATCTCCTTGAGACTTGCTTGATCTTTACCTCTTGTAAAATTGACTAAGTATGGAGACCCTTGTAATCTGTCTGGGAAGCCAAATTTTATCCTTAATAACTTCTTATGTGCTTCGATGCATGATCTCAAATTTGGACCACATGATCAACTTTCAAAAAGGAATACAACCATATATCAAACTACTTTTGAAACCTTCATATGAGTGAGATATATCACCATTAAAATGCCTTCTTAAAATCTTTTATCACAGAGCCAACTATGCTTAGAACTTGCTTGGAAGGCCAACTTTGCTCATGCATATATTTTGACATGCTTCATTTCCTGATCTAAAATTTAGCACAAATAAACTAGACTCAAAATTTGAATAAACCCATATGATCACCTTCTCTTGAAAAGTCCACACATCCAAGATATAACGTTAATAAACTGCTTACTCAGCTCTATTTGAACATAAAAACATTGTCAAATTACTTGGGAGCCCAAATTTACACATGCATATATTTATCGTGCTACATCACATGACCTAAAATTTGGTGCATAATAACTAGGCATAAAACTAAATAAATCCATATTATCATCTTGTTCCGAGACATCCATATGTGTGAGATATGCTACCATCAAAATGCTTACTTGGTTATTTCTTGCCTCATGCAAATTTAGCTAAGTATGAAAAAATACTGTCAAAATACTTGGGAACCCGACTTTGCACTTGTATATTTTTTGATGCACTTAGGCGCATGACCTAAAATTTAGTGCATAACAACTAGGGACTAATGTGATCATAACCATGTGACCAACTCCCTTTGACTCATCCACACATGGCAATGGTGATGTCATCAAACTGCCTACTCATATTTTTTTCCACTAGACCAAAATGTCTAGATGAACACAGTAAAGAACCAAATGAATAACACTCATGAACACAAGATCTCAAAGCATATAACACTTCTTATGGGACCTTTTTCACATGCTCAATACTTCAGATTTATCCCTAAACATCTCAAATCAAACAAACTCTAAAGATCAACCAAGCCTTCTTCAAGCATACTAGGACAAGCACATTGCACACTTTTTCATTGTCATATAAACTATCAGGGCTCTTCATCCACTCACCATGACACCTCCACAATATTATCATGACATCACTAATAACTCTCCAACACATCATAAAATTCTCAAAATCTTAGGTATCAAGGATTCAAGATAGAGAGTGACAGTCTTTTGAGGTATAAAGATAAGATGTATGTGTTAGATAGAGAGGATATGAGGAGCATATTACTAAAGAAACTACATAATGCCTCATATTTAGGAGATCCAGGTGTAACCAGGATCATGGCTAAGCTAAGACCTCTTTATTTTTGGAAAGAAATCAAGGAAGATGTAATGGATTTTATGTCTCGTTGTTTAGAATGTCAGCATGTGAAAGCTAAACATATGCATTTAGCAGGATTGTTATATTCATATGATATACCAGAATAGAAGTAACAGGTGATTAGCATGGACTTTGTCCAAGGGTTGTCATTATCATAAAACTGACATGATGTGATCTTGATTGTATTTGACAAACTAACCAAGGTATCCCACTTCATACCAGGGAACTTGATAGATTATGCACCTATACTTGTGAAAAAAATTGTGAAAGAGGTGTACCGATTACATAGATTTCTAGAAAAGATAATTTCAGATTGAGATTCAAGAATGACTTTTAGATTTTGGTTGACTCTGAATTCAACTTTGGGTATGCTGTTATATTTTAGCATTACTTATTACCCAAAAATTGATGGACAAATAGAAAGAGTTAACCAGGTTTTAAAAGATATCTTTTATATATATTGCATGGATCAACAATACAAGTGGGAGGGGTACCTTCCATTGTTTGAGTTTGCTTACAAGAAATCATACCAATCAATGTTGAAGATTCTCCATTTGAGATATTGTATGGAAGGAGGTTTAGAACACTTATTACTTGGGATAGGTTAGAGGACAAGGTAGTCTTTGGGCTTGATATGCTTATGAAAATAGAAAAACAATTCAAAATAATCAAGCAAAGGTTGGTTGAGACTAATGATAGACATAAAAGTTATGTTGATCTAAAGAGAACAACAAAGCAATTTTCTATATGTGATAAAGTGTTTATATGGGTTAATCTTTAGAAAAGTTTGATTATGTTTGAGAAGTTAGCTAAACTTTTACCTAGATATGTGGGACCCTTCAAAGTTTTGGAAGTAGTTAATCTTGTAGCGTATAGGCTTACATTGCCACTAACTCTAGCTCTTTTGCATAATATCTTCCATGTATCTTACCTTAAAAAATATGTTGTTGATCTTTCATACATGTTAGATTGAAATGCTTTACAGGTTTTAGATCTTGGGCTGGTCATACTAAAATCAATCAAAATAATTGACACTCGTAAACTCAATTTGTGAAATAAAGAAGTATCACAGTGAAAGGTCCAATGGGACCAATATTCTAAAGATAGTGACACTTGCAAAGACTATGATGAGTTTTATAGATTGTTTTCACATTTTTTTACTTGATACATTGTTAGATATCATTTATTTTCGTTGAATAATATTTTAAATTCAAAACTTATGTTTAAATAAGTGTCATCGATTTAAGGGGAAAGGAAGTCACATCTTAATTTCTCTCTAATCCTAATAACCTTTTGATTTATGGATTATTATGTTTATTAATTGATTGAATTTTGTTTAGTTAAACTTGATTTCATATGCTGATTATGAGACAATTATATGTTACTTAATTTACATGATCGATTAGCTATGGAGTTAGTTGTATTTGTATATTGTGTACATTATAATCATGTTTTTTAGTTTATATAATAGTATTATATATATATGTGTGTGTGTGTGTGTGTGTGTGTGTGTGTGTGTTTTGGGTTGAGTACTTTCATTATTGTAAGGTGAATGCAAGATAGATCCATGCTTCAGAGTGTGACAGAGGGAAGACATCATCATAGAGGGTGGTGTAGATGGAGGTGTTGGGGGATGATAGAGAGAGGCTAGAAATCTATGCAAACACCATGATAGATTAGCATATTTTATGTTCATTACTTAATTTAGATAGATGTAGTATGTCTTTTGTGTTATTTACTTTTAAATGATTGCTAATATACTTCAACTATGATCTTGGTTTTTGTTTGATGATCATGTTGATTTAGTTATGTGATTGTACTAATATGTTTGGTGTACTTAGATTTGATCGTATGATATTACTTGGTTGATGAGTGAATCTGTACATGTCTTAATGTGACTTATCATTATCGTAGATATAGTTGAGTGATTTATAATTAGTGTTTTATTTGGTATTCATAGCTATAAGCAGTAGACAAATTATATTGCTTTATTTAATTTATTGGATTAAGGGGATAATAAATGTCGTAAGAAGGTTATTATTATTATTATTGTTGATATAAATTAAAATAACCTAGTGTTAAGTCATTAATCAAAAGGAGTTTCTTAATTAATGATTATGATGACATTAGTTGCATTGTTATTGGTAACATCATTGTGTTTCATTATTAAATAATTATGTGAGACATCATAATGTTCAATAACATTTATTAATCGATGTAAATAGTTATATTGTTTATCTTATAAAGCTAATGACTAGTTAAAATAGTCGAACTCTTTGATATTAACTATAATTATTAGAAGTTTTGGTGAAGTTAATGAACATGCATAATTTGAAGGGATATTATAATTGTTATTTTAATGTTAATTGAGAATGTTCAAGTTGATTAGGGTTTCTAAACTAGTCTTTGACCTGAGTTAATAAGTATTTAACAAAACCATTAGTCTGTTAGAGGACTTTGCATGAGAAAAAGATGGTAGATTGTTAGTTATGTTAACTCTATGATTACATGCATCAACTGGGTCATAACTTTGGTTGGGAAGTTTGAGAATTTCTAGTAAAATGGAGGAGAATAAGAGGATAAGGGGAGAATCCTGCATAGATGGCATGTCAGACAACGATAAGCAGAGAGGAGAAAGTGGTTCGAGCGAGGAGGAAGATGCAAATTTGGAATTTGGCACTGTTAGTTTCATTACCAAGTAGGAGTTGTCTTATGTTCCATATAATATGTTGAATTTTGGTAAATTCCAAGAATGATAGTAAGGGTTTTAAATATTTTTTAGTTTAAATAAAATTATAAATGGGCTAAATGTTGGGCCCTATGGATGGATCGACCATCCACATAACATAACATATAACCCAGTAAGCCTAGTTGGAACGACTTGGGATTTAGGTTCTTTTCTATGTTATTTGAAATACCTTTTGAAAATTTTGTGTTTATACTTGACTCGAATTTGTGAAAACCCTAGGTTTGTTTTGAAAAACTAAACTTAGTTTCCATGGGTGACTAGGTGGGTAAACTATATTTACAAGCAAAAGTATTTTAAAGGCCTCTATGCATTAGAAGTCTTGTAAGTTGCTTTAGGATACAATTTGCATTTTTATATAGGGCCAAAGATAATCATAGGTTCATACTGCCCAGGTGAAAACTAGACAGGTTTTATATAATAGACTTTGAGCCATTTGGATTTGTTTCAAATTACTCCCTTCATTATTCAAATGTAGACTTGAGCAAAGAATTAACTAGATCAGGGTATAGTTAAAACCCAAAATAGGGTTTGGGTTATGTATAATGATGTATGGGCAAAACAAAATGAAATCTAGGTTTATTTCATTTATATGTTTAATCTAAAGGATCAATATACATATTCAAGGTATGTATATAAATCTACAGGACTTAAATGGCCCGAGTTATATACATATCAATGAATATATATCAATATCATATGATTCATATACATATATAGGCTAACGCCACAATCCAAACTTGGATATATATCCAGGTTTAGATTGTGGCATTAGCCTATATATGTATATGAATCATATGATATTTAAACACACTCAAATGAATATATAAAACCTATAGATGTGTAGGATAATTGATAAGACCTGAAAGTATATATACACTTGGACATATGAGAGTTAATGGTTATTGTTTTGCATATATATAAGTTGTGTTGAATTATTTTAGAGGCTCTTGGAAATAAATACAGTGGCTGTGTGATAGGAAAATTATCATTCCTTAAAATGAGACCCTTACACAAACTTTGATAGGACTATGTATACGATTAATTACTGATACTTATATGAGGTGTTTATATGTTTAAGGGAAGAATTATAATCTCACAATATCCACTGTATTTAAATATAGATATAGTAACAATAGACTCAATGGGAATTGTTAAATGCAGAGGGTTGAGTTGTATAGTTGACTATGTTATGGAATTTGATGTTAGGGTGTGGAGCTAAAAGATTCACCTAAGGCAAACAGGGAGGTTTTCAGAGCTTGACAGTCGTCGGCGTCGGCAGGCCAAAACTGACGTCGGTCAGGGGACAGTGCAAGGGAAACCAGCATCGGTAGGAGATCGACCGGCGTCGGTCACCTCCAGGAAGGCAGGGACCGACGTCGATCACCTGTGGCGGTCAGAACTGCTGTTGACGAACAGTCAGTTAAGTGAACGCGGAGTTTACATGATGAAGACCAGTTTGAGTCTTTGAGTCGCTTGTCTAATTATTGTATGCATGAGATCTATATAATAGACTCATGGGCTGTATTGTTAAGTTAAACTTGTAGAATCCAAGTGTGGAGCTTGGAGAGTTCTTCCCATGGTGGAATCAAGTAGGATTCCTCATGTATGTAAGACCAGGTTTGATATGCAGGGTGTTGCAGGATCATGGTGGAGATCTACATGTGATAAGTAAGATCAGGTTGGTCTGCGAGGATGTGTGTATGCGAGAGTCATAATAGGATCAGTGGGGGAGCAAGATCAAGGTGACAACAATACATCAGGAGCAAGATCATGGTTAGATCTACTTGGAGTACCGGTTCGTACTCGGTTGTACTGGATGTACAATGAGGTGAACAACAACTTGTGTTAGCTGTGTGTTATGACCTATGAGAGAAGATTACTCAGGTGGAAAGATTACTTGGAGCCCTTGAGGAGGAAGCCTCACAGAGGTGGAAGAAGAGTGTGATCTCTTTATTGTAATTTCCTTTGTAATGAGTTGAATACAATTGTGTGTTGCCTCTCATATTCTGTGTGTTTTCTCATTGATAGTTATTTGTTCTTCTGGTTATTTACGCAATCTTAAGTTGCTTATATAATGGTAATCATGTGTGCTCTTAATTCTGACAAGTTGTGTCAGAGCTTTGGGGAACTTAGGTCCTATCAAATGGTATCAGAGCGAGGTTGGATGTTCTCAGAGCGAGTTTGACTAACAGATGGCCAGATCTAGTTAGTGGTTTGTTGATTACAGGTTACTCACAGGGGTTTCTGATTGAGTGGGAGTATAACAATGACAGAAGAAGGTAAGATGAGGATGAAGAAAGTCAGGCACAGGATTAATACCACAAGAAGTGTGGTGGATTGTCTTTAAGTGGGAGCTTGAAGAGGAATACAAGCTAGGATGCAGATTAGACAGAGTACTGGTATGGGTACAGGTGCAGCTATTTATCTCCAAGTGGGAGATTGTTAGGGTGTGGAGCTAAAAGCTTCACCTAAGGCAAACAGGGAGGTTTTCAGAGCTTGACAGTCACCGGCGTCGACAGGCTAAAATCGACGTCAGTCAGGGGACAGTGCAAGGGAAATCAGCATCGACTGGCGTCGATCACCTCCAGGAAGGCAGGGACCGACGCCGATCGCCTGTGGCGGTCAGAACTGCTGTTGACGAATAGTCAGTTAAGTGAATGCAGAGTTTGCATGATAAAGACCAGTTCGAGTCTTTGAGCCGCTTGTCTAATTATTGTATGCATGAGATCTATATAATAGACTCATGGTCTGTATTGTTAAGTTGAACTTGTAGAATCCAAGTGTGGAGCTTGGAGAGTTCTTCCCATGGTGGAATCAAGTAGGATTCCTCATGTATGTAAGATCATGTTTAATATGCAGGGTGTTGCAGGATCATGGTGGAGATCTACATGTGATAAGTAAGATCAGGTTGGTCTGCAGAGATGTGTGTATGCGAGGGTCAGAATAGGATCGGTGGAGGAGCAAGTCAAGGTGACAGCAATACATCAGGAGTAGGATCATGGTTAGATCTACTTGGAGTATCGGTTCGTACTCGGTTGTACTGGATGTACAATGAGGTGAACAACAGCTTGTGTTAGCTGTGTGTTGTGACCTATGAGAGAAGATTAATCAGGTGGGAAGATTACTTGGAGCCCTTGAGGAGGAAGCCTCATAGAGGTGGAAGAAGAGTGTGATCTCTTTATTGTAATTTCCTTTGTAATGAGTTGAATACAATTGTGTGTTGCCTCTCATATTCTGTGTATTTTCTCATTGATAGTTATTTGTTCTTCTGGTTATTTCCGCAATCTTAAGTTGCTTATACAATGGTAATCATGTGTGCTCTTAATTCTAACAAGTTGTGTCAGAGCTTTGGGGAACTTAGGTCCTATCATTTGATTATACTTCAATTTAATTAAACAATGTGTGTCAATTTATAAGTGACTATATGCATTTCAATATATATACTTGGGGGTATTGGGTTTTATGAAATAAAGAATGGTCAATTTCATTTATAGTGCTATTAAAATTGGAAATATATTTAAAAATCTGAGATGAATAGAAAATATTTCCCCTTGAATATAAATTAATCTATTTATAAATGTGGTTGAGTTTATATACAGATGTATGAGTAAATCATATTATATAGTTTGGTGTTGTTGAATCTTAACCTGAGTGAATAGGTATACATGATACCTTTAGATAATGGATAAACTTTAATTTATTTAGAGTATATAATATACTTATTGGTTGAGGTTTTATTTAGCCAAGAACTTAGCTTGAGTAACTGAAATATATGGATATACATATATGTTATAAAACTTGTGATTTGTTAACTTAATATAATATTTGGCATAAGTTTACCATATATAGATCTTCCTATATGGTTAATGTTTCTAAAACATAGCATAGTATGACAAATATAAATGGGCGTATTTTGATTATCTTGGTTGAGTTCTAAGTATGTTTGACTATTTATGATGAAACTTTTAAACATAAGGTATTTGGATCGATTACCAGTCATTCTGATGTTGTGTTATTAAATAAGCTTATTAATGTACTTTTAATATGTTGTTATTAAGCTAAGAATAATGTTATTAGATAGATGAAATAACTTTTATAGTTACATATTGATATTTTGTAACTAGATGCCTTTACATGTTTCTTACCTGGATGGTATGTTACTAATGAGGGTTGTTTATGAATTTGTTTATTATTCTATAATAAATTAGATGATGTAAGATTCATTGCATTATATTTGATGGACTAATTGTATGTATGTGATGTTTTCACACTTAACATATTTCAATATTTTCTAATAAAGAATATTATGTTTGAATATATATATATATATATATAAAATCAAATTTTGCATTAATGACTCTAATTAAGTAGTGTAATTTATTTCACTTGTTTAATTAGTATCATTAATGCAAGATGAGGTGTAATCTGATTGAGTGGTGTGTATGAAATTGATCGATCCTATATATCAATAACTATATGAAAACTTGGGCCAAAGTAATATTTATAATTAAATATTGTCATTTCATGTGTTTGATATAGTTTACATGTTTATAAGATATCATGTTAGAACAAATTTATTTATGGCATACATCATGTATTACTTATCTTATAACACACGGGTTTTAATTTATCACTCTGGATTCCTACACCTTCATTATCTACCCAGCTATAAAGGGAGGGCCATTCACTTATTAGGAGATAGTGTAGGGGATGGATGGTATGTGATTGGTGTCAAAAAGCACTCAGATGATGCTCTCCCTACCCATAATAGTACTACACTAGAGATTATTGATGGATACTTTGAGTTCGTTGAGACTTAAGCTCTGTGGAGATTTGTGTCATTGTATTATTATTATCGAGACATTATTATGGCTAAAATTTTACTTTATATTCATATGAATAATTATAAAAATAGTTGTAATATTGTAGCAGTCATGGCTGAATTTGTAATTCTATTTCTATGAAATAAATGCAGTCAACATTGTATCTATTTTGATATATCATTGTATGGTGATCATTAACTAAATGGATTATCTATAGACCCTTTTAAAAGTTAACTAAAATAATACATTTAATTAAATATCACTTAGTTAGATTTCATCATGGTGAAATCTATTAAATGAATTTGTGTAATTATTTAAAAAAAAAGTTTACCCTATTCTAATAAAACCTAGTGGGATTGTTACACACATAATATAACCCAATAGGGATTCATGGGCAATATCCCAACCTTTACAAATTCCTATGAACAAATAATAGATTTTCAATAAATGTTTTTATGTATTCTCGTCCAAAAAAAGATTACTATGCATCTTTATTTATAAGAGATGTTTGAAACTAAATTAAACACTATGCACACCCACATTAACTTCCACAAGCTAAGGTGCTAAAGAGAGGGAAATGAGGAATGCAAGTGCACTTGAATTACACTAGGACTAAAGCACATGTGTTTGCATTATTTGTGGTTTAAGGGTACTTATTTCATGCATAAATAATTAAAACTAGGGCACAAGGGAGATCTATAAATTAACATTAAACTATAATAATCTGATCTAAATCATGCACTAAAAATAGTAACAAATGAAACAAGAAAATAAGTGAAATAAGGAGGAACAATGAAAAGACAAAGAAGGTTATGATCTATTACACTTGAGTTTTGTTATAAGTTTTTAAAACTGGGTCTGGGTTCTGCAAGTGATTATGATGCTCTATGTGAAATATAACTATCTTACTATATTGGGTCATAATGCACACTATATCAAATTTATATGGGTCATATTATTCAAGTCACCAATTCTACACCATAGATTGCAGTTGAATTTGTACCTAGGAGGTGAATCTGACCTCTAATTTGTTTCAAGTTTTGTAATTTTTGGGGTCTATGTGTTGTTAGATGTTGATTAGGTTTGTATATTTGTTGTGTAGAATTGATGGGAAGAATATGTGGAATTGTCTCTCTTTCACTCCTTGACCTAACCTTCAAAAGTAGAAATAAAAGAAGTGTGTGCAAGGTTATCTGACTTAAGATATCCCTTGAGGATTTATTGTTGCATATCTCACACATTTGGAATCAAAGTTATGTAGTCCTCTTGTGCATGTGAGTGAAGTGAAATTGAGAGAAAGGCTCCACCTTCTCTTTATAGGAAAATATAGTGTAACTACATGAACTTTAGCTAAAACCCTCTTTTGTTACAAAATGATGACGACACAAGACTTGAAGATGATGAAGGATCAATGTTAGAGTAATGTGTAGGTTCCTTGATAATTTTTTAATAAATAGGAATAATGTGCAATGCAATAACTTAGAAAAAATTGCAAGTGATTTGGGGTTAACTCAACGCAATTACACTCCACCTTTTTCTATTTATAGACTTTTAATCATTGCTAACCCTATTAGGGTTTCAACATTTCAAAATTTATTTTCAGGTCTTTTGCATGCTTTCAAAGTTTAAATTTGTGCATACAGACCTAATTCCATTTGTCACATGTGTTTGTTCCCTTAGTTCCTATTTTTAAACAAAAGATAAAATTGACCAGTAGGGACAATAATGACAATAGATCTCATCCTAATTGGCCAATAATGTCCTTCAGTTTCAACTCTAGTTTTTGGGGTTTGTCAAATCTACTCCTAATATACTATTTCAACCTTATGTCAGTCAAACATAATCAAATCTTAGACAAAAATAACTAAGTTTGTTGTTTTGTGGCATAAATACTCTTCTTTCAATCATTTGCACATCATTGATTTTACATATTTAATTTCATTATGCTTATGGAAAGTTCATTTACAACACTCTCATTTATTATATTCAATTTATCTTAATTAGGGTTAGTTCACATATTAATCTAAATTTTGGTAAAACATAGTGTTATTATCCTAAATTCAAATGATTAGAGTTCCACTACTAGTGTAAACATGTTTTTGAATGAAATGAAACCATTAACTAAAATCAATAAATCCTTGGATGAATACCAAGACCTCAAACAAAAACCTAGGCATTGAATGCACAAGGAAAAACCATCTTAGAGGTGGTGCACATTAATGTTAGGGCCATCCTAGTGGTGGTGCATATTAATGGCGGTGATTCCCATAATAAAAATAATCACTTCAAAACATAACTTGCCAAATTTGCAATGAATGTGGCCTTACCTTAATTCATTTATTTTTAAAAATTTGGAAATTAAATGTGTCAAATTTACCCTATGTCAGTCCTTGAGTTGATCAAAATTTAGATATATTTGGAATTTTCAAACTATAGTGCATAAATGTTTTGATTTGTGTGTCTTTACGTCTCAAATGTTCCTTAGGTATGCTTCAAAGGTGGCAAGTATGTTATATTACGCTTCAAAAACTTTCATGCTAGACTTGCTAGTTATAGCTTCTAATTAATCTCAAACTACAAACTTGAAACCTTACTTCAACATCATACCATGCATTAGGGTTTGTTTATTATTACTAACAAGGCTTAAACCTATACAAGATAATCAATTTTTATGGTTCAAAGATGCTTCTCAAAGTTGTATTAGCCAATGTGGATCAAGACTTTTATAATACTTGCATTAAGAGTGTGACATACCTTTATTTCAAATTCATGCCATTTTGTTATCGTTTATTCAAGTTTGTGCCATTTTCATTTTGAAACTATTCAAGGAATAATTCTATTTTTGAAAGGTTGATTCTAACAAGTCAATAAGATCTAAGATCACCACATAATTATTTAAATGTGGAATGATGTTCAAAACAAATTCAAATGCTTTCTAATTTAATTTCAAAACTGAACTATACAACATATGAATGATGCCTTAACATGAACATCTCACTTTATATTATAAATAGAAGTCAATTAAATGTGGTAGTAAGATGAAGAATAAAAAATAATTTAGATCGTAATAAGCACAAGTAAATGTGTAATTGGCCCCTTCCACATACAATAATCTCAATGATATATAATAAGTATTAGGGTTTTATTGTAAATTCAAGCTTTTAACAACACTGGAGACCTTGCAGACTAGTTTTAGATACGAGGCTAGGTTGCAACAAAAAAAATTGTGAAATTTAACTTGGGAGTGCAATCCATGTTAATTATTTCTTAAACCACTAAACCTGAACCCCTTAGTGATTTCCATAAATAAGGATGTACTGTTCAGCTAGTGTGGCATGAAGAATGAGAAGTGAATAGTAGGGGAGTTCAATGCAGATGATAAAATTTATAACAACCTAGAACACATATTTTGAAATTAAGGCGACCAATACCTATTATTATTTATTTATCAAACAATTATTGAAATAGGTTAAGAATTTAAAATAATTGATTGAATAGAATACTTATAGTCATGTTTTGCATCCTTTTAAATTTTCTTGTATAAAGAATATACATACAATTATTAACGAATATGTATTAAAATGACAATAATCAATGATAAACAATAAGGATAGATAGAGGAACATCAAAAATAATAAATAAAATAACAAGAAAAAAATGAAGACAACCAAACTGACAACATGGAAGGATATTATTCATGAAAAAGCTTCAAGTGATGATCAGTGATTGTGTGACATAGCTAATGGCCATTAAAATCTCACAAAATAAAAGCATGTTGTAATCACCTAAAAGTGGTAATTGGATGCTAAGAGTGTCGCTTGATTTATCTTATTCCTAAGATTACCATAGACCTATTCTATAACCTTAGACTTGTATTTCTAGCCATTCAGAATCCCTTATTCACTTACAATTAGTCAAAACATAGTCCCTGAATTGTTACCTCTAACCCCAATCCAACTTTCCTAGAAGTCTGCCAAAAGGATATTAGCACCTTATTTGGGACACTACAACCACATGACGCTAGTGTCCCCAATTGGGCGCTACTATCTTTAGCCCTAGATTTTTCCAATGAATACTTTTTCAAATGTGTGCCCCTCCTAAAGTTGGCCTAAGCTCATTTTCTTATCCTTACAAGCAACATAACCCTATAAATACAAGTCTAATCCACCTCTATTCACTAGATGGAAAATAGATGCAAAAGTTATTCAAACCAAAGATAAAATTGTGCAAAATCAAGGTACATTATCTGTATTCTACTCTACTTTTTGCATACTACCATCTATGATAACCCTAAGTCTAATTTTCAACCATTCCAAAGCTTAAGCACATTCAAACCATCTAAAACCACTCTCATTCTAGAATTTACTTGTACATACATCAATCACTAGGTGGGATAACTACATCAAACTTGATCCCTCTTTAGAGTATTGGTATGTAGGCAACTCTCTACACAACAGGGTGTGGAGGATGTCTAGTCCATCCTACTTATACACTCAAATCTTGATCATATCACATTTGTAAATAGAACTAGGGTTTTCACACAAAATCAAGATTTCTAGGTATAATACACAACTATAGGCTTCGATCTTAGAGGAATAAAACACACAGACACATGTGCATGTATTCCCTAAAAATAGGAACAGTCTCGTAAAGAGGACATTAACGCCACATCTTGGACACTACACACAGATGGTGCTGCTATCCAAACTGAGCATTATTGTCTAGTGAATAGATGAATATCAAAATCCTACCTATAACACTCAAAGTTGCTCAGCTCTCCAATTTTAGAATCTAGATCATCCATGACAGTCTATTTTTATCTAATTTTATATTTCTCCCTATTTATTACTATTATTAGAAAGTTAATCAAGGTCAAATTCATTTACAAATTAGTAGGTTAATTATTACAATTTATTTAATTAATTTAAACATCTCAGCCCTTTAATAAAACCTTAAAAGTTTAAATCATTTAGTGAACCCATCTTACTTCGAACATTGCTTCAAACCCCAGCTTGCATGCATCCAAATTTTGTGCAATAAATTTAGAGTTGCATACTTCTAATTTTTTGATTTTATTTAGATAACATGGCTAATTAAAATCAAATTCATATTAGGTCTTCAATTTATTTTACATCTAATTTAAATTATTGCAAAGAAAACCCTAACCCTAGACACACTTAGGGTTTGTATCCTTTCTTATTTATACTCAAATTTCAAATTCACATTTCTTCTTTAATCATTATCATAATGATAGAAGAAATTAATTACTTTTTATTGCAAAGTTTCATACTTTCATTTCCAACATGTTTATTCCCTTTAATTTGGAATGAACTTAGAAAAGACATCAATACTTGTATAGATGATACTTATTATCAAATGCAATATATCACATATTTCATAACATGTTATCTTTCTTCTATGTGCAAAATAATTAAGACATAATTCTTTAATCACATAGACATATGCATACAAGATGTTTCAAATCAACTACAATATCTTTCACATTGCATTCCTTCATTCACATGTTATCTTTCTCCTATGTGCAATAAACTTAAGATAATATTCTTTCAACACATAAATAACTTTTTAAATCAAACCCATACACACATAGCATTTTTATCACATAAACTAACGACTATGTTTCAAGTTTCAATGTCATATCTTATGCACAAGAAAGAATCTCCTTCTCCTCCTAATCTCCATGAGGGTGATAACTATTTTCCTTCTAACTAGGTCGATGTTATAATTCCTTCATGATATGAAGCAACATATAGCATTGTCACTCATCCCCTTACTTATCCTAATCACACCTCTTCCCTACAGGGTTTGTGCCAACATGTTCAAACATAAATTGCAAGGGTTTGCACTTGTGAGACTCTATGTGATCAAATTATCAATATGACCAAGATAATTACATGTTTACAAAATTAGAATCAACTATTACACGAAAAAATTACAACATTGAAAAATCAATTTACAAGACAAAGTCCTCCAGGGCACAATAGAGTAAATCATGTTTATACATCTTCAAGTAGTCAACTTGTGGCAAACACTGTTACATATCATAACACAAAATCACTATAGAGTACATCTGCAACTAGTGATTCAAAAAACATTCAAAGGTCAAATAAGAGTTCAAGAGAGACACTAAGGGAAATGATTAAAGTTAAGTTGATCAACCTACCTCCTCTACATCCAATGAGGAGATCCATATATTTTTATGCATATCATAGAAAGCATGGGCACCACACTGATTCATGTTTAATATTGAAAAGAAAAATACAACTAATCATGGATATAGATTACTAACATAGTGACACTTCATCCAAAAAACATACAATGACACATCTACCTATTCAAAAAGGGTCAAATTCAGATTCTCAAAACATGTTTTCTAGAAAAAGAGCTTTCATAACACCACGTGTCTACAAAAAACATAATTTAAAAGGGCAAAATCATAATTAATCTTCCAAAGCACATTTTAGAAAGGTCAACTCGACAGTATGAGGCAATTCCTTCTAGCACACCAGGTTATGATTCCAATATGGAACAATATTATGATTTAATGAAGAACAATACTTAGATTCATACCACAACAACATTCAATTACATCATAGTAATCACACTACACAAGAGATTATCATTCCTATATTTGACACAAGCCATGGTGATAGTGTGTCTTCCATGATACTCATTGGTCAGTATGGTTTCTACCTTTGTGCATACTTCCTTATCTCTCTCGCTCCTTGTACATATTTTATTTTCATTTGCTTGTACATAGCTTATACTCATAAAACATAAAAATAATATATGTTAGAATACAAAAACATTCAAATATTTCATAAATTTAATTTTTTTTATAGATTATATGCATTGCTTTGTTTACATTTGTACTACTTGCCAGATATTGCATATTTTTAGCTATCTGAGTGTAGTTGGTTTTATCATACACATATGATTCACTTGTTCTTGTCAAGTGCTTACAAATTCAAAATAGGAATTTAGAGCACTACACTGATCCAAACTAACTATCATCTACCCATTGGGGGCATTTACACTGATCCATGTTTATACATTGCTACATTTACCCACTTGGGGGCATCTCCTATACAGTTGATATAACTAGGTTCTATCTTACATACTATACATTCCAATTACACATTGATTTATCTTGATATTAATCATTGCTATTAATTTCTCAAATTTTTTGCTAACTATCACTAGTTAGCTTTAGTATATATGCACCCTAGCATCTACATAGATTTTTATTATTTTTGTTAATCAAGAGTGTGCGTTTGAGATAAAGTGTGATGTTTCTCACTCCTGATGGAACATGAAATCTCTCCTAAGTGTGGGTGACTTTAGAAGGGAGATAATTTCCAAAGAGGGCATCAATTTTAAGCCTAATATCACTAAAACTTATTCTTAAGCCTACTATCTACTGATTATAACAATGGAAAGGGTGAAAAAAGATATTGTTTGCAATGGTATTGAAAGGAAAACTTGAAATAAAGGTGATGCACCGATGTTTTATGACCACTTATGCTTGTAATGAACACTCTTATGCAAGGGAGAACTAAACTTAAGAATGACTTTTGCAAAATTGTTTCAGAAGGACTAGACAACCTCAGTTTATGCAAGGAAGGAACGTAAAGGAATTGAATTCACATCCAATGCTTGAACTAAATCTAATATAGACACTTAATATGACTTGTAGAACATAAAATATCTCTTATGAAGGTACAATAACTAGACAATAACATATGAAAACAAACGCTTCACCAAGTTATATCAATGACAGACATATACACTTCACTCAAAAAACCTGAAAATGGAGAAACAAACGCTTCTTATTTATCTCAAAAGATGAGTAAAAATTTTGGTAGCCTTTTGGCATAACCAAAATCAAAGAGTGATATGTCTAAGTCCAAAGACAAGTACAATATAGGAGAAGCGAGAGAGAAAGGAGAGAAGAAGCCTAAAAACTAGGAAATGTATCCTCTACTTTGTCCTTCTCCAATTCCTACGTAGGAATCTTGATTATTCTTTTATTCTCCTTAGGAAAATGACATATAACTTCATGCTTCATTAGTTTTAAAAGCGTGGAGAAGTCTTTCTCCTTCATTGGTGGTGTTTGACCCACATAGGTGCCTAAATCCTTGCTCAAACTCACTATATTTTTGGTGAAGAAGTCTCCTCCTTCAAAATAGGTCTTCAAGACTTAGAACAAGTCCTATTGAACTCTTAGATTTCTACAATGTAATACTCTAGCTTGATAGGTTCTTAGAAGATTTCCCAAAGGCAAGTTTGACTTTGTCTTGAAACTTGGCGTAGGAAGGAGGAAAGAAGGTTTTCTTGGAGTTTAAACCTTTTCCACCTTTAAAACTTTCATAAAACTAAAACCATGACTCGACCTAACTCCTCAAGTGGTGTAGAAGTAAAGTATTAGCTTTGATAAAGCTTATTAAGAACCTTATGCATTGATTTAGTCTCTTTACTCCTTGAAATGCTCATTTTCCACTAAGGCGTAGAAGGTAAAAGTTGATTTTTGCTCCAAGATTGAAACTTTCCTCCATGTATGGCTTCTCAAGAGCATACCATACCTAGAACAAGGCAATTTGATCCATCAAACACTCAAAAAGACCTAGATTTACGCCAAAACCATGAATTTCTTCTCAATTCCTTATAGCCCTTTTATTAGCAAATTTTCTTACCTAGGAGAATATGGAGATGATAATGAGAAAATCAAAACATTTAAAAATGACCTCTATCTCCTTATAGTTTCACACAAAATTTGGTGGCCTAACTTTGAGTGTAAGAGCCTTTCTAGCACATTCTTTCAGTCAAATTAGGCCTAACCAACCCTCATATGCCTATAAAGTGAAGATCTTGATTCTGATACCCCCCACACATGTAAAACTCCCAAAAAAACATTTGATTACTTTACCCATGATGTCACCATACCCCATGTCAAATTTGGTGGTCTAGAACACTATGGAGGTACAAAAACCTTGAAATGGCCATTGACAAGCTTGCCTTTTTGAAGAATTTTATGATTGGCCTAAAAGACTTGAATGGTTTGGGCACCTCTGAGTGAGTTTCCCTGAATTTTTTTACCTATATAGGTAAAAATAAAGTATTTAACTACATTCCCAATTGATTGGCATCATTTCACACTCCTTAGAACCCCTATTTTAGCTCAAAATAAATAAAAATTATAGTTTTTGTGCAATTCTGTACAAGTGAAGGTGCAACAAAAATACATGTAGAGGATCCTATGAGAGTCTGCTATAGTCTATGGTATGTTTTAGGGTAAAATTATGGTATTTAATGTGTACTTGAGTTCCATCTTTGCAAACTAGTCACAAATAGGGTTTTAGGAGGGTTTAAGACCTGTCTGAGGTCTTAACGATTATTCATAAAGAAAGACATCCAACTAACCTCCTAAAGCCAAAAGACTCTTGTTAGGGGGCCCTTATAACACCTATAAACACCACTGGGTCCCATGCAAAGCATGAGAGATAGTGCAAGCATCTCAAGTTGCTCCTCATGTGATTGTCTTAGCTTTCCTTAAGTGTGAGAGGTGTCAAAAATAGGTCTTGTGTCTGAGAGATCATTCATAATGATAGGAGAAGCTCATACACCTTCAAACCAATCTCCTCCATGGTTCTAAATGATATAGCAGTGTTCAAAATTCTTTTGTATGCATTTGGTGCCCAGTTAGGGTGTTTGGGGTTTAAGATTATCTTATTTTTGTAAACCCTCAGGGGCACTTAGACTGAGAATTGAGGTGTTTTTCCACCTTAGAGTGTATTTAAATCATTACCATGACTATTTACCTCCATAAAATCCATTCATGAGATTTGGAATTTTTGATTTGTGTTCTTGAATTTAATTAGACCTCTAGGTCACTTGACTAGACCCTACAAATGAAGTGGCCCAGGTTTGAGACAAAACAATCGATATGTCCACTACTGATATGACCTTTCCAAGACCATGGACACTTCAATCTGTTAGGAATATAGAATGTAGATCAATAATAATGAAATAAAGATAGAATTAAAATTTAGAAAATACAACAGAATAAAGACACAGATTTAATGTGGTTCACCCAATATGGGCTACGCCCACACAGAAACTACCAGTCCTTATTATTCAGTCCAACAAATGAAGGGAAATACTTGCAATATATCCAATGTAATATCCTCTTCACTCTCTCTCATTTTTCCTCCTGATTACAATGCCCTCATATGAAGGGAGGGTTACAAATTAGGGCAAAAATGCACTAACTTAATTTCTACCATTAGATTTAAAACCTAATAGTAAATGGCCCCCCTTGGACCCCCATGGTGACCCTAGAGGGGGGTGTTGCCCCCCTCACACCCCCTATCAAGAACTAGGCATTAAAATAATATAAGGCTACACCATCTAACATAATCCACTCATGAACACCAACTGTACCAAATTTCATAGCTATATCATGCCTATAAATGCTTCAAAACTCAAATTTCCCAAAACTTAGCGAGTTGGTTGCTTGAGTTTTCAAGGTCTGTGACTGAGTTGTTGTACTTAGAATCTTTGTGTTCATGAGTTTTTCTTACCTTGGATTATCATTACTCATGATTTTTGGCCTTCATGGAAATTAAACATGACCTACCAATCCATTGACAACTTGCATTTGTCATTACTTGACCATTTGGGTCTCTTAAGCACCGTTTGCCTCACTAGTCTTGTAGGCAATATTATCAGTTGTAGGTGTCTATTTGACATTTTCCAGGTTTATATGTGTTCTTTAAGGTTTTAATAACATGGATTAGGTTTTTAGGCACCTAATCAATCCACTATTACCTTATAAAAACACCCTAACTCTTCCCTATTCCTCACACAAGCTTATCTTCATCAATTGATACACAAGTCTCCTAGTCCATACTATAATTCTTGCCTGGGTTTTGAGTTTGATCTCCAATGAAGGCCTAACTTATCACTTTTATACTCCCTTAACATGTGACTCAATCTCCTAGAATTATCTTTGATCATTCTTTTTGGCCAATTCCATTTGAAATCAATCTTCTTCACTACACAGTCAAGAGTAACCCACCTGTAGGTGGTTCTTTGATTATGGAAGAGAGGTGAATTGCCTTAGTGAGGTATTATATCTCCTCCATGATGTCAACAGTATGTTTATACTCATAAATACCTTCATACACTTCTTCCAGCCATCAAAACATACCACTTTCTTTTCAATTCTGCCTATTAAGTATCGACATACAGTCAAATAGGTCTTATTGGCTATAAGTGGTGATTTTGGGTTCATTAGGCCTAGAATGGAGGAGAGTGAAATCTTACTTGTAGTTGCTCTGAGTTTCTTGGATGATCTAGATTCTTTGAAATCCTTCATGAAGCTTCACAGACCTATCAACCACCTCTATCTAACCGTCTTCACATATCACTGTTTAAGTTAAAGTAGGATGGTTGTAAGTAATGTCTAAACTGAGTTTAAGATTGTAGGAATAAGGTAAATATGATCAAGACCTTGGATAAGTATAAAAAAACCATATTTTTCCACTTATCACTTATAACACTGTATCTTTTCTCATACCTTGCCTAGATCATGCATAGTGTACATAACACTGCCAATCTCCATCCAAAGGTCATCACTGTAGATGCTTGAAATAGACTGTAAACTTGTGCTTAGACCTCAAATTAGTGTCATTTAGCTTTAATTATGTCTTTATCCATCATGAACCACATCTTATAATCTTGAATAAACTTTTTTGATCAACAAAATTACAATGTATAATAATCATCTCTTTCCCACCTAACATAATCTCATGATGATAAACTTGAATGAGCTAGTTGTAGGTGCCTATCTTGGAGTTCTCAATTGTGTTAAGTAATCATTTATCCATGAATAACCTTATTTATATTTCCTTGAAAACTTGATTCTTTCATAATAACCCCATAGACCCTCTTCAACATTGTGGCCAAACTTACTTACATACCACTGTTTGAGCCAAACTATGGTTGTAGGTGGTGATTTTGACTGTGTATTTAAGGGAAGTGAGGCTTATTCATCTTAATTAGGTCTTTGAGTCTTTTGAATGATATTATTACCTAAAATTGGTGTTAAAAAAACTCCATTCTCTTTCCAATAACGCTAAATACACCTTTGACTCCATACCAATACCATTGTCTGAGCGCCAAAAATGATGGTTTCAAGTGGTCCTTTAAGGTGTTTAAGGCTGCTACCTTGTAGTGAGGTACATTCTCAACATGTTTAAGAATCTTCATGGTGACTATTGTAGGTGGTCATCAGACCTTGTGTACAGACTAATGGCTTATAGGAGGTTGGTCTAAAGAGAGTTTATGGTGTTTTAATGAATTTTTTGCTTATTATTGGAAAGAAGAAACTAAGTATGGGTATGGTTGAAAAACCTAATTAATTATGTGCACATTGAATCAAAAGATTACGAAGAGCTCCTCTTTGGCTTGGGAGGATGACCTGTAGATAATAAAACACTAAAGAAAACTTATTTATTAGACTGATAGTTGGGTGGATTTCCTAGTGATAGCTAGATCCTGGAAGTAAGAGCTTCTTCAGGGGCTATCAATCCACACGTTTTAAACAATTAAGTTTATAAAATAGAAAGGAAAGTACTTGCATCAATAAATCAAAGGTACTAAAATTGAGAACAAGAATTATTACTTATAAAATAGACTAAAAATGATTAAAATAGTGATAAACTAATTAATATACCAGTGTTAAAGGGTTAGGGTCTACTTCAAAAAATTAGAAAAGGGTCTGTAAACAAGCAAGAACATAGAGAATCAAGTTTGGTTGGGGGTAGGTGGAAAAAATTAACTTGATTTTTTTTACTATCATAGTGACCATTGGCGGTTAAGGTGTCCATCGATGGTTGGATAGACCGTCAGTGGTTGAGTCAACCATCGATGATTACTATGTCTGGATATGGGTAGGTAAAAAGGATAGTTGACGAGATCTAAAAGATGGATTCTGAGAGATGGGTAAGACCTGGGCTGGATATAAAATGAAAATAAAGTAAATGAATATTAAGAAATAAGTACTTGTCTTACCAAAAGTTGAGTTGGTGGGTAGTTGAGGTAGTTGACCTATTAGTGGAATCTAACTCAATTCCAACAGAGTAATGGTACTTGAGAACTTGGTGGAGAGGCGGTGGTAAATTGACTCTTTGATATAATTTATAGATTACTAAATTTTTAATGGTGATTGACCTATAAAAAAGAAACTCCTAAATGCACAAGTTCTTGATAATAATTATAGATGGATTTTCACCTCTTTGCTCCTCTCTTATAGGCAAGGCAAGAGAGTTGCAACAAGGCATAAACTGGGCCTTTTAAATTTAACTCGTGCATGCAATGGATCACAATAGGATTTAGATGAGTTATTTTTAGAAAAGTAAGGTGGGTGAGTTTACATGTTAGTGGTTGAGGAGGTGGACCCTAACCATCGATGATCAGGGTGATCGTCGATGGTCAACTTAACCATCGATGGTCAATGGTCAAAGGTAAAAATGGGTAAAAGGTTGGGTTAAGTCAGTTTAGCCAAACTATCTGCAGGTAAGCTTTGTTAGGGGTTGGAAGGTTAAATTGGTCTTGAGAGGGTCCCAAAAAAGTCAAGGTGTATTTTGACATTTAGAATTATGGTGTGCAAATTTTTGGTGTCTACATTTTGCCCTTTTTTATTGTGTGGCTTGAATGAATGAGTTGAAAAATAAAAACTGATGTTGGTCAAAGGTCTAGTTGCCCTAAGTATGGGAGGCGTGTTCCCCCTTAAACTGGGAGCAGATGAGGTGAAATGGAATTAGGTGTGGGTTTGACAAGGTGGGTGAAGGTGATGACAAAGCTGGATGATAGGTTTGGCACTAAAGTGCAAATAGGTGCACATGGTGTGATAGCCAAGATCATGCAAAGACAAGGTTGCTATAGTTAATAACAATAAAGGTTGATGCTAAGGGACAAGTGACTAGTGTACTGTGTGACTACATTTAGGCATGGTGGTTGGGTACACCTGTTAGTCGCTTAGATAAGATCAATGTTTTAGTGGGTATCTAAGGTAGGAAGTACTCTTATGGAAAACACAAATAGGTCAAGTGTCATGGGTATTTGAGGTAGGAAGTGCTCTTGAAAAGACATAAGTGAGTCAGGTGAGCATGAGGTGGCATAAGTTCAAAAGGTAGTCAACATGGCAATGTTGTCACTGTAGTTAAAAGATCAAGAAAAATGTGTCATAAAATACATGCTAGTGGGGCTAAAATAGCCCAATGGAAGGTGACAAGATGGTTGAGGTGGGTGGAGAAGGTAGACTTCCTAGGTGGGTGAGTTGATGTTGAGTCTATTGAGAGATGGCCTACATAAGGTAAGAGCCAAAAAAATGGGCCAACCTGATCGCTGATGGTTAGGTGCCCTAAGGGTGACTGTTGATGGTCACCTTGACCATCGACAGTCAGGGTAAAAACCCTACAAATCTATGTGTGAAAAGGGAAAGTGGAATCATGTTTTACCCATTGTAACTCTTACCTATTTGACTTTGAACTCTGGTGAATTTGGCATGTTATGGCGAAGGTGTTTACTGAGGTTGGTTATTGAGGGTGAGATGACTGCTAAGGTAGAGGGTGGACTGAGAGGACCAACCAGGATGTAGAGAGCTCATGAGTGTGGATGAGGATGGGTTGGCCTATGGGTGACTCCATGATGGAGGTCACGAAATGAGGTAGGGGTTGTTTTTAATGTGATAGTGTAGATTTGATTTTAAGCATTTGTATTGGGTTAGGAGGTTAGGGTAGGTTAAAATGCTCAGGTTGGGTTTGTTATGCCCTAGATAGGTTTTTGGGTTTATTGGGCAAATTTGTAAGAAAAACTTGAAATAGATAGGGTGGGTGGGTGAAATTGGTTATGATAAGCATGGTAGGTAGAAAATAAGAGGATTTATTGCATTTTAGATGGTGTTTTGGGTGTGATAGGGTTTGGACACTCTAGACACAAAATGCCCACAGTGACCATCAACGGTCAGGTCTGACCGTTAATGGTTGACATCCTAGAAAATATGGGTGTCTGACTATTGGTGGTCATCATGACCATCGATGGTCAACTAGAGTAGACAAGCTTGCTTTGGTTTTAATAAGTGGTTTAAAAAGTTAAGGCAAAAAATAATGTGTGCATGTCAGTTGTGGATTAGGGGGGGTAGGTTTAGAGGGCAAACCTAACGGTATTAGGTAGATAAGTAGGTAAACCTTGTAGGTGTAGAGGGTATATTTGGTGAGTACATGGTAAATAGGTAGAGGAGGCTAGAGAAATAAGTCAGGTGATTTAAAAGGTAATGTAGGCTAGGATAGGTGTCATTGGTTTAGGTGACTGAATCATGATTTGAATTGGTGCAGGCCAGGGAGCAGATTCAGATGAGTGATCAAGTGTTATGTATCTTTATAGAGATATAATAAGGGATGACCCTAGCCGACTGGGCCTATATGGAGGAGGTAGGGCTAGGAGCAATGAGGCACTATCAGTATATGCCTTGGGATGTGTCTATGGTCATAGTGGTTATCGAGAGATGAGATCCCACTACGAATACATCCCTATTACCGATGGGTGGGATGACTATATTGCATGAGGACATGCATAGGATTATGTGAATTTCCCTCCATGGTGATCCGATATACCACATAGAGTGAGAGGAATGGGATGATGATATTGAGTTGCTATATGGAGATGAGAGTGACCAGGTCAGGTGGCATGCTAGAGGATTTAGGTACAATGCTTTGTATTAGAGGGCTCCAACTGAGAGGAAACTAATGACCATGCTCATGATTGTGGTTACTTACTTTGGGCTTCCCAACTCAAGCAGTGAGAGGTTCCCATATTTGCTACTGGGTGTTTTTATTGAGTTATTATTGGGGTGGATGATATTTGGTTGGGTACCTTTTTTACTTGTGTAGATATATGTTAGGTGACCCCTTATCCAACGGTAGCACAATTGATTACTTATATATGAGCAATTAAACACGAAATTATACCAGAATGATTAAGAAACTAGAAACATGAGACAACAAAGAATTTGAGAGACAATACACACACTTGTATTAGATAACACTAGAAGAAAATACAATAAGGAAGATGCCACTTCTTCCTCCACCTCAAAGGCTTGCCACACCTCAAGACCTTCTTCCCTCTCTCTCTTGCTCAACACAAACCCAACTCTACAACCTGAGTTGCTATCCCTCCTTGAATGCTTCAGCTGATCTCCTTGACCTTACACCTGTAGATCTCCTTGACCTTGCTTGCTTCAATGCTCTTACTTGATCAATATGATAATTACAATACATGCCTCATGGGTCTTTAAATAGAATCCCATGGTTACAAAAATAGAAATCTAACTACTAAAATTAGACACACAGCTCGCGACTTAAATTAGCCCCTTAACATGCAAACACTCGGTTTAACTAATTGACTATTCGTCAACAGCAGTTCTGGACCGCACAGGCGATCGATGCCAGTCCCTGCTTGTCTGGTGCTGCCGATGTCGGCCGACTCTCTGCCGTCACCGGTTTCCTTCTCCACTGTCTATGACCGACGTCGGTCATGCTGCCGACGCTGGTTCCTCTGGTTCTTCAGCATCCTCTTCATGTGTGTGCAAACAATTGAAGCTTTTAGCTCCACACCTTAACAATCTCCCACTTGGAGATAAATAGCTGCAACTTGTACCTGTACCTGTATACCATCTATTTTGTTCCTTTGGCTCTGTATCCCTCTTCAAAGTCACCCTTGAAGACCAACCACCACGCAAACCTGTGATGCTATATCTGTCACTTATGCCACAAGAATTTTGCTGCTCCCAAATTCTACATGACATACTTCTGAACCAACTTTACCCTTAGCTCAGAAAACTCCCTGTATATGCAACCCTGCAAAAAGTAACACAATACAGTAATAGGATAATGTAGCTAATATTATCCAACCTGGTAAAGATAAAATACAATGGTCAAACCTCCATTGTCCTGCAGCTAACTCAAGACCATATACCATAGCCTTCTGTCTCAGATGTCCATCCACTCTCTTCTCTAAAATGGGAATCCATCCCTCTATCCAGCTGACAACTCTACCAACAAATACCTGTTTGGCTCTACTCTAAGGACTCACACTCCTCATCCATGTCAAGCTCCCACTGTTTCTGGATTCTACCTGCATTGCTTCTTCTGTCTTCCTAGTTCTAGACTATCAATAAGCAATATAAAGAAGGTGAACAACGAATATGAGGTTCACATACCTTTTCTGACCTCTATATGGGTGCTTGGGACTCCTTGACAACTAACTGTCCACCCATCATCCATTCCAGTGACCGATCTCAGCCATCTCCTAGTCTGCTCTTGATCGATGTCGGTTCCTTGCACTGACCCTGACTGCTGACGTCGTTACCCCTAGCCGACGCCGGTGTCCCCCCTGCCGACGTCGGTCCTGATGACCGACGTCGGACTTCTCCTGCACGACTTACCGACCCTGCTGGTCTGCACAAGACTGATGTCGGTGTCTGACTGACCGACGTCGGTTCCAAGTGACCGACATCAGTGCCTATGTGTTCCCGTGAGTGATGAATTCTTCATCCGCGAGCTCATCTTGGATCAAATCTTTGTCCATACTGCCCTACTCAGATTTATTCAGTGCCTGTAATTGTTCTCTGGCCTTCATCTCCTCCAAAAACACCAAGACTTCCCTGTTCTTGTCAAAAGCCTCAAATTTCCTTTTCCTGCAATGAACTCTATCTATGCTTTCTGAATTTGAACACATACCTTTTGAATCAAGAACTTCTATTCCCTTCTTATTCATGTGACCCAACCTATTAGACCACATCTTCGAATCTACATACAAGTAGATAGATAAAGAGTACCTACTTTCTTATCTCTTGCTAAAACAAGTGCTCCCTTGGTAACCTTCCAAGAGTCCGCTGTGAGGGTTATTGTGCATCCCTCATCACCCAACCTTCCTACAGAAATCAAACTCTGCTTCAGAATTGGAACATGCATGACCTCCTTCAACACCCATGTGTTGTCAATCTGCAATCTCAGCTGCACTTTCCCTTTGCCAACTATCTGACAAGACGTACCATCCCCTAAATAGAGCACTCCAAAGTCTCCCTGTTCATACTCATGAAACAAATCTCTGTTTGGGGATGCATGAAAAGATGAACCAGAATCTAAAATCCATGATCCTACCTGACTATCCAAAGAAAGTATGAGAGCATCCTGTACCACAATATTAACATCTTTTGCTTCTTCAATACCTTCATGTTGATTCTCTTTATCTCTCAACCAACACTCCTTTGTATGTCCTTTCTTTCCACAAAACCAGCAGGTAATACCTTTGGACTCGGATCTCCTTCCCGACCTTGATTTCCCTTGCTCAATATTCTCCCTTTGCCTTCCCCTGCTTTCCGCACTTAGAGCATTCCCTGATGATTCACCTGTGCTTCTCCTGCGTATTTCCTCATTCAAGATCATACTCACAACATAATCAACTTTTAAGATTTTAGAAGCAGATGTAGAATTACTTACTGCCATAACCAAACTATCCCAACTTTCAGGCAAAGAACATAAAATCAAGAGAGCCTTTACCTCATCATCAAAAACAATATTGACTGAAGCTAATTGGTTTACCAAACCATGGAAATCACTGAGATGAGTATGTACCGATCCACCTTCCTACATTTGCAAAGTAAATAGCTGCTTCATAAGGTATACCTTATTAGAAGCCGAGGGATTTTTGTATAAATTCGTCAAAGACTTTATCAACTCTTCCGTTGTCCTGCACTGTGATAAGCTGGAAATCACAGACGCTCCAAGGCTCAACCTTATGGAACCAAGAGCCTTCCGATCAAGAACACTCCATTCTTCATCCTTCATATCTGTGGGCTTGCATGCAACCCCACCCAACAGTAAGTACAGATCCTTCAAATACAGATAGTCCTCAATCTGCATCCTCCAGTGTTGATAATTCTTGTCGTTAAACTTCTCCATTCGTAGCTTACTTTCTTCTGCCATTGCTGAACTCCCACTCAATCAGAAAACCCTGTGAATGACCTATAATAAAAAACAATAACCTGCTTCCTGCAAACCGTAGCTCTGATACCAACTGTTAGGTGACCCCTTATCCAACGGTAGAATAATTGATTACTTATATATGAGCAATTAAACATGGAATTATACCAGAATGATTAAGAAACTAGAAACATGAGACATCAAAGAATTTGAGAGACAATACACACACTTGTATTAGATAATACTAGAAGAAAATACAATAAGGAAGATGCCACTTCTTCCTCCACCTCAAAGGCTTGCCACACCTCAAGACCTTCTTCCCTCTCTCTCTTGCTCAACATAAACCCAACTCTATAACCTGAGTTGCTATCCCTCTTTAAATGCTTCAGCTGATCTCCTTGACCTTACACCTGTAGATTTCCTTGACCTTGCTTGCTTCAATGCTCTTACTTGATCAATATGATAATTACAATACATGCCTCATGGGTCTTTAAATAGAATCCCATGGTTACAAAAATATAAATCTAACTACTAAAATTAGACACACAGCTCGCGACTTAAATTAGCCCCTTAACATGCAAACACTCGGTTTAACTAACTGACTGTTCGTCAACAGCAGTTCTGGACCACACAGGCGACCGACGCCGGTCCCTGCTTGTCTGGTGCTGCCGACGTCGGTCGACTCTTTGCCATCGCCGGTTTCCTTCTCCACTGTCTATGACCGACGTCGGTCATGCTACCGACGCCGGTTCCTCTGGTTCTTCAGCATCCTCTTCATGTGTGTGCAAACAGTTGAAGCTTTTAGCTCCACACCCTAACAATATACAAGGAGCTATGGGGGTTTAAGGCTCACAAGAGGTATGGCATCAGTGTTGACCTAGTTCTGCATTGCCAGGCCTATGAGCACATTAGGGTGCTGAGGCCAATAGGATTGCCTTGGGGAGGCTTTACATAGATAGAGTTCCTTATCAACTTCATGTGATGGAGGTACAATTTTACTGCATCAAGTGCAGGGGTGGTGCTCATGATGTGGAGTGGTTCATGGGTGCACTCGGTGCACTAGCGATAGGAGATATCACATGGAGGCCTTACATCCAATTTTTTGTATGGCTAGGTTATAAGAGACAAACACTCTCATTGCAGAGCTATAGATGGATATTTGGAAAGTAAGATGGGGAGGTGAAATTGATCCCATTTGATAGGGTATGTCTATAGTTTGGCCTGATATAGGGCATCTCAGGTCTATTCCATAGGTACAGGTGAGAGGACTTCAAGATTTTGTTGCCATAGCCACATCCCATGCCTACTTTGCTAGATTTTGAGGAGCTGCTCACTAGGGCTCAGACAGATGATGCTGGTTTTATTGATAAGTACCTGGCATGGTACCAACCCATATATGCAGCTAAAAATATTGGTGGAAATGATGGAGGGGTGAGGCCGATGGCCATGGATTTGGCTAAGCATGATGGATAGGTAGGGACAACTTTAGCCGTTGTACAGGGATAGGTATAGGTATTATAGGGGTAGGTGGCCATGTTGCAAGGCCAAATTGTCACACTAAAAGATTTGGGTGTGACCTTACAAGGTTAGCTTATTACCATCATAGGGGAGAGGAATCCGACCAAGACCTCTCTAGGCTTGGTGACCCAAGAGAGGGATTCTCTAAGGTAGAGAGAAAGAGGAGCAACAACAACATAGATAACACTACCAGGTTTTACCCCCATGACATGACACCTAGCTACGATAGAGGAACTATGGTATTATGAGGCTATTATTCTAACACAATGTCCATAAGAGCCTTGATGGGGTAAATACCAGGCTAACTTAGCAGGTGGGGCAGTTTTGACAATCTTAGGTCAGTGGGCAGGGTCTATATCTGGGCAAATAGGGGCAGGTGGTGGATCGATAGGTATAACAAGTGGGAAAGCATCAAGATCCTATGGTGCTCCAAGATGTAGTGGTGCCCCTGAGGTATGGATAAAGTGAGACTATGACATTTTGTATATCATTTTGATTCCAACCTGTGAACTGATGTGGTGAGATGTACATTTTTGAGAGAGAGTCTTGTCTATCTATATGTACACATTATTATGATTATTTGACTCACGAGTTTATATATGTTATGGTTACTTATGCTCACATTGATGGTTTATGGGTTAATGTTGATGTTTTAATGCGTTTGATGTGATGTGTATATGTGATCATAGATTATGCTTATGTTATGGTTGACTTGCTAGATACTGACATTGACTTGCTAGGCATGAGATGGATTTGATATATGGTTATGCTTATGATATGCTAAATCTTAATGTGTATATGCTACATTATTATAGACTGTAGACATGTGATGGAAAATGGTTGATTGTTTAAATGCTCATGGATTCTATGGTTTTATTATGCGTGTCATGGTTATGCTTATGGTTATGGTTACACTTTATTGTTAATTTGGAGGATAAAACACATGAGGTATTTTAATTAATAATACTATACAAGAGACTAAAGAATATAATTAAGAGACAAATGCCACACTGAAAATATCAACTATTCATGATAGGATAAGAAGGAGGTATGCTGCTCCTTCATTGACAAGGACTAAAACAAAACCAAAGTTGGATTGGCCTAATGAACACAAACACTATGGATGCTTCACATGAGTGTATATTAGTAGGTTAAAAGGGTGTCTTGACTACATAATGTCAAGTAAGCTCCAGAATACCTTGTATATACTGTAAAGGGGAAATGGGTGAAAAATGAACCTTCTTGTGAGACTAGATTACCTCTTCTATAGGTGTCCAAAGAACTAGGATAAACAAGCCCATGTCAAAACTATGTAGACTGATCAATGTGGGAAGTCTATTTGCAAATTCGATTGTGGCTTCCACCTTATTTTGTTATTTTGAGAGTCAATTGTGGAATTCAAGATTAGTTTATTTTTGCTATGATTTTGATGATGGGTCTTGTGCTAATTGTTGTATATGGGAAGCTGACTGATATAGAAAGCTTCCAAAAAATTGCTTTGCTTTTGACAAATGCTTATTTATCCATATTTTGAGGGAGTGGTCTAAGTTTATATGCTTTTTTCAAGGCTTTATGATAGCTATCCTTCAAGGGAGTAGTCTACCTTACAGTTGTGCAATTTTGAATAAATTTTCAATAGTTGTCCTTCGAAAGAGCAGTCTGTGAATGCTAGGAATGACCCATGATTGACAGTGATAAGATTTTTGACTCTTAGCTTTGATTGCAAGGATTTTGCTTGACATAGATGTGTTTATATAGGCTTAAGGGTTCACCCTTATGAAGGCAAAACTCAAATCACAAGAAGGTTGATTAGGTGTAAAGAGGCTTAGGTGACAATGATCATGAGAATCCCCCCTGTGAAGGTGTGGAAAGTACAATGAGAACCATGCCATGGGTAGAGCCATGATACCCATTTTTTAAGATAAGGATATGTTGGTGACAACTAATCACATGATTCAATTTTAATCAGTTGCCCTTAAAACAAGGAGATGGAATGTAGGTAGATAACAAGGAATGAGTTTAAGTTAGATAAAAGTTGAATTCGATCCTTCTTAATAAAGAATGGATGCTCATGCGAAACATTGAGGGGGTCAAGTTCTGGGTGGGCTTCGAGAGAAGACAACTGGTAAGCTCCTGATCCATACTTGTGGGTTATGATATGAGGTCGAAGCCAATTGAAATTAAACTTGCCCCGCTTGCTTTTCTTCATATTAGTGACATGTTGGTTTTCATTTAGGATGAGTGTAGACACCATAATTATGCACATCTATGTTTCCAAATGTTGAAAATACCCCTAGACCCACCTAGGCCCCCTTACGACCAACCTACACCCATATGGCCAAACTTGACCTATTTACACCCAGTTTTACCAAGCTGAGTGACCTTGACCTTCAAGACGTTTTTCCTATGGACCCTAATTATCGATGGTCAGGGTGACTGTCGATGGTCAACCTTAGGAACCCTTGACCATTAACAGTTAGCACTAAAAGCATGCAAGCTTCACTGACCCTCTTCTAAATATAAACTTATCTAAATTGTATTGTGATCCTTTGCATGAACAAATTCTATTTAGATGGTCCAGTTACACGTTCACTTCCACCTCTTGCTTATGCCTATAAGAGAAAGAGGTCTAGGAGTTTAAATCCATCTGTAATAATTATCAAGAGCTCAAGCACTCTGAGTTTTCTTTTGCAAATCAATCAGGTCAATCAACATCATTTACATTATCAAGCCATCTTATTGAGAGCCAACTCACTGTCACCTCTCAACTAAACTTTCAGGTACTGTTACTCTGCTAGAATCAAACAAGATTTCACCCATAGGTTAACTATGCCAACCACTCAATCAACTTTTGGTAAGACAAGTTCTTGTTTGTTATTATTCATGTACTTTTATTCCATTTTATAATCAACCTATCCCTTGCCCAACTCTAAAAATTCATCTGTGGAATCCTGTCATTTAACTGTTGATCAAACCTAGAAATACATAGTCAACTGAAGACAGTCAAACCCCAATCGCTGATGGTCAGGCATAACTGCCGATGGTCACCCCAATTGTTGATAGTTACCTATGGCAAAAAAACTAGCAAGCTAATTTAACCTAACCAAACCCAACAAAATCTAGTTTTCTGTGTTTCTGAATGTTCATAAACCCCTTTCAAATTTTTTGAAGCATACTCTGACTTATTAGCACTAGTAATAACCAGTTTATCACTAATTAGATCGTTTCTAGTCTATTTTCTTAACAAGCATTCTTGTGTTCAGTTTTAGTAATCTTCTTTAATTGATGCAAGTACATTCTTTCCAGTTTTATCAACTTAACTATTTAAAACATGTGGATTGACAACCCCTAAAGAAACTCTTGCTTTTGAGATCTAGCTATCGCTAGGCAATCCACTCAACTATCTATCTAATAAATAAGTTTTCTTTAGTGATTTTTTATTTGCAAGGCTTCCTCGCAATCTAAAGAGGAGCTCTTCACAATCTCTTGATTTAGTGTGCACATAACCAAACAGATTTTTCAACCATACTTGTATTGAGTTTCTTTTTTCTCTTTCCTAGAACTTAAATAAAAAATTTACATGAAATATTCTGGCATGCCTGATGGGATATAGAGTCTTTGCTCGCATTTTCTTTGCATTTCTATGATCTTCTCTCTATTTATGCTCATAATTGAAACTAAAATTTCTTTGGAGTTTAAAATCAACTACATCTATTGCTTGTTTTTAACATTAGTTCACTTTGAATTAAAGCACAATAATCTTATCGTATCATCACTTTTGTTGCACACACTAGCCATACCACTTTCATCAATCAAACATCAAAATAATTTGTGGTAAAACTCAACTAAGATTTCATCACCTAGCAGTCACCTTACCCATTCCTAACAATCCTACTTGGTGGTCATTACCAAGGGGAGAACCAACTCAGCTCTCTGGTTGAGTATAAACTCTAGATATCAATATATATTGGCTAGGCACCCGACACTGTTATCTCTGTGGGACTGTGAAGTGAGGGGGTAGGCCCCAATACCAAGCCACATATTAATTCCAATATAGATTATTTTGAGCACCTAAACAACCTAAAACCAACCATAGACTGCTTCTATAGTACCTGATCTATAAGCAAACTTCTATCACATAAACTAAAGCATAAGCCAAAAGTGAGATTAAAACTAACCTCTAGGCTTAACGTACTTAATAGTGTGTGTCTTGATTGCCTTAATCATTTTCTTATCTTATTCTTGTTTGAGTGGTGAGTTTGTTTTTGTTTTCTATCCCTTTTTTTATTGTATGGTTCTCACTCGCCAGCAACGAAGAGACCTAGTAGAGCAAAACCCGTCACTTAAATCAACCTCTTCTACTTCTTCATCTATGGAGTACATTTCTAAGGCAGAAGATTCACCTCACCCATTGAGAAGCCCTACTTTTCCTTAGGTATTTCCCCAAGGAGACATGGATTTTACCACTTTCTTAGACAACAATCTAGTTGCCCTTCAACACTATCTTAACACCTCCCCTCACCACATCCTGATTTCAAATCTACCTTAGGATCCTCTTTATGGCATGCCGTCCCACCTTATGAAGGGTATCCATGTTATCGTGATCACCACCCAACCTTCAACCACCTATGCATCTTTGTCTACTAACCCCTTTAATGCCACAACTAAAAACCAACCTATCCAACCAATTACTACCATTACACCTTCCACCCCTACTAGTGACTCCTCTACTTTGGGGACAACCCAAACATTAACCCATCATACTACACTTGTTGTTAGAGTACCCACCACTGATACTACCAACCTCCCATTTGTAAAAGATAACCCATCGATCAATACCATTTACTAAGCGTAGGGGTATCTATCCCTTCTACTTCACCCATTAGCACAAAGATCACTACCTCACCTCTTATCACCAACCCAACTACCACCCATGCCCAATCCACATGGACTCCTCGATAGTTACCCATTGCACCCATCTAGGATATATCCCTAACCCACAAGGGTATGTACCCACTACCCAACCACTATCATCCACCTACCCTACCCAACCTCTAGCATCCACATTCCAATATGTGGCAACCTCTTAACCACTAAATAATTATTAGTATGTTACCCAATCTCAACCATAGTATCCATCTTACAATCCTTTTAGTGCACCACCCTAAACCAACCTAATGAAAATGCTCATAGACAAGATGACCAACCTCAAGTCATCCTTTTCAGGAGATCATAACATCCTATCCTATGATTAGATTTGTAACAAACCTATTAATCCTTTTGTCCCCATCAGACCTTACCCTCCTCAATGCGAGCTTCTAAAATTTACCAAATTCTAGAGCAAGGAAGACCCCCAACAACACCTTAGGGGTTTCAATCATGCATGTTACATCATTTATTATGATGATTCCCTTATCCTTTGAACCTTTCCCATGTATTTATCCAGCCCAACACTTGAATGGTATAGTGCCCTCAACGAACATTCCATCTTTTCTTTCACCCAACTAAGAAAAGTATCCTTAGATCATTTTTCTATTAACATTTCCAAGTAGGTCTCTATCACTAACCTCTATTGTATCAAGAAATTTGATGATGATTCCATTGTCGATTTCATCGCTCATTGGAGAAGCTTGATTAATTAGCTTTCATTTTCATTACCTCAACCTGAACTTATAGAACTTTTCGCTTAAGCCTGCGCCAAACATATATCTTCTACACTACGTGTCCAAAGCTTCAGAACTTTTGATGAAACTTTTTCCATGGCATGTAAGTTAGAAAACTAGGCCATAGATGAGGGTAAATCGATGTTATGAAACAAGAACTCTACCTTCAAGACCAATGAAACCTCTTCCTCCAAACCAAGCAACCAAGCCAATACCGAAACCAAGACCAGGGGAATTGTGAATGTCATCATCCTTAAAACTACCCCTCTACCTAATGTCAATCAACAAAATTCTCCCATTGCCTCCAACCAAAACACAAGGAACCCAAACTAAAGCAACCAAAAATAATTCACTCCACTTGGAGAATCTTATACCTCAGATCTAGATAAGCTACTAAAAGCTATCCTTATACAACTTCCACCCATCAAACTTCCCCAATAGTTTGATTATTCCCATCTAATGCATGCCTGGTACAATGAGAATGACCTCTATGCTTTTCATTCAGTTGGACATGATGTCATCCAATGTAATACTTTCAAGAATGTTGTCTAGAGTCTTATTGACAAGGGGAAACTCATGCTGGATAATCCTAATACCCCTTAAAATCAAGCTCTTGACATCTTCAGGAAACCTTTTCCCAACCATGCCCTTGTTAAATTTGAGGACACACAAGATGAATATTCTCATGATGGTCACATGGTCAATATGGTCTTTAACACACTTTTCATGGGGATCCTATCATCCAACTTACCTATTCTTCTCCCACTTGACCTGTCGAGGTGGTAGAATCACTTTCCTTTCCTTCAAAGGCCTAAACCGAGGAGGTTCCTTTTTCCTTAGCTTCACTCATAGAGGCTTTAGAATCATCAAACACCCCTTTGGATATCCTACCTAGACAAACAATTGTTACTAACCCACCATCTTCCCTAATTACAAACCAAGACATAACTATGGACATCGTGCCTAGGGGAGCAACTTTTTCACAAACGCCCCTCACGAAGTGGCCACCCAACTCAAGCTTACCTCCCTTGATTGAGGAAATAAATGAGGTTATCAACCCTCAACCTAAACCCATGAGTTTCTCCTCAACACCTGCTACTTAGGAGGCCAAACTAGTATACAAACGTTTTTCCAAACTCATTCAAAAGTTAGGTATGACTACAAAACCAGACATAGATCAAACCACTTTCTAGCAATAGTTAGGGCTTCCCTACATCAACAAACCTAAACCTTCTATGACACCTCTAACCAACCAATCCATCATTTCCACATTGCCTCTCAAATCAATCAAAACTTCTACCAACCCCTCACCTTCTCAATCAACCAACACAACTGTCTCTCCAATGACCACACCACCGACCAAACCTTTCAAAACTCTTGGTGCCTTCCCTACTCAGAGTTTTATTCACCCATCCTTGAAAGTCGAATTAACCTCACCCAAGCCTATTCCCAGGTCTCAACCTTACCAACCAAGGGGATGAAAATATTAAAGGTTCGCATGACTAAGACTCTACCTCCCTCTACCTTGCCCTCTATCGTAGGGCCTCACCCTTCCACTTTGCTAAAAAATCAACCCCCTTTTAACATATGTTTCCCACTACCATTAATTATGCCAACCTACTTATTATCTAATGCTTTGATCCTTGTTAGGTTACCAATAGTCAGACCATCAAACTTGGCCACCCTAACTACCAACATATCTAGACCAAAGCCATCAACCAAAAACACCACGTTATCCAAACCATCTCTCACCAAACCTATTACCACCAACACACCCATCTTACCAACCCAAAGCACAATCCCTAAACCTTTCTTACCTCTAGTTGAATCCTATATGACCATTCTTCAAAGATTATTGCAGGCCTCTTGCTTCACCTTACCACCTATCAAACCTTTTGATCCTCTTGGTTTGGAGCTAGCCTGGTACAATGACCATCAAATCTGCTCCTATCACAGGACACTTGGGCATGACACAAAGAATTACAAAGCTCTCCAGGTCATTATCCATCAGATCTATGATGAGGATGATCTTTTACTAGATGAACCTCCCTTGACCCCTCTACCAATACACCCAACAACTGATCGCCAACACATCCCTAATCCCCCACTCTCACCTCAGAGTGACCAAGAGCTTACCCAACCTCATCTCCCACCTTTCCCCTCTATCCATATCATTAATCTAGTCATACAATCATAATAAAAGGATAAAGAGAAGGTTAAAGTGTCCATTCCATGGACATACCCACCAACTCATCCTAAACCAAACTAGATCCAAACCTCTATGTCTGCAACTAAGCCCAAAGTTACCATCTTAGGCATTTCAGAGACTAACCCATTTGAATCCATTAGGAGGGTCATCCTTAAATAATTTCACTAGACCCTAGCTAAGATGAGCCTCTATGATCTCATTTTCACCTTACCCACCATCATCTAGGCATGATAGAAGTTATGCAAGCCATTGAGGTTAGCCAGGAGATTGCCAACCTATAGAAGCCTTTGTAGGCACTCTCTAGCTCTCCACCCTTGTTACCTTCAAGGACTTGAAGATACCTTTTATCCACCCCAAGGACTTGGATCCCCCTCTTTTTATTACTACCCATATCAACCAAACTTGCATCAAATGGGCTATGATCGATGGGGGAGCCAATATCAACATCATCTCTTCCCATGCCTATGAGCAACTCAAGCTACTAGACAATGTCATGTCTGAAACTTCAACCATCCTTAGATCCTTTAATGACACTATGACCACTACCTTGGGAACCATCATCCTTCACATTCATCTAAGACCTCACATGCTCCCCAAACTCTTTTATATGGTCAAAGGTGAATTCCAATATAATGTTTTACTAGGGAGACCTTAGATTTGGGCCATGGGTTATGTACCTTCCACCCTCCATAATTATGTCAAGTTTGAACACAAAGGTCAAGTTGTTACCATACAAGCTGACCCTAGCCCTTTTAAAACATACAATATGACCTATCGACTTAATGACATTCTTCTACCTCCATCTAAAGCACCATAAATGTCTACCACTAAGCCCTCACTTATAAAATCCCAAGCCATTGCTTCCCCTTCTACAAAAGCATCTATTAGTTCATCTATTCCTGTGAACCAAATGTCCATCACTGATCTCTTGGAGCCTACCTTCCAATGCCTTACCCTTGCAGAATACCATCTCCTTACCCTTGATGCCTTCCAAACTCCTCAAGAATACAGAAAGCTCAACCATCAACCAGGTTATGATCCTAACATTAGAACCATTATTCCTTTAGGACCTCCTAGCTATCAAACCCAATTTCTCTATGGGGGAATTGACAAACCACTTAATGCTGCCACCACCCACCCTTCACCTCAACCATTCTCCTCTAACTTCTCTTACTTGGATAACCCTGACTTTGCCAAGCTATACCTTCATAGTTTTGCCTATAAGGGATTTGGTTTAGGATAATATGAGCATGACCCACACACGTTAACCTTGATTGAGATCCACAAACCTCATGAGAAACATGACCTTGGCTTCATTATACCCAATAAGAAGAAATCCATGCAACCTACCTCTACCATTATTGAAGAAGAGACCCCTTCCTTACCAACACCCCGTCAACCTGAGTGTGAGGATGAGGACATCATCCCACCTATTTTTTTGTCAACATGATTATCATCAGCCTCCTGACTCATCAAAAGGAAGGGGTACCTATTTCTATCCCTTTAATCCATGTTGAACTAGTACGAGAAGATTATCCTACCATTTACACTGTTTAATGTCAGGATGATGATTATATTCTCACCTACCTTGGTGCACCTAATTCTTCTATCCACAAATCCTTACCTCCAGAGACCTCAACCATGTTGAATGAACCCACCATAGATATTGACATAGGCACTCTGAACAACCCCCATGTTGTCAAACTAGGCCAAACTCTCACCCCTGAGGAACTACAAGATTTCTCTACCTTCCTTTAGAACCGTAGTATTGCATTCGCCTAGTCATATGCTGACATGTTTGCTATTGACCCAACAATTTCCACCCACAACATTATGACTAATCATAACATCAAGCCTATCAAATATAAACTCTGTTGAATGCATCCTCACATAGCTCTCCTTGTCAAAGAAGAGCTCTAACGCCTCCTTTCTATCAACTTCATTCAACCCATTGATTATCCCCAATGGGTTTTAAACATCATGCTTATCATTAAATCCACATGGTGATTACGTATCTACATGGACTTTTATGACCTCAACCTCTCTTATTTAAAGGATGACTTTCCTCTACCTACCATTAACCAACTTTTTGATCTTATAGCAGGCCACAAGATGTTATCTATCATGGATGGATTCTTGGGTTATATTCAAATTTTGATTACCCTTGAATATTAACACAAAACTACCTTTATCACCCAATGGGGGACTTCCTATTATAGAGTCATGCTCTTTGGTCTTAGGAAGGCTGGTGCAACCTACCAACGTGCTATGACCTACATCTTCCATGACCTTATCCATACAATCATTGAAGACTATGTGGATGACCTTCTTGGGAAGTCCAAACTTCGTAAAAACCACTTAGAAATTCTCAAGATTATATTTGAAATACTTATCCATTATCATGTTCACCTTAATCCCAAGAAATGTATTTTTAGGGTCTTATCAGGCAAACTTCTAGGCTTCATCATTTCCCTTCGAGGAATCAAGGTTGATCCAGCAAAAATTAAAGCTATCCTCAAGATGCTACCTCCAATAAATCTTAAGTAACTCTATATTTTTCAAGGGAAGCTCCAATCCATTAGCTGCTTCATCTCCCATCTCACAGACCAGTGTCAACCCTTATATCACCTCTTGAAAAAGGACATCTCTATCAAATAGAATGTTGATTATCAAAAGGCCTTTGATGTACTCAAATAATACCTTCTATCTCCACCTATCCTTACACCTCCTAAGGATGACTAACCTTTCTACCTCTATATCTCTACCATAGACCCTTCCATAGGGCTAATGCTTGCCCATCGGGATGACTAATGCAAAGAACAAGTCATCTATTACATTAGCCACACACTTGTCAAGTATGAGACTCTGTACACACATACCAAGAAACTGTGCTTGGCTCCAGTCTTCATAGCCACCAAACTTTATAACTACCTCCTTGGCCATAAAACTTTTGTCATAACCAATACTGACCCACTCAAGTACATGCACTCTAGACCATATAAAAACAAGCGTATGGCCAAGTGGCTCATTTTTTTAGCTGAGTTTGACCTTGAGTTCTCCTAGTAAAAGTTGATTAAGGGGCAACTCATTACCGACCAATTAGCTGATGCACCTCTAACAAATAACCAACCTCCTCCTCTCAAATTCCCAGATGAGTCTATAGCAAGCCTACCTCAAGTAGATTTCACCAACCAAGTAACCATGTTTTTTTATGGTTCCAAATGTTAGTGTGGTGGGGGAACTAGTATCATCCTTATCCCCCTCATCGATGAACCACTTCATTTGTATTTTAAACTTGAATTTGAATGTACTAATAATGTGGCTGAATATAAAGCCCTAGTAATAGGTCTCCAAACTACCTTAGCCTTGGGAGTCAGAACAATCAATATCTTTGGTGACTCCTAACTTATGGTCAACTAAGTCAATGACATTTACGAGTGTAAAAATGAAATGATACAACTATATAATCAACTAGTTACAGAACTCCTAACATCATTCAAACACTACCATGTTCAAACCACCCCATGAACTACTAACAAGTTCATCAACACCATGGCTTCTCTTACCTCACAGATCTTGTTAGCACCCGCAGACTCCAAACTTTCAATCATTGTCCACTACCTCACTAAACCTTCTTACACCAAATCAGACACTCCAACCATCTTCAGTGTGGAAGAATTTCTACCTGACATTTGGTATCAACAAACCTTTGATTACCTTCATCCTAGCATAGTTCCCTCGGGCCTCTCTAGGAATGCCTATTGAGCATTTATTCAAATCACCTGTCATTATACCATTATGGGAGGAATTCTCTACAAACGAGGCTTTGATGGCCTCCTATTTTATTATTTATGTGGTCTAGAAGCTTCTCACGCTATCAAAGAGGTGTATGAGGGTATCTATGGGGGTCACTTTAGCGAGCTCATTGTGGCCAAGCTTATCCTCTGCCTGGGCTATTACTGGCCTACCCTTAACCAAGACTATTGTGATTATGTGAAAAAGTGTGTCAAGTGTTAACAACATGCTAATTTACATCATGCACATAGTAATAGCCTTAACATTTCCATGGATTTTTGACCCTTTTCACAATGGGGTCTCAACCTTACTAGTGAAATCAACCCCCACTCTTCATAATGACATCATTCTATCAATACTACAATTGAATATTTTACCAAATGAGTAGAAGCTATTCCCCTTATCTCAACAAAAGCTGAAAATATTATCGAATTTATCACCTATCACATCATCTGCCATTTCGGTGTTCCCCATAAGATCATCATTGATAATGGCAAATACTTCAAAAACAACAAGTTCAAGGCTTTTATGATGTATTCGACATTAAACTTAGTTTTTCATCACCTTATCGCCCATAATCAAATGGAAAAGCAAAAGCCTCTAACAAAACCCTTAACAACATACTTACCAAAATGGTTAATGCTTCAGGTCAAGATTGGCACTTGCACATCCCTTTCACCTTATGGGCATATCGTACTAGCATCTGAACCCCTATGAGTGCTACACCTTTTTCTCTCATGTTTGGAGTCGAGGTTGTATTGCCATTGAAATTTAAATACCTTCTCTTCGCATATCTTTGTGCAACCTTATTTTGGAAGATGATTATTATCAGGAATGTTTAGCCCAACTTGAGCTACTGACGAGCATCGTTTGTCCACCCTTTCCCATCTTTGTGCCTATCAATAACGAATTAAATGTGCCTATAACAAACACTTGAAAGTCCAAAAATTCAACATTGGAGATCTTGTTCTCAAAGAAAATCAACATGTAACTAATATAGAGAAAAACAAAAGGGGAAAATTTGATTTCAATTGGCTTGGACCCTATATCATAACCCATAAGTATGGATTAGGAGCTTATCATTTGTCCTCTCTTGAAGGCAAGCCAAAACTTGAGCCTCTCAATGCTTCACATATACATCCCTTCTATTGTTAAATAGGGATCATAATCATCATTTATCTAACTTAAGCTCATCCCCTATGACCACATTTATTTCCCTCTTTTTAGGGGCAATCGAATAAAGCTAAATCATGTGATTATCCATCACAATCATAGCCTAATCTTGAATTGTGGGTACCATGGATCTACCCATGGCATGATTCTCATAGTACTTTTCATCTCTTTGAGATCGGTTCCTATGGTCATTGTCACCTATACCCCTTTTTCACCGACTAAAACTTCATGTTAGCTTAGATTTGCTTTCATAAAGGTAGTCCATTGAGCATGTATAAGCAAGTCTATGTCAATCAAAATAAAAGAAAAGAAAGAGCAATAAAAAAAGTCAAAAACAAATTATGGGTCATCCCTAGCATCCATAAATTGCTCAATTGAAGGATAGTTGTTGAAAAATCATCTGAAATTACCAAATGTAAGGTAGACTGCTCCCTTGAAGGATAATTATCAAAAGCATTTGAACTGAGCACATAAACTTAGACCATTCCCTTAAAGGATGGCTGAGTAAAGCATTTGTCAAAAGCTAGCAATTTTTGGGAATCTTCTTGCATCGATCAGCTTCCCCAACCCTAAAACAAAAGCAAAATATCAAAGACCCCTAACCAAAAGCAATTTTTTTTTGAAAGTCGCAATCAGCTCTATAAAATCAATAATCTTGGAAAGCTACAATCGAACCTCCTTAGTAGACTTCTCGCATCAATTAGTCTACACTTTATATATAAACATACACTTGTTTATACTACCTCTTTGAAAACCTACAGAAAAGGCATGCTAGTCTCACTAACGGTTCCTGTTTCACCCATTCTCCCTCCACATATCATATGCACATGATGATGAGCTTACTTGACACACTATGATCAAGATACCTATTTATAAAACTAAACATGGTAATGTGAAGCAACTGAAAGGCTTATCTTCACTAAGCCAATCCAACTTTAGGTTTTGTGTCAGTCCTTACTAATGAAAAGCCATCATGTTCCTTTTTCTATCTTTTATCAGTTCATGTGGATACACCTCTTATGATTCTTGTCGCTTTCCTACACATCTATTTTTTACCTACTTATTTCATGTATTTTCATCTTTAACCATATTCACATTCTACCTCTATGATCTTGAACAACAAACATCACATCAAAAGCGTGAACATTATCAACTATGTCAACAAGTAACACCATTTATCTCTCTTTGCACCAAACACAATGTAAGCATATCACAATAGACCATAAACATCAACCTATCCATTTACAATTATCACATCATATGAGCCTATAAGCATATCATTACACCAATATAAGCATAAACCAAATTAATGACCAAGACATAAGAGCATATACCATTTACCATTCCATCCACATGACCATAAACAAAGAAATTACATTATCATATAACATACATCCATCAATAACACATCCTATCATATCCATGAACAAAATCACAACATCATAACTATCTTTTTAGCATCACGTGCCTAAGCTACTAATTAAAACACTAATATCATAAACCACAAGTTAGGAACCATAAGCCATAACCATAATCATAAACATGAGCACCACATGAACCATAAGCATCCATCATATATAACATCAAAAACAATACATCATATACATTGAATCAGAAAAAAATACATGTAATAATGTGTCAGCTCTCTTAAAAATATATACATCTCGCTACAATGGTGCACAGGTTGATATCAAAATAGTACATCAAAATAACATATCTAAACATAATCACAAACCTTTACCACTAACACTAGCCCCATATATGCCTACACCTGTACCTGGTGGTGGTCCCCTTAGGACCTCTACCTGACCCACTGTAGTAGTCCACTAACCTGGAGTGGCTATCGAGGGCCCACCAACCAAACTATCTCTATACTCTGCATATCTCATGGCTTGGAGTAACTAGTCTAGAACCATCACCTCATAGTATCTAAGCTCCTCTATGATGGCTAGGTACAGTGATCATGGCACTGTCCTTGTTGGCCCTCTTACTACTGCACCTACTTCAACTCTCTTTCTTAACAGGTCCCTCTCCTGTGTAACCGTACCTAGGGATGCCTATGCCTAGTATCTCTCACATGTAACAGTGGCAAGATGACTTTGAAATATGGTGATTTAGCCCTGTAGTGCAGCCACCTATCCCTGAAATACCTATATTTGAGCCTGGGCTATAGCCAATGCTGCCCCTACCTGGCCATCATGGTTGACTAGATCTACAACCATTAGCCTCGCACCTCCATCATCTCCACCAACATCTATTACTACATAGATCGACTGATACCAAGCCATATAACCATCTATGTACCTTGCATCATCCATATGAGCCCTAATAGGAAGCTCCTCAAAACCACCATCTAAAACTGTTTGAGTAGGCTGAGGCACTGATAATTGAACCTTTGAGTCCTACCTCTTATATCAGGGATGTGGACCCGGTACACCCTATAGTAAGCCAAACTGATGCCACACCTATTCAAATAGAATCAACTCAACCTCACCCTATTACATACCATTTTCCTCTGCCAGATTTTAATATGATGAACTATTGTCCCTTTGGCATATATGTCATTGTGACACATTGGCTATGGTATATGTAATTACATTTGTGTGAAGATTTAGTCTTGATATGCAAATCAAGAAACTAGATATTTGATTTTATGAGTAAATTAATAAAAATATCTTTATAAACATCTTTGAACATTTAGCCAATTCATTATTGATATTCGAGATATCAATATAGTACGATATATGTCAATAGAATCTATTTGTACATATACACTAGTTTTTGAAGATATAGTTATCTTTTAATTATGGGCTTATGCATGAATATCTATTAAATAAGTAATTATCGTTGCTTTAATTATTTTTCATGTAAATAAAAAAAATGAATATTTTATTACTCAATACTAAACAAATTTTATGTATTAAAGAATTAACCGATGAGTCAAACTATGGCTTTGGAGATTAAGTTAGACTTTTTACATTTGTATGACTTGATTTATAGATATAATTCCCTAATTAAAAGCATAAGCTTCTATGTACTTATGTCTTACTAAGTGATTGTTAACTTTGACATTGCTAATAATTAGAATAATTATCTAAACTTGCATGTAGTCAACTTTAGAAAAGTAATAACGGAAGCTTCGATGGAAGCATTATGTTTAACATTTATTTGGACTTGAATAATTTTTGGAAGATCTCTAGTTGTTAAGTTAATTTAGAATTGCATGAGAATGAGCAAAGTGGGTTACTCTAAGGAGAACAACATGCAAACTCAGGCTAAGATTTTAGTCAAAAATACTTAATTGAAGAGTAATCAACATACAAGTCAAAGGATGGCATTGATCTTGTTAGATTGATTGCCTTCATGCACTACTTGTTATCATCATGTCTAGGGTTTGAACCTCTAGGGGAAGCAACTTTTTGATCCAACAGGATTAACATTGTTACCATATCTAGTTCTATTCTTTTCTTTCCTTTAACTCAACCTAAGAACAATGCCGTCATCATTCTTTTATCTCAACCATTTCAACTTAAGCGGGGATTTTAGTTATCATGGCAATCATTAAGTAACATTCCAACCAAAAAATAATAAGAAATTACAGGACACCCACAGAGCTTGGTGTGATCCATAACAATCTAGTTTGAGTGAGGTATCATCCGATTCTAGTTAATGGGTACAGTGGGAGTGGGATTAATGGCTAATTTCAGAGTAGCTTTGAAATTGCAAACTTTGTCTTTGACCTCTATATCAAAGCTTACAGGGAATGAAATGCCTTGTTATATATATTGGCTCCATTGTGCATATTTGCCTTGTCTGCATGTTCATCTTCTAGGGCCATTATATATGAGGAACATGGACCTCCTAATAAAGTTACCAGATTGGTTGACCTCCCTGGAGTTGATATTAAGGATAATGATGTGTGTGAAAATGCTTGTTGCTCCCATTAATCCATCAAATGTCAATAGAATAGAAGGATTGATCTGCCCTCTACGTTCTCAATAGACTACAAATAGGCATTTATCTCCATGTCTAGATAGGACATATATAAAGTATATGTACTGTGGTCGTGTTTCCTTTTGGGAGTGCAAATTGCTTCATGTTTGCTTCCTACATTTAACAATTATATCATGAAAGCAACTTTCATTGATTCTGTCATGAGTTTCATTACGTTGGTTGGTGCATATTTGATTTTATGTTATTATGAAATGATGGGGAGGAGAAAGCACCTAAAGAATTATGTAACACAATCTTCATTAATTCATTCCTTAACCTATTTTGAAAAAAGCAACTTCAAAGCCTAAAAACTATGGACATGCATTTTATAGATCAAGGTCACCATGTTATACTAGATAATGGAATTGTGCAGGTCATGATTTTGAAACTTGGGGAGATCATTACAGGGTTACATTATGGAGGCCTTGATAATCTACTTGAAGTTCTTAACAAAGAGACTAATAGAGGGTATTGGGATCTCAATTGGAATGAGCCAAGATGCAAGGATAATTTTGATGTGTAAGTCATTTATATGTTGCCTCTCTTAAATTTATATAATTATTATATTTTTTAGAGTTAATCATTGTTAAATTTTTAAAAATTAGGCAAATTCCAGATGGTAATGTACCATGCTTAGGACAAATATCATGCACTTTCTAGTTTTTTCTTGAAATATTTTGTATTTTTTTATATTTGAAAGTAGCTTGTACACAGTGTAACAAGTTGTAGAAGTTTTCTATATCAGACTTCATAGGTAATTTATAAGGATTAATTAGATTGTATTTAGGATGATTAGGTTAATTACAGACCATGATATAATAGATTGTAGCATGCTTAAATGCTTAACTATTTACAAGTGTTAATAGTGGTTTATTTATGATAATTATGCAAATTTCAAGCCATGATGGACTAGATTATAGCATGCTTATATGTTAAGATATCTATTAGAGTTGATAGGGTTTTATGAAATTTGGAAGAATTGCAGACTGTAGTGGACTAGGTTGTAGTATGCTCTAGACAAAAATACTATTCAATCTATAGGCTTTGTATAAATACTTTGCTATTTTTTTTAGGGCCATTAGACGTTTGTCTACGATATTTAGGCAGTTTGGAGACCATGATGATGAGATTGTAGCATGTTTAGGATATAAATGCCATGTCATTTTATAGCCTTTTCTTAGATACTTTGTTATTTGCAAGGTTTAGTAGGGGTTTATTTATGATAGACAAATTGCAAACTTTTAACTAGAATGTAGCATGGTTAGGATAAAAGTACTATGCAGTGTATAGCCCTTTGCTTAGATATTTTGTTATTTACAAGGGTTAATAGGAGTTTGTTTACAATATAAATAAAAACGATGAAAAGTTATGTCTTTAATCAAGAATCTCTTTCAAGCAAATAATGTCTTAGTTATTGTTAACTAAAAAGGTGAAAAATGGTGTTATTTATGCGAATGCAATATGTTACCTTGGAAATCAACTTAGTTGGATTTAAAAAAACATATGGAAAATCCTTTTGACTCTAGAACATAATAATGTTTTATTCTTGATGAATTCTTTTGAGTCTTAAACCTTGCCACTCCTACAAAGAGTATGTGTCCACTCTCATCTAATTTGGGAGGTGATCTAGATTCTTATCTTAAGTTGATAAATGACTTACTATGTTTAATGGATGTGTATTTATAAAATCTAATGTTATAATTGGTACATTAGTAGCATGTTTGAAATTGTGACTGAGACAAACTTGTTTATATGTTAGAGATGGTGAGAAGTTCCCAAGTACATTTATTTGTTTATGTACAACTATTTATATGTGTATATGTTATGTGATAATGTACATCTTTGACTAACTAGCTTATGTGAGTTTTGATGCAAGTTATATTGTTTAGAGGCCTGCTGAGTCTTCTCACTATAGTTAAGGAACATGGTTATCCTTACTTATGTATGTAATTTTTCAGTAATCTTGTATACCTTTAGTAGTTTGTAGAATTACATCTAGCCCTAATTCTGTGTATGTAGGAGACATTGCAGATATGTATGGTAGCTCGGGGAGTGAGTGTGGGCATAGGAAACTAACCTTGAAAGGTATTTTTTAGTGTGACATCTACTATAGCTTTGCTTAAAATATTGGTAAAATTAAATTGCGTTCTTGTAGCACAACACTATTATGCAAACTTGTCGGTAGGATCAAGTTTGTAGCATCTTGAAAGGATGAAAGCTTATTTGTAGAATATTTCATGAGAAAGTTAACTATGCAAGTGACTAGACATTTATGGAATAACATAGTACATTGTGAGGTGTACCTAGAGATTATGTTCTCTTTGAACTGTTATTTAAGGTATACTCGAATAATATAATCATAACTTGATTTATTATTATGGTTTGGTGTAAGATTATTGCTGGTGTTGAGTTGGATACTCAAACACAAAGACCTATGATAGTATGGTATGTCATAGAGTTTTATAGTATGAAAACTACCTAGATGGTACATACTATATTCATTACGTCTTGACCCATAACTAAATAAATAAATAAATGTGAAGGTTATTAATGTTTGGGTAGAGTGATCATGAACTGTGATAATATGGGATATCATGGGATATTTTAGCTTAGATGTATATACTTGGGTGGTACATACAGTAGCTGTATGTTTGGAGTCTTACCTAAATTAATTATTCTAACGATTTTGTTGGGTATTAATTGAGCAATATATTCATTATAGTTAGCAAGACAACATGTATGCATGCATACTATCTTGCAAGTATAAACAAATGATAGGTTCGACTGTTATGTACTGTATAACTTGATTTGTTTTGTACACTTAACTTACACTCGTGCCTAACATGGGATTCTCTATGAAACTAGGAATGTGGATTCCTTCATCATTGTTATTATCTAGGTTTTATGTGAGAGTGCTTGGGTAAGCACACAAGCCTAGATTAGCAAGATGTTATGCTAGAGTGTGTCACCTAGCTATGGGATTGTAGACTAGAGCTTTAGAAGCTCACCTATGTCATGAGTAGTTTGTTTCCTACTTAGCTTAGAGTGTCAATCCCTTTGATGGTGATGTCTCATGGAGGAGACCTTCACAATTGAAAGGAGAACTACATCAAACCCTAATTCTAAGGAGCAGATATGTAGGCTGCTCAAGTTATGGTAGGGGCATCAGGTCTAGATCCTTAGGCAAGTTAGGGTAGACTTGAATGCATAGTAATCCATGTGACTAATTGAATTAGTACCAATTTTTAGAATGAGAATTTGGAATTGTGCTAATGTCATTAATGAGATATTAACTTTCTATTTCATAGATTTTATTCTATTGCTTGCAGTATTAGAATGTTGAAAATTGTTACTACTTGAAGTTGCTGATTATGACAGACTAAAGTATTCCAACAACTATGGTTGAATGAATGTTCAATATTTAGTTAAAAAAAATTAATAATTTTTCTAATAACAACTAGGCAAGTCATTTCACACCCTCTTAGTGGCCCACCATCCACCTGTAATTCTACATAGTGAGGGTCTGCTTCTTATAACCTGGCCAGATTGAGAACTATAGGTATGGTCTCCAAGTGATGTCCCTAACTACCAATACACCTAGGTCACCTTTGAACCAACCAACATCATGTGCTCCACCTCTTGCCCCTAATGTAGCATAATCATCTCTCCACCTAATAAAACTAATAGGGAACTCCAGCTATGTGTACCCTGTCCATGATAATCCCATCAATCTTAAAACCTAGATGTGCTCATAAGCCCAAAAATGAAGAACTAGGCCCACACTAATACCATATCTTTGGTGGTGTCTGAATCCTCACAACTCCTTATAAATCTAAAAGAGCAAAACTGGGACCTAACCAAATATTATCCTTCCAAGCAAAAACTCCACCAATACAACTAATAATACATAAGTAAACCTCTTGTTACTCAAATCTAGGAGCCTAAAGCATGTAACCACAATCATAAACATTATCATCAATCTCCTCTCCTCTAGAGCTCTCTCATATAACCTTGTATTACTAAACCCTCCAAAATGCCACCAGACCTGGTCGCTATTATCTCCATACAAATACTCAATATAATCATCCCACTCCTCTTGCTCTATCTGGTATATCATGTTGCCATGCAGTAAGAGTTGAGTGATCCTATGTACATCCTCTAGGAGAATAGTTATCTCCTCGATCAGTAACAAAAAGGTATTAGTAGCAGGATCCCATCTCTTGATGAGTGTTACTATCATCAATACATCTCTAGGCACATGTTGGTAGTGCCTCATCACTCCTATCCCTACCTCCTCCATGTGTGCCCAATCATCTATAGTCATCCCCTCAAGAAGCAAGGAAGATACATGACATACAATTGCACATCTAGATTTGCTCTTGATCTTGCACCAAACCAAACACTAGGCTTAGTTATTATTAATAGGCCTATCTACCCTACCTTTTTGATACTTGACCTATTCTCGTATGACTCCTACCCACCTATCTCACCCTAGCTACATTACCCCCCAACAACCTAGATTAGCTTATCAACCCATTACCCTTACCTAACTATTAACCATAACCTTAACCTTACCCTTAATCTAACCTCAACCTACTTGACCTAACCCTGACCCTTAACACACTTTAAAAAACACTTAACCCTAGCAAACTAAATAAACCCCCCACCCATTACCCTTACTCAATCCATTTAACACTAACCACACCCTAAACAACTTACTAAAACCTAACCATAAAAAACCTATCCTAATCACTTAACCAAAATCCCTACCCTATCCTGCCCAATTGCTGATGGTCATGCTAACCATCAATAGTTATAGACCCCTACTTCTTAGGGTGTCGATGGTTAGACCTGACCATCGACAATCACCTGTGGGCATCCCATGGCCAGAATTCCCAAACCCTCCATAGACACAACCAATTAACAAAACTTCAAAAACCTAGCCTAAGCACCCTAACCACCTAGCATATTACCTAATTCACCCACCCACCCTAACAATCTACCATTTCACCCACCAATTTGCTAAAAAACCTCAAAAAACCCTATCTAAGGCATATAAGCAAAATTGCACATTTCTAGACCTACCCACCAAAGCAAATTCAACAATACAAAAATAAGCCTACTCTAGCAATTTTACTGCAACCCCTACCTCATTCTATGACCTTCTCTATGGTCTAAGCCTGTGAGCAGGTGCTCAGTATTTCATCATGCTCCTTATATCTTGGACCCACATAATCACCCACACACCTTTGGCCAATGAGCAACACCCACCTCAACAAACACCTTCCTCACAAATCACTGAAATCACCCACACCAAAGTCAACAAAGCAAAATAATAACAATAGTTAAAATGAGTCTTGTTTTTACTTTTTACCTATCTGGGTTATTAGGGTTTCCCTTGACCGTCAATGGTTAGGGTAACTATCGATGGTCAACTTCTGGGGACCTTGACCGATGATGGTTAGGAAACCCTACAAACCCTAGTTCACTTTTTACCTGAAACCTACCATTCTTAGCATACTATCCCAGATGTTTGCTTACTTTTAGAGATGTCTTTCTCCCACCAACCCAACTACTTTGTCACCTCACTATCGATCTCTTTTGACCCATCTAGCATGTAATTTAAAAATACTTATTGCCTAGTCCTTTGACTGTAGCGACAACATTACCATGTTGACCCCTTTTACATTTTGTGCCACCTCACGCATATCAACATGTTTGTGTCTCATTGCAAGCACATCCTACCTTGAATACCCACGACACTTGATCTATTTGTGTTTTCCTTGGGAACACTTAGAAACATGAAAATAACTTAGGAAACTTGCATTTATGAGTGTTCCCAGCCACCATGCCTATAGGCAATCATGCAGTTCACTTATCACTTGTCCTACTTAGTACCGACCCTTAATTTACCAATATTGGGATTTTTAGTCTACGCGTGATCTTGGCTATTACACCTTTTTATCACATTTTGTGCACATGTTTGTGTGTCTAATATTTGACTTCATATCACCACCTCATAACTCACCATATACCACTTATCAAACCCATACCCACTTTAGCTTCACCTCACTAACTCTTGGTTTGAGGGGGAGCACCTCCTCCCACTCTCAGGGCAACTAGACCCTTGACCCATACTTTTATTTTTATTTTGCAGCTCATTTACACAAGTTTCACAATAAAAAGGGCAAAATATAGACACTATAAATCTGTACACCTATGCTTTCAAATGTTGAAAATACCTCTAGATCCACCTAGGCCCCCTTGGGACCAACCTACACCCATCTAGCTAAACCTGACTTATCTATACCTAGTTTCACCAAGCTAAGTGACCTTGACCTTTAGGATCTTTTTCCTGTGGACCCTGACCATTGACAGTCAAGGTGACCATCGACTATCAACCTTAAGAACCCCTGACCGTCGATGGTCAGGATCCACTTTTTCATCAAAAGTTTGCAAGCTTCATCAACCCTCTTCTAAATATAAACTTGTCTAATTTGTGTTATGAGCCTTTACATGAATGAATTATATTTAGATTGCCCAATTACACCTTCACTTCCACCTCTTGCTTGTGCCTATAAGAGAAAGAGGTCTAGAAGGTTAAATCCATCTATAATAATTATCAAGAGCTCAGGTACTCAGAGTTTTCTTTTTTAGGTCAATCAAGTCAGTTAGGTCAATCAACATCATCCACATTATCAAGCCATCTTATTGAGATCCAACTCACCATCACCTCTCAACTAAGCTTTTAGGTATCGTTACTCTACTGGAATCAAGATAGATTTCACCTATAGGCTAACTATGCCAACAACTCACCTAATCAACTTTTCTTAAGACAAGTTCTTATTTGTTACTATTTATATACTTTTATTCCATTTTAAAATTAGCCTAGCCCTTATCCAAATCCCAAAATTTATCTGTGGAATCCCATCATTCAGCTGTTGATCAAATTCAAAAATACACAATCAACTATCGACGTCAGACCCTAACCATCGACGATTAGGCATAACCATCGATGGTCATCTCAACTATCAATGGTTACATGTGGTAGAAAAACCAATAAGCTAATTTGACCTATGTAACCCTAAAAAAATCCAATTTTCTATGTTTTTGACTATTCACAAACCCCTTTTAAATTTTTTGAAGCATACCTTGACCCGTTAGCACTAATACTAATCAGTTTATCACTAATTAGATCATTTCTAGTCTATTTTCTTAACAAGCATTCTTGTGTTCAATTTTAGTAATCTTTTTTAATTGATGCAAGTACCTTCTTTGCAATTTTATTGACTTAACTATTTAAAACATGTGGATTGATAGCACCTAAGGAAGCTATCACTTCTAGGATTTAGCTATTGCTAGGTAATCCACCCAATTATCTATCTAACAAACAAGTTTGATTTAGTGTTTTTTTATCTACAGGTCTTCTTCCCAAGCCAAAGAAGATATCTTCACAATCTTTTGATTTAGTGCACACACAACTAAATAGGTTTTCCAACCATACCCATATCGAGTTTCTTTTCTCTCTTTCCTAGAACTTAATGCAAAAATTTAAATGAAATAATGAGGTCTCTAATATTTAATTCCTATAATTTAAGGTGCTTGTTATAGGCACACTTGACATGTTCTTGATAGACATGGAGATGGGTATGGGATGTTAGATGATGCTCATCAAGTAGCTCAAGTTGGGCTAGATGATGCTAAAGATAATTGTCCTCTAAAATAAACTCTTGAAAATATATGCGAAGAGAGGGGATTTGAACCTCAAGAGGCAAAATAGCCTCAATTTCAAACATGAGAGAAAAGGGTGTAGCACCCATATGGGTTTTGACACTAGTACGATATGCCCAAAAATCAAAAAGGATGTGTAGATGCCAATCTTGACTAGATGCATTGACCATTTTAGTTAGCATGTTATTAAGAGTTTTGTTAGAGGCCTTGGATTGTCCATTCACTTGAGGGCGATAGGGTGAGGAGAAGTTTAAATTAATGTTGAATGCATCACATAAACCCTAGACATGCTTATTTTTAAAGGATTTACCATTATTGATGATAATCTTATAAGGAACACCGAAGTGATAGATACTATGATGGTTGATAAAGTTGACTATCATTTCCACTTTGGTTGAGACTAGAGGGATAGCCTCTACTCACTTGGTAAAATACTCAATCACAGTGAGAATAAAATGGTGTCACTATGAGGAATGGGAGTTAATTTCACCAATAAGGTCTAGACCCCATTGTGAGAAGGGTTAGAAATCGATAGAAAATCAAAGACCATGGCTAGATGCGTGATGCGAATTAGCATGTTGTTGACACTTGACACACTTTTTCATGTAATCAAAATAGTCTTGGTTAAGGGTAGGCCAATAATAGCTAAGGTGAAATATGTATTTAGCTACAATGAGGCCACTAAAATGTCCTCCATAGATTCCATCATGCATTTCCTTGATAGCATGGGAATCTTCTTGACTATGTAGATAGCGAAAGAGAAGACCATCAAAGCCACATTTATATAGAATTCCTCCCATAATGGTATAATGTAAGGTACTCTGAATAAATGCTCTTTGATCATTCCTAAAGAGGGTAGAAGGAATTATGATAAGGTTAAGATATTCGAAGGTTTGCTGATACCAAAGGTTGATTTGGGTCTCCTCCACATTGAAAATGGTAGGAGAATCTGGTTTGACATAAGAAGGTTGGGTAAGCTTGTGGATAATGATAGACAACTTAGAGTCTGAAGGTGCATATGGGATTTATGAGGCAAGGGAAGCCATGGTGTCAATGAACTTGTTGGTAGATCATGGGGTTGACTGGATGCAGTAGTGTTCAAATGATGCTAAGAGTTCGTCAATTAGTTATTTGTACTATTACAAAACATTATTCTTACACTAGTAGGAACTGTTGATTTGATTGATCATAAGTTGGAAGTCACCAAAGATGTTGATTATTTTGACTCTTAGGGATAAATAAGTTTGAAGGCCTATCACTAGGGATTCATACTTGGCCATATTATTGGTACATTCAAAATCAAGCTTGAAGGACAAAGGAAGAGGCTCACTATCAAATGGGATAAGGATGATACCTGCTCCCCTATTGCATTGACATTTTGATCCATCAAAGAACATGGTGACTTGATAGGTCAAATCCTCTTGAGAAAGGGTTACAATGGATTTAGTGGGAAACTCAAGAGGAGGGGGTTGGTTGTATGTTAATGATGTTTTAACCAATAAGTCAACAATGACTTACCCTTGAATAGAATTTTGTTGAAATAACTCAAGATCAAACTTTGATAAGAGCATGAGGCACTTGACCATACATTGGTTTTGGTATGGCTTAGAGTGAATGTACTTGGGTAGGTCGATGTTAGTTATGATTTAGGTTTTATGGTTAAGAAGGTAGTTATAAAGTTTGGTGGCCAAAAAGACTAAAGTTAAGTAAAGTTTCTTAGTATGAATATACCGAGTCTCATACTCCACAAGCGTGCGACTAATGTAGTATATAAATTTCTCTCTGTGTTGTTCATCTTGGTGAGCTGACATTGCCCCTAGGGAATAATTGATGGTAGAGATATAAAGGTAGAAAGGTTGATCATCCTTAGGAGGGGTAAGATAGGTGGTGACAAAAGGTACTCTTTGAGTGAATCAAAAGCCTTTTATCAATTGCTATTCCACTTAAAAGAGACATCTTTTTTCTTAATGTGGTGGAAAGGTTAGCACCGATTTTAGAGCTGGGAAATAAAATGATGAATGTATTGAAGTTTTCCCTACAGGCTATGAAGTTGCTTAAGGTTGGTTGGAGGAAACATGTCTAGGATTGCTTTGATTTTGATGGGATCAACTTTGATTCTATGAAGAGAGATCATGAAACTAAGGATATTTTCTATTAAGAACCCAAAAATGCACTTTTTTGGGTTTAGGCAGACATGGTAATGGATGAGGCATTCGAATATAATCTTAAGAACAACCAAGTGATCTTTTCAGATTTTGGATTTTTTGAGAAGGTCATCCACATAGTCCTCTACAATCTTATGGATAAGGTCATGGAAGAAGTAGGCCATGGCATGTTGGTAGGTTGCACCAATGTTATTTAGTTTTAAAAACATGACTCTATAGTAGAAGGTTCCCCAAGGGGTGGTAAAGGTGGTTTTATGCTGATCTTTGAGAGCAATTAAGATATGATTGTAACTTGAGAACCTGTCCATAAGAGATAACATCTTATGGATATCTATAAGATCAAAAAAATGGTCAATGCTTAGTAGAGAAAAGTCATCTTTAGGGAAAGTGAGGTTGAGGTCATGAAAGTCCACACAAATGCATAGTCCGTCTATGGATTTGGTGATAGGTACAACATTCAAGATCCATTGAGGGTAGTCAATGGGTTAAATAAAGTTAAAAGATAAAAGATGTTGAAGCTCTTCTTTGATGATAAGGGTTACGTGAGGATGCATGCATCAAAGCTTTTGATTGACATGTTTGGCATCATGATGAGTGACTATGTTATGGGTAGAAATGGCAAGATCAATCTTGAGCATGTTTCTATAAGACCAAACAAAGGCTATGTTACGATCTTGGAGGAAAGAGGGGAAGTCCCAGAGTTCCTTGATATTTAGTGATTGGATGAGTTTGACTATGCAAGGGTTATTCAGAGTACCCAAATTTGATATCCATGGTGGATTTTTTTAACATGGTCAAGGTCTCGAGATGAAGGGATTTGTAGATTGAAGAATCTGGAGCACCAAGATAGGAAAAAATAGAATCATCATCCTGGCATTGAACAATGTTAATGGTAGGAGAGTCTTCTCCTATCATCTCAAGATGGATCAAAGGGATGGTTATGGTTTCCCCCTCATTCTGATAAGTTAGGGGTCTTAAGCTGATCATGTTGATGACAAAAAAGTTAGGTGGGATGATGTCATCATCCTCACATGTAGGTGGTGGGGAGGTCAGTAAGGAAGGGGTATCTTCCTCAACAATGGTGGTGGTAGGTGGTTTGGGTTTCTTCTCATTGGGTAGGATGAAACCAAGGCCATGCTTCTCATGAGATTTCCTAGTCTCAATGAAGACCAACTCTTATGGGCCATTTTCATACCACCCAAGACTAAATCCTTTCCAATCACACTAATAGAGGTATGTCTTAGCAAAGCTCAGTTTATCTAGGTAGGAGAAACTGGTGGTAAATGGTCTAGGTAAAAGAGAGGTGATAGAAGAACCAAGGGGTTTGTCTAGTCCCCCATAGGAAAAATGGGTCTAATAGTAGGGATGTCTAAAGGGAACAATAGTTTCAACATTGGGATCATATCCTAGATGGTTGGTGAGTTACACATACTCATGAGGAATAGGGAAAGCATCAAGGGTGAGAAAGTGATACTCCCCCAGTGAAAGGTAATAGAAGGTGGATTCTAAAGGGTCTATGGTGGGGATTTGGTGTGAAGGTATAAAGGAAATAGTTGATGCTTCATCAGTGGAAGGGGATATGATATCTTCTTTAGTGGTTGAAGGCTGGGTTTGAGCTAATGAGAGTGTGCTAGATGGGGGTATGATGACATCATTGGGTGATAGGTAATGTTGCATGTCAAAAAAGGACTTGGGTCAGCTTAGATGGTGATGACCTAGCCTTCATGCTCAAACTTAACATAATGGTTGAGGGTAGATGGAATGCAACCCATGGAGCAAATCCAAGGTCATTCCAATAAGACATTATATTAGAATTTACCTTCCACAACATAGAAAAGTATAGAGAGCATACAAGGTCCTACACGGATATGAAGGATGATAGTTCCCAAGGTAGTGGCCATGGTATCATTGAAGGAATGAAGGACAGTCAAAGATTCAGACATGACATTATCTGACAAGTTGAGTTGGTTGTAGGCATGAGAGGAGATGATGTTAATGTTAGATCCCCCATCAATCATGACCCATTTGATGTGGGTTTGGTTCATGTACATAGTAATAAAGAGAGGAGAATTCAATTATTTAGGATGGATAAAGTGTATTTATGAATCCTTGAAGGCAACAAGATTGAAAACCTGAAGGTCACCAACAAAGGCTAGTAGAGGTTGGGGGTCTTTGGGTTAGACCTCAATGGATTGAAAGGCCTCTATTAGTGCTTGACGGTGATGGGGAAAGGTAGAGATCAACTCATACAAGCTCATATTCACCAAGGTCTGATGAAGTTTCCTGAGGATAACTCTCCTAATGGATTATAAGGGGTTAGATTAAGAGGCATCTAAAATAGACACCTTAGGTCTAGTTGAAGACGAAAATGGTTGGGTGTGGGTTGATTGGGAGGTTGAAGATAGATACGTCAATAGAATGGACATCTTAACTTTCCCCTTATCCTTCTGCTATGATCTTGTGCCCATATTGATAGTATGGATAGAAGGAGAGGTTGAGTTAGTAGACTGGTCAGACTTGTCTTCACTCTTAGGTGAGAGTGGAGGAGTAGGTGAGCATTGGGTATGTATGGTTGTTGGTTAGGCTAGTATGGGTTTCATAGGAGGTTCAGTCATTAATAGATCATCCTCATTGTAAAGCTGATGGATAATGGTTTGGAGAGCCTTGCAATTCTCTATATCATGGTCAGGTATCCTATGATAATAATACACTTGGTGGTCATTATACTTGATGGTTTTATAAGCTAGAGGGTCAAACGGTCTAATGGGAGGTAAGGCTAAACAAGAAGTTTGTAATAACCTATGTAAAATGGTTGAGTAGGATTCAACCAAAGATGGTAAAGGTTTAGCAATTTTTGCTTTGATTATTGAAGTAGGAGTTTGTTTGGAGCTAGGTTTGGTGGTAGGTGTTTTGGGTAGGTTAGTACACTTGGTTGATGGATTTGGTTTAGGAAAGGAGGTTGATGAGCTAGAGGTGGAAGATTGCAAGGTAGGTAACTTAGGTATTATTAGCATGGTGAAAAGAGGTGCATCAGAGAGCAACTGTGAAGGCGTAATAAAAGAGGTGGTGGAGTTTTGGTAAAGGTAATTGGATTCCTACTCAAGGTAGAGGGATGAGGGCCCAGAATGGAGGGTAAGATTGAGGGAGGCAAAATTCAATCCTTTTAAACTTTGTGTGGTTTTACCTATTTCATTATTTTGGTTTGGCATTTGGTTGGTGGGCTTGAGGGGGTTAGGTCTATTTTCACAGATGGGCAACTAAGGCTCAGTGTAGGGAGGATACCAAGGTTTTTGGTAGATCTGGTTGGGATGATAGGAGAGGGTTTGGCTACTTGGGTCTTGGTTGGCTTAAGTGGTTGAGGGTTGGTTGGTTTGGTAGAGGTTTTAGTTGGTTGGTTAGAGGGTTTGGTTGTTTGGGTAGATATGGTAAGAGATTAGTCAATAGAAGTGGTGGGTTGGTCTAATTGAGAAAGGGTTAAAGGCTCCATTCAGGTAATTGAGACCTAATTGATACTAGAAGGTGGCTTGATCCATGTCAGGATTGGAGATAAATTTCAATTTCTACATTAACCTAGAGAATGGTTTGTAGGTTGGCTTGAAACCCTGAATGGTGGATCTAAAAGATAAACCCCTAGGTGGAGACATAGGGATGGTAACCTCATCCTCTTCTTCAATCAAAAGATACAAGGTTGAGATAGGTGGTTCCTCTATGGGAGGAGTAGGCATTGGGGTTTCCTCCTTGGAAATGATTTTTGAAGGGGGAGTGGTTTGCTTAGTAACTAAAGGTGAAGGTGAGGTAGTGCTGGTTGATTGTTCTGATATATTAGTTGAAACGGAGGCTAGTGGCTCCACTACCTGAATACGTGAAGGGAGAGAGGATGGTATTTCCTTGGTTTGAGTATCTGAAGGAAGGGAAGGTAAGCACACTATCTCAATAGACGATGGAGAATTGAAAGATTGGATATTAGGTGGTTCGATAATGAGTGCATCAAAGACCATGCTAACTATATGGGTATCGTGAGAGCAATCAATGTTGTTGCTCTCATTCTTGGTAGGAGCATGGTTTGGGAAGGGTTGATTGAATATATTAAGAGCTTAGTTTGATGGTGCATTGGGGTTATTTAATTTAAGCTCCCCTTTATCAATGATGGATTGGACAAAGCTCTTTAATGTGTTGTACCTACTAACGTCATGTCCTATTACCTAATGAAAGGCACATAGATCATTCTCATTATACAACCTAGGTGTAGGATGAGAAGAGTCAAATTGTTGGGGTGGCTTGATAGGAGGAAGTTGAATGATGTTGACTTTTAATAATTTTTCCAAGATGGACGCATAGGATTCTCCAAGTGAAGTGAATTGCTTTTAGTTATTTTGATTTTGGTTCCTTGGGTTTTGCTTTGAGGAACTAGAGGAATTCAGTTGGCTGACAGAAGGTGGAGGAATTAATTTAAGGATAACCATGTTTGCAATTCCCTTGCTCTTGGTATTGATACTGGACTGGTTGTTTGACTTGGAACAAGAGGTCTTATTGGTTTTGTAGGTTGAATTCTTGTTTTTGAGCTTTAGCTTACCTTCATCAATGGCTCAGTTCTATAACTTATGTGCCATGGTAAAAGCTTCATCAAAGGTGCAGAAGCTTTGGACACACAGTGTATAGGAGATATGCTTGGCACATGCTCGAGCAAAGAGCTTTATGAGTTCAGGTTGGGACAAGGAAAAAGAGAGTTGGTTTATCAATCTCCTCCAATGAGACACAAAATTGACAATGGATTCATCCTCAAACTATCAGATAGAGTAGAGGTTAGTGATAGAAACTTTCTTGGAAATATTAATCAAAAAATGATCCAAGAAGGTTTGAGCTAGTTAGGTGAAGGAGAAAATGGAGTGCTTGGGTATGACACTATACCGATCTAATACCAAATCAGCTAAAGACATTGGGAAGGTGCAAAGAAGAAGGGCATCATTATAGGTGATGAGATAACAAGCATGCCTAAATTACCTAAGATGCTATTGGGGATCTTCCTTACTTTGAAATTTAGAGAACTTGGGAAATTTCTATTGGGGAGGATATGGCTTAATAGGTATGGATGAATGGATGGCTCATTACAGATTTGGACATATGATAAGATGTTGTGAGCACCCAAAATGGATGAATATAAGGTGGTCATATTATCCATAAGCATCTTCATTAGGTCAATTTGGGGTTGTGTACCTAAAGGGTTATAAGATGCATACTACTGCAGTGGTTGGGAGACATACTGATAGTGGGTAGAAGGTTGGGAGCTACCACATATTGGTAGGTGGATGTCAATGGTTGGGTGGAAGAAACATAAGGGTAGGTAGATGAAGGTGGTTTGTAGTGGGTATATGCCATTATAGATCCTATAGGGATGAATCCAAAGGTTAGTCTAAAAGGTCCTTTTTAGATAGGAGTGGTAGTTGGGTTGGTGGCTAATGGAAGGGTGGTGACCCTTATACTAATCGATGGTAAGATAGAGGGTATAGAAACCACAAGGATTTGAAGTAGAGTGGTGGTTGATGGGTTGGAGGTAGCTAGAGGAAGGTTGATAGTGTTCGAGGTAGGCATTCCCATTATGGAGGAGTGGTTGGTAGGAGTAGAATGTATAAGGGCACTGGTAGTTTGGGTTGGTTGGTTCTCTATGGTAGTCTCAAAGGGGTTGTTGGTTGATAAGGAAGCTTGGGTAGTTAACGGTTGAGTTGTGACCATGGAAATAGAGGTACTCCCCATGAAGTGGGGAGGCATGTCATAAAGGCGAATCTATGAGCGGGGTTGAAGTCAAGATACAATAAGACATGGTTGTAAGATAATGTTGTAGGACTTCTCGAGGGATGAGGAGATTTTATTAGTTTATAAATGTAATCCATGTATGAAGAGGTAGGTTGGCTTGGTGATGGGTTTTGCCTTGTAAAGTCTCTTTGCTGCTGATGAGTGAGAACCATACGAGATAGGGGAAATAGAAAGCACAAATAGCCTCACTACTCAAAAAAAGAGAAGACAAGAAAATATCAAAGAAAATAAATCACACTCTAAAAGAGACATTAAGCCCTAGAGTTTTAATTACTCTTGCTTTTGGCTTATGCCTTAAGAAGTTATGTGACTGAAATTGGCTTGTAGATCAAGTACTAAAAAAGAAGTCTATGTTTGGTTTTAGGTTATGTTTAGGTGCTAAAAAAGAATCTCTATTGGAATCAATATGTGGCTTGGTATTGGGGCCTACCCCCTCACTTCACACACCAAAAAATAAGGGTATTGGGTATTGAACCAATATATATTGATATCTAGATATTATACTCAACCAGAGAGCTGAGTTGGTTCTCCCCTTGGTAATGACCTCCAAGTAGGATTGCCGGGAAAGGGTAAGGTTATCGATAGGTAATGAAATCCTAGTTGGGCTTTATCTCAAGTTTGTTTGATGTTTAATTAGTGAAAGTGATTTGGTTGAGTGTATGCAACAAAGAGTGAAGCTATGATAAATTACTTTGCTTTTAAGTTAAGCTATGTGAACTAAACCTTCAAGCAGTCAATGTATGTACTTAATTTTAAGCTGAAAAGAAATTTTTATTTTTGTTAATGAGCCTAATATAGAGATATTGTAAGAAAACAAGAACCTAAGTAAAGACACAAGGGTCCCATCAGACGTGTCAGAATGTTTCAATGAATTTCTTGCTTATTATTAGAAAGAGGAAAATAAGAAACTAAGAATGGATATGGTTGAATAAACTAATTGATTGTGCATGTGTTGAATTAGAAGATTATGAAGATCTCTTTTTTGACTTGGGAGGATAACCTGTAGATAATAAAACACTAAAACAAACTTATTTGTTAGACCGATAGTTGGGTGGATTGTCTAGCGATAGTTAGATCCCAGAAGCAAGAGCTTCCTCGAGGGCTATCAATCCACACATTTCTCATCAAGATATTCGGATGATTCTTTTGGATCTTGAAAAAGCTTATGATGGAATAGAGTGGCCTTTTATTGAAAGAATACTTAGAGAATTTGGTTGTCAAGAAAGGTTTTGTAGAATGATTTCAATTTTATTCAAAGATACCTCTCCAGTTGTTGACAGGGTTACCCCCTTGCTCCTTTCCTATTTGTCATGGTGGTTAATGCACTACACTATCTGCTGAGGATGAATGCTATAGGCCCCCCAATAATAGGTATCCAACTTCCAAATAAATTGGAAATGATTGATGTACTATTTGTTCATGATTCAACAGTGTTCACTAAGCTTTCCAAGGACAATCTGATACAAGTGAGATCCAGATTGAATATATATTGTCTAGTCTCTGGTTCTAAGATTGCCTATCATAAGTCTTGTATGATAGGATGGAAGGAGAACCAACCAGATTAGCTTGTTGAATTTGGGTGGGATTGGAAGGGGCCCAACCAGTTGGTTAAGTATTTGGAAATTCCATTTGCCCTTGCTCCTCTCAAACAAATGTGGGAATGGGTGTACACCAAAATTAACAAGAAAATTGAAGTGGCAAGGTCATCTTCTTTCACTCCCTGGTAGAATTTAGGTTTGTCAAAAAATTCTCTCACCTTACAGTTTATAGTATAGATGGAATAACTGGCAAGCAACTACCAGTTGATCAATTACTCGTTGAAAATCCCATAAGGTGAATACTCGCCGCTCAAAACCACCAAAAAGTCTAAAAAAATGCAAAAAATAGACCGACAAGTAATTGTCGGTTACTTGCAAGTGACCGACGGTTACTCATCAGTTTTGTGGCACACATAACCCACATGGAAAACCTAGCGAAACTACAGGGAAACCGCGGGATTGGCCTCAAACTCTCAAAAAATGTGGAAAAAACATGAAATTTTGTCTTATAAAATGCAACACACCTCACATTTCATTCACACAAGATTTGGAGCATTCAAGAACGGATTGAGAAGAATTGAGCAAACAGGTTTCTAGGTTAGTGCATTTGTTTTATTTATTTTTTATTTTCAAGCATGTAAAGGAATTGTAATTTAATTAAAAACATTTTTGATAAATATTTTTAATTTTAGTATACAAATTTGATGCATTCCATTTTAATTTCATGCATTCCATCAAATTTCATGCATTCCATTAAATTTTAGTGTTTAGTATTTACGATTTATGCCTAATTTTTTAGAGAGTGTTTTTACAATTTATGCATTCCGTTAAACTTCAAAATACACAAATTTCTCATAGAGATATAGGGAAACAAGTACTTGTCTGACCAAAAATTGAATGAGTGAGTGGTTGAGGTAGTTGACCTACTGGTAGAATCAAACTCAATTCTGACAAAGTAATGGTCCCTGAGAACTTGGTGGAGAGGTGGTGGTAAATTGCCCTCTGATATGATTGTTAGATTGTTGATGGTGATTGACCTACAAAAATAAAACTCTTGGATGTATAAGCTCTTGATAATAATTACAGATGGATTTTCACCTCTTTGTTCCTCTCTCTTATAGGCAAGATAAGAGAGTTGCAACACATCATAAACTAGGCCTTCTAAATTTAACTCACACATGCAATGACTTGCAATAAACAAAAATTAGATGAGTTATTTTTAGAAAAGCAAGGTGGGTGAGTTTACATGTTAGTGGTTGAGGAGGTGGACCCTAACTATCAATGGTCAAGGTGATCGTTAGCGGTCAACTTGATCATCGATGGTGAAAGGTAACAATGGGTAAAAGGTTAAGTTAAGTCTGTTTAGCCAAACTGTCTATGGATAAGATCTGTTAGGGGTTGAAAGGTTAAATTAGTCTCGAGAGGGGCCCAAGGTGGTCAGGGGGTATTTTGATATTCGAAATCATGATGTGTATATTTTTAGTGTCTACATATGGTTTTTATGAACTTCATTAATCCTCCATGTTTAACATTAGCTTATGGAAACATTAACTTGTCATAAGTAAAGTTAAATAGCAATGAAAAAAAGGATGACCCCTTACCTTAAACAACACAAAAATACCTCAACTTCTCCAAATAAGGAAAATTGTAATGTTGTTTCTCCATCGAAACTAACTCTTCATAATTGAAATCTTCCAGGGTTTCAATGTTCTCTTAGATTGGTTGATGTGACATCACTTGGCATTCTTGAACACTTTGAATGAGCTCCTAAAACCCATCAAAACTTCTTGTGATACCTACTCCATGTGATTGTTGTAGGTAGAAATTTGTTTATATCATTTATCATCACTTGACCTACTAACCACTTTCATGAGCTACTAAAACTTCCATGAGCTTGTTCAACTTAGTTGATTGATATGCCATATGTTATGTTCTATAAACCTTGATTTGTCTCTCAAAATAAATCTCTTACTCCATTATAACTCTGCTCCATATGATTGTTGTAGGTGGTTATTTGACCTTAACACCTACCAAGGATTCCATGAAGGTGTTCACTCGATCTCTCCATCTAGTGCTCACTTGATGCTAGGATGATGTAGAGAGGTAAATTTAGTGTTATTAATGTTCACACATACTCATTACTAGTCCCATGATCATAACCTATAGGTCTGACTTGCTCACCAAGGTTTGAAGATGAAGGTACATTGTTAGACCTTAAAGTGCTCTTTGGTACCTTGAGAGAGTATGGCTTATTGAACCTCATTTAAACTGCTCTCCAATACTATAGTAGACTTCTCTAGGAAATATGCTTGATAATATTATGATAACCTCATTGAGGTAATTTTCAATCTTTGAAACTCATTAACTAAGCTATACCTTGTTAAAGAGACCAACTCACAAAAAATGTCCCAAAGAAGATTGTGCTCAATATGGAGGCTTATGAATATTTGATTGGATGAATGAGGTATGACATGAATTAATAATCTAATTAATAACCTTTTAAAATTAAGACACTTTCTTGACAACCCAGGTGCTGATCTGAAATTGACCAAAAAGACCATTCACAAGGACAACATAGGAAATAAGTTTTATGATATAAGTACCTTTTTAGAAGGATTTACCTAATGAAACCAAGTGTAATATGTCCTATTTGACCCTTTAATTAACCCCCTAAAACTATTTCTCTTCATTTAATTTTAAAGCAAAGAAACATAAGAAAACCTGGACCCTGTCTGGATGAATAGGCCATCTAGACACCCCTACACTGTTAGTGATTTTTCATAAATATGGGTAGATGAACCTAAAAATTAATAACATAAAGTGGAAGGATATTAGGGTACCTATAACTTCCCAATGCATTTTATCTCAAATCTCTCTCTCCTAGCTATAATGAGTGAAAACCTTATGCCTTTCTAGCGCTGTCCAAGAAGAGCGATATAGGAGCAAAGTAGGTTTTTGACATTTTTTAACCTAGATCATCCTAAAAACCATTTATTTGAAAATTTGGGGAATAAATGAAGTATTTTTTATGCTTTTCATACAAAAACCCTTTTTGGATCCAACAAAAAGGCTTGTTTTTGCACTGAAAAAGCCAAATTTACTAAGGAACTCCAATAAAAATGCTATCAAATGTGTTTCTGAGTCTTTCAAATGTTTTATCAAGTTCACCATGATTAAATTAATCTTCTTCTTGATCATATACCATCAAAACCTTATAAAACCTTCCCTAAAGGTCACAAAAATGGTTAAAATTGCATGGAAATGAGTCATGAAGTTAGTCCAAAATGTGATCAACCTAATATTTCATATTTTATTCATAAAATGACCTTTAAACATGCTATGACACTCATCAAGACACTCTATATTCTTTGCAACACTGAAAATGGCTTTGAAAAGGCCCAAAAAATGACTAGACAAGTATAATACGAATGAAAGACAAAACCTTAACTCCCCTAAACAACCTTATGACCTATTAATAAAGGCTTAAAATGATCACTTTAAGGGATTTTCAAGACTAAGATACTGACCAACAAGACAAAATACAATTATAGGCAAAGTTTCAAAATGATAGGGGTGACAATTTGACCCATGAGGTCAAAATTGTCAACATTTTGGTGACTCAGTTGGGAAGCATGCCTGCTATGCTTGAGAACTAGCATCATTGACATCTCTTTAAAGATCATAAACACTATTACATTCTAGAATAATAGTGACATATTTGATTCATGACTACAAGACTCTTTTGAATTGAAATAAGACCACTTTCTCCTCCAAAACAAGGAATGAAACACACAAAACATGGGAAACTAACTAACAAAGCAAATGTGCAAATAAAACACTTATTTCAGACAAAACATAAGAAAACTAATGTGCTAAAAAACACTTGGTAGAAAGCAAAATAATAACTATGTAAAAAAAGACTCATCTCTCAATAGTAATGCTTCAAATGGATCCCATTGACTGGGATAAAGAGCTCTTCATCATCCATCTTGCTAAGTTGGAAGGCATTATGGGATTTACAGTTGGAGATTGTGTATAGGCCACTCCAAATGGATTCAAAATTAATATGACTTCTTGGTTTACCTCTATCCTTATCCCACTTTAGAACCAAATCTCCTTTAAAACTCTATGCATAAGCTATTTTATCAATGGCCCTCTTCACTTGTGTTTGGTGAATTTCCATGGCTAGCATAGACTAATTTCTAGTCTCTTCTAGCTCCATAAGATCAACATACCTGATCTCCATTGGTTCATTATCCAACAACTCAAGTTGGTGCATTAGTTCTAAAGTAGTAAACTCAAGAGAAATGGGTAACCTTGCTTCCTTACCATATACCAACTTGTATGGAGAATTGGCTATTGATATTTTGTATGTGATACTATCAACCCATAGATTTTAATTTAGCTTTAAATGCTATGACCTCTGATTATATTCAATAGTTCTTATGATCTTCAATAGGTTCTTATTGGTGGACTCAACAAGGCCATTGCCCTGTGGATAGTAGTTTGATGAAGTATTGAGGTAAACACCATGTTGAACAACCCATTAGCTAATCCTATCTCCCATAATATCCATGACATTGTCTAACATGATGGTTGAAGGAACCCCAAATCTAGCAAGTAAACCTTCATAAGAATATAGGACATTGGATTTGTATGATTCTTTTAATGCAATTGTTTCTATCCATCTTGTGAAGTAATCCATAGCAGTAAGGATCCACTTATGACCTAAGCTTGAAGGAGGATTAATGAGGCTAATAAAGTCCAATCCTCAATGGATAGAAAGTTGGTCCACCATAATTGGTTGGAGAGGTAAAGTTGCAAGTTTCACTTTTCCTACAAACATATCACACTACTTGCATTTACTAACCCATGCATGACTATCACCAAATATACTTGGCGAATAGTACCCACCTCTCATGATCTTAAGGGCTTTAGTCCTTGTTAAGAAATGTCCTCCACCATGTCCATCATTGAACTCTTCAAGTAACCTTTATGTTTGGCTTGGCTCTATACACCTTAACAACATATCATTGACATCTTTCTTGAAAAGAACACCACCAACAAGAAGAAATGGAATAGAGTAAAATCTAAAATATATTCTTTTTGAAGCACTTAAATTATAAAAATAATAAACATCTTGAATATATCTTACCAAGTCATAAAACCAACTGGAAGGTGAGTTACAATCAACTACAACTTCATCATTCGACACTAAAACTCCCTTATTAGCCTCTTGAAAGTCTTGGGATATATGCTCATAAAGTCATTTACCTCTAATCATCTTTGTGAATTTTATTTCCATATCATATTCCACTGCTCTCATTATCCAACCAACTCTCTTCTCATTTATATCTTTGTCCAAGAGGAACTCTTTGATACGTAGATGGAAACCATTAGGTGTATCCTATTGTTAGATAACAAGTATATAAACTTATTGAGATACCTAATTATTGAAAGGACATGCTTTTCAATAAAATAATACCTTGTCTCATACTCCTCCAAGCCTTGGCTAAAGAAGGCTATTGGTTGCTCCAAGCCCTCATGATTATGTTGCATAAGAATACCCAAAATGGTTTCCATATTAGCATAGGTGTACAAGATGAAGTATTTTGAGAAATATTGATTTATGAGTGTAGGATCACTACCCATAGATTTATTTATCTCTTCAAAACTCTTCATTCCTTCCTTGGACTAGCTGAAACTTTAATTCTTCCAACCCCACAAGGAGTACCAACCCCTCACTAATAAAACACCAACTCAAATAGTCATTTAGAAAGATCCAACTTGAAAGGAGGTACCCACCACATAAGTGAATTATCACAAAATCAACCACTTAAAGGAAACTTTTTCAAGATCCAACTTGTAAGGCATCTCCCACTTCCTCTTGACTAAGCACCAACTCAGCCAAGACAAGCTTGATCACCTTCACAATACTTTGTTGCTCAATCAACATATGCTAACCTATTATTCAGTTCTAGATCTACTTTATCTATATTCCAATATATTTCATACATTAGGAACACATCTATGATGAATACACGATGGCCTCTCAACATAAAATCAACTAATTCATCTCTCCTACCCCTCTCAAAATAGTCTATAAGATCCTTCGCTCAAACCACTCTCATATGGCTTGATTAGGTAAAATGACATTGATAAACACACTTATAAATTATATAATATATTCATGAATAATCATATACTCGCATTTTATGGTCTACATGACCTAATTCTATTCCTCAAAGAGATCTTCTCTTAGCTTGCTCACACATACCTTAACTAGTCTAAATAGGCCTATATGCCTTATATAAAGACAAAACTCTTGATTGCACCCTTATTGGTCAGCCAAACCTCTTTAAATAATTATATAACCCTTGAAATATATCAATAAACATGTCTAAAACAAGAATAGGATCATCATTAGGTCATCTAAAACCATTTAGACCTTAATATTCTTCTAGACCTACTTAAAGACCTAATGCATTAGGTCTATCTCAACTACACATTACAACTCTGACCCCCTAAAAAATATTTAGGCATACCACATAGATGAAACACTTAAAAAATCATACTAATATTACTTATCCAACATCATCTAGGCTTCACACCACCTATTAGGTCCATTCACCACTTGAACCACGTCATTAGCCCTACTCAGAATTAGGCCTTCATACACAAAAAAGTCTGCCTTGAATATTTGAAGCATAAAACCAAAATTACCACATAAACATGTAATTAAATCACATTAAAATAAACTTCATGACATCAATAACATCTCCAAGTTATTTATTATTCACCACATAGGCCAAAAATCTTTAAGAATACTCTTGCAAAAGGCTTACTTAGAACTACCAAACACTGCTAGCATACAATCAAGAACATTTGACTCTCCATAATTGAAAAAATACTTATTATGAAGATAAATTCAATAAAATTAACCTTTGAGACTTTAAAAAAATATCCATAATCATTTTATCCTTCAATTCGATCCAAATCACCCCAAACTCATCTCTTTTATATGACTACTCAGAACTGCCTGAATGCTCTAAAACAAAGTTATGAAGAAAGTTATCTTTAGATCCTATAAGGACACTTAAAATATATTTAATTCACATTAAAATTTCCTATGTGAAATATATAACATCATCCAATATATATATCATTGGTTATGGTGCCAATCATTTATCTTATAGAATAATTTGTTAAGCTTCTCTTTTGCAACCCTTCCACAACTAGATAAGCCATTTTGGATTCCACATTACAACTCCTTAAAGTGATTCTCAACCTTCAATATAGAATGTAAAATTCATATACATTAAAAATAAAACCAACATGTGCATTGAATCCATTGAGTCCTATCATAGAGTCTCAAACTCTTCACTTCATCATGAAAACCTAGAGCTGTCATTTTGTCTTGAGAACCAGTCATGGTGAACATGACTTATAACACCTATAGAATAACTTCCATGAATTTATATTATAATTAAACATAATTATATCAAATTTAAATAAATATATTACAGAGTTCCATATCAATATTGGTCTTATAGACCAATCTCACATCTTCACCCTACACAAACCTTACTGTGTTTAGACATGTCACTTTAACAGCACCTTTTTAATTGTATATAAGCATCTACAAGACATATAAAAAAAATAATATGAGTTATAGGTATTTAAAAATGACCCCATACATTTATATCGATCCTTAATCCTCTACAACTAATCCCTAATCTCTTTCTCATTCATGTCTAGTTTTTTTACTATCTTCACTATTAGCCTAGTTTAGCGATAGGTTAATTTGAGTGACCAAAATATTTGAAAAAAAGGATATAAAATTTCCAAATAATACCATGGAAAAAAAACACAATTCTAAATCTTCAACCTCCATTGATTTGCATTCTTTGACCTAGTCAACCTTTCCTGCTATACCAAATTTTTGAGAAACAAGTGATTTACTGTAGCTTCCACTCACTCTCCTGAACAATAAATGCCACCTAGAGGTACCTAGAAGAGTCATATACATAATTAAATCATCAAAATAGCCTTACCAATATTTTCTTGGCACTCAAAAACAAAATCTTCACCATTGGGTTACTATAAGGGTTTTATGAAGGTTTTAGACTAGTTTCTAATCTTAGTGTTTGTTCATAAAACTTTGCGCTTGAAACCCACTCCTAATTCTTGAAAAAAAAATTTAGGACCATTTTAAATATCTTCCTAAGAGCTCAAATTACCATGTAATAGTCACATGTGCCAACAAGCATGATAAAGTCCTTCTCGAGTCTCTATCTCTTCATTCTACACACACAAGAGACCTTTAAACTCACTTTCATGCTTTCTCCTTCAACTTAGGACTCAAAATGTACTAAAATTATTGAAAAACCATGTAAAACCTCAAATAATTCTCATATAAACTCACAAGTCTCCAAACTTGATCATGAAACCTCATTCTACCACCTAGGGTCTTAAGGCAAGGTCCATGAGAAAGCCACCAATTAAGGATTACCCCTTTAGCTCACTTTGAGAGTTAGGTGATTAACTAAAAACTTATTTCAAATGATCTAACACTTCATTACATAGCTTAAAATCCATTTCACATTCATATCATCATCATCATACCTCTTCAAGCCATATCCATGTTCAATAACTAGTCTATCAAACAAACCTACTAGGTACCACACCTCTTTAAGACCTTTTTACCACTGTCTATGTATTTTAGACCTAATTATTATGAAAAAAACCCTCATACAAAGATTAAATATTGAAACACATATTATCACAAGCCTTAGCTCAGTCACTTCACCAGACTTCACTATGCATGCCTTCACCAAGATAAGACTAGGCTTTGTGAACACCTTGTCCACAAAGACTTGCTTCTTATGAAATTGGTCAATCAGTGACCTTGTCATAACAAGAATTTACACATTAAAAACACTCTATTTTAGATAATATCTCATATAAATATGAAACAACACTTCCCATAATCTTGTCATATCACAACCTTGTGCCAAGACCTTATGTAGCACTCAATGACCTACTAGATCATGCTTAAGTCATCAAGATCACTTACCATGCAACTTCACAAGAGTACCTCTGGACATAAATGGCACTCATAAACATTTTTACATCAATGAAAACATGAATTCCTAAAACACAACAATTGGAACACACCTCAATAATCTCCCCCTTTGTCATTGATGGAAAACACTGTAACAAAGTAGATCATTCTCATCTTCCTCAAGCTAAATCTTCCCCAAGCTGGTCTTTCTCCCAATCAAGTCTTTCTCCCCCTTTTACATTAATGACAAAGGGTCTCTACAACTATCACCTTGTCTTTTCACTCTAACTCAATGATGCTACTAGAGAAAATTGACCAAATCTTTACATTAGAATGATTAAAATGCTATCTCTCAACTTGACCTATTTCTCAATCAACTTGATACATATTTATCACAAACCTTCCTTGTAGCTTATCATCTGATCTTGACCTTACCTGAACCCATTCATCTCTTCATCTAATCTGCTCTTGAAATCTATAATTTCTCTTACTTAAAAATACTTGGCAAAAGATCCTTCATACCTCGTCGCTTGATCCTTGGACCTAAACTTGATGATTACTCATAGAACCAACAAGCTCCCCCTTTTTCCATACATACTTCTCTTCAAGATTCTCAAGAGACTTGAGTTAGCTCCCCTAACTCCATGCTCCACCTAGATTATGTCATTTGAAACCACAAACCAACTATTTATAAAAAATATATAACTCATAGGAATACCATACCTTGAATGAAGATAACTTCACCCATACATGGGATACCAATGATGATCAACACATTTTATGCAAAAACTATCCTTTTAGGTCCCACATGACCTTCTCCAAAAGTTATCAACCCTTATCATATGAAGCTAACAACTATTACTGACTTTTAAAGCAAATACATGATCTTATGAAGTCTCCAATCCAAAACTACCATCTGATCAACAAAACATGAGCTCAACCATCTTCAATAACTAGAAACTCAACACACAGGAATAAGGAAACTAAGAATCATCTTAGACACATTCTCCCCTTAAGATCATGCATACCACATTTAGATGAACTTATAATACACAATTTCTCACCTTTTCCTTAACATGAACACTCAGATGACTCACTGAGATACCTCATTTTGACATCTATTGAAAAACCTTCCCATTATCTTTCAATAACACTTCCAACTTTATTAATCAAACTTCAAATGGTCTTCATAATCTCATTGGTCTTGTATACCAATCTATGACTCATATAATTTCTTGGAACTCATGATCAATTTGATTTCCTCTTTATGTTTCTCAATCCATCATGACTCAGACTAGTTCATAACAACTTCTACTTGGAAAACTACATGATAAGTTTGAGAGACCTCATTCTCTATTGTATAGCTCTTACACTCAATGACTTTTCATGATTTCACTATGCTTTTTAAGCTCAGACCTTTGTGATCTTCCTTAAGCCATGTTAGTTGACCCTGTAGACCACCTTCACTTCTCTCTGCCCTTCCTTAACTAAGTATCACCTGATCATGGCCTCATCAACACACTCAGGCCTCTAACATATGGCTACTTATCTATGATATCTTCATAGACTCAACTCATCTCCTCTAGATTGATGATCAACTCATTCTTCATTTACAGACCTCTACCTTTATAAATACTTATGACTTACGTGTAGATCTCTTTGTGATGTTTCATCAATGATACAAATCACATTATCATATGTCATAGCTTAGATCAATTCATAGCATCTTCATAGAAATAAAAGGTCAAACATACTCTTTAGATCATCTCTAGTCCTTGAATCTTATGGACAATACCTCTACCAAGAATGGCATTGGTCTTATAGACCAATCAACAACTCTTATGAGCCTTTGCTTATTTGCTTCACCAAGATAGCTAAACATGCCTTATTATAAGGCCTAAATCAAGGTTTTGCAAGGCACCTTGATGGCTTCACCTATTCCTTACTCTCAACATGTCTTTAGAGTCCTTCTAGATTGTCAACTTAGGTTTGATCTTTGAATTAGCTTCTATATAATCCTTTTGAGCTGGAAAATGGAACTTTTGACATTCTTTCAAATTTGACTAATCTCCTATAGTAGCACATAACTCACCTTGGTTTAATTTTTTATCTTGTCATCCTTCTTTTCCTTAGTCAACTCTGTCGATATTATCTTTCTTTGATAAATCATCATTACAAATAAGATAAACATTGTCACCATCATACTTCAACCTTATGCTTCTTAAGATTAGTGTTAGGCTGTTAGACCTCTCAAAAAGACTTGATATGATACCAAATTTTGGAAGCACAACCATTGAGAGTGGGGGGGGGTGAATCAGTGTAAAAAATTTATTTCAATTCCTCTTTATCATTCATCAAATATTCAAACTACTCTAGAGATATAACAATGCATAATCAACCATTCATATGAGAATGAAGTAAGAACATAACACATGAACATGAAAACTATGTGGGAAACCCTCATGGTGGATAAAAAAAATTGAAACACCACTTAGAATATAGTCCTATAAGTAATGGATCAAACATTTAGTGAGGCACTAACCCCACAAGGAGCACCAACTCCTCATTAGTCAAGCACCAACTCAACCTATCCTTTAACAAGATCCAAATTGCAAGGAGGCACCCACCCCATAAGTGACTTAGAAAAAACTCCACTTCAAGGACACTTTTGAAATCTCCAACCTGCAAGGTAGCTGCCACTCCCTCTTGACTAAGCACCAACTCAACCGAGACAAGCTTGATCACCTTCACAACACTTTATTGCTCAATCAACAAATGGTAACCTCTTTTTCAACTCTCTATCTAATTTATTTGGATTACACTCTATGTCATACATTAGGAACACATATTTGATGAAGCTATGATGGTATTTCAATAGACAATCAACTCATTCATCTCTTCTACCCCTCTCAAAATAATCTTTAGGTTTCTTCGCTCAAATAACCCTCATATGGCTTGATTAGGTCATATGACCTTGCTCAACACCCTAAAAATTTATATATGATATTAATTGATAATATTATACTCCCATTTTATGGTCTAAATGACCTAATTTTTCTCCTTAGAGATCTCTTCTCATTGCTTGCTCACACATACCTTAACTAGTCCACATAGGCCTATTATGCCTTGTATAAATATCAGACTCTTGCATGCACCCTCCTTGGTCAGACAAACATATTTAAATACTTATATCACCCTTGAAATAGATTAATAAACATGTTTCACACAAGAATAAGATCACCATTAGGTTGGCCAAAACCATTTAGACCTTAATCTTCTTCTAGGCCAACTTATAGACCTAATGCATTAGGTCTATCTCAATCATACGTTACCACTTTGAACCTTTAAAAAATATTGAGGCATAAAACATGGATTAAAAACTTAAAAAATCATATTAATAGGCCTTATATAACATCATATATGATTCACATCACTTATTAGGTCAATTTACCACTTGAACCATGACATTAGACCTACTCACAATTAGGCTTTCATATATAGAAAAAATTTGTCTTGAATATCTGAAGCATAAAACCAAAATTACCACAAAAACATGTCCTTAAATAATTTTAATAGAGATTTCATGACCTAAAAAACATCACTAGGTAATTTAGTCTTTAACACACAGGGTAAAAAGCCTAAAAAATACCCCTGTAAAAGGCTTACTTAGAACTACCAAACACTGCCAACATACAATCAAGAATATTTGATTCTTCATACTTGAATATGGACTTATTATGAAGATAAATTAATTAAAATTAACCTCTAAGACTTTTATAACATATAAATAAACATTTTATCCTTCAATTCTATCCAAATCACCCCAAACTCATCTCTTTTAGGTGACTACTCAAAACTGCCTTAATGCTCCAAAACATAGTTATGAAGAATGTTATATTAATCTCCTTTAAGGAAACTTAAAAGACATATCATGCACATTAAAACTTAATATATTACATATATAACATCATATAATAGATATATCATTGGTTATAGTACCAATCATTGGTCTTATAGACCAATTTGTTAAGCTTCTCTTTCACAGTTCTTACACAACTCTATAAGCCATTTTGGCTTCCATATTTGAACTCCTTAAAGTGATTCTAAAATTTCCATAAAGAATTTAAAGGTCATATACATTCAAAAAAACATAAACATGTGCATTTTATCCATTGAATCTTATCATAGAGTCTCAAACCCTTCACTTCATCATGCAAACCCAGAGCTGACATTCTGTCTTGAGAACTAGTCATGGTGAACATGACTTAGAGCACCTGTAGAATCACTTTCATGAAATTATAATTAATTTAGATGATCCTTCAACATACTCAGATCAACATGAAACAAATATATTAGAATTTTCAATATCAATATTGGTTTTATAGACCAATCTCATGTCTTCAACCAACACAAACCTTATTGTGTTTAGTCAGGTCACTTTGAGAGCACCTTTTTGCTTTTATATGAGCATATCCAAGACATATAACCAAAGATAATATGAGGTATATATATTTAAAAATTACCCCATGCATTTAGACCCATCCCTAATCCTCTGCAACCAATCCCTAATCTTTTTCTCATTCTTACCTGGTTTTTCTCATTATCTTCACTATTAGCCTAGTTTAATGATAGGTCAATTTGAGTGACAAAAATAGTTGATACAGTAGATATAATTGTCCAAATAACACCATTTATAACAAACACAAGTATTACGATTTAACCTCTATTGATTTACATTCTTTGACCTGGTCAACCTTTCTTTCTATACCAATTTTTTGAGAAAATAGGTGAATTCCTATAGCTTCTACTCACTCTCATAAACACTTAATGCCTCATGGAGGTTCCTGGAAGAGTCCTATACATGATAAAATAATAAAATTAGCCTTAAAAATCTATTTTGGGTAGTCAAAAACAAAATCTTCACCATCAGGTCACTATAAGTTTTATGAGGGTTTTAGACCAGTTTCCATTCTTAGCATTTGTTCATAAAAATTTGCTCCTAAAACCCACTCCTAATGCTTGGAAAACAATGTTAGGAAAATTTTCCATCTCTACGTAAGATATTAGCTTCTCATGTAATAGTCACACATTCCAACAAGAATGAGGAAGTCCTTGAGTCTTCATCTCTTCATTTTGTACACATAAGAAACCTTCAAACTCACTTTCATGCTTTCTCCTTCAACTCAGGACCTCAAAATACACCAAAATGATTTAAAAAACATGTCCAACCATAAATCATGCTCATATTAGTTCAAAATCCTCCAAACCTAATCATGAAACTTCATTCTGCCACCTAGGGTCTTAAGGCAAGGTCCATAAGAAGACCACCAATGAAGGACTTACCCATTTAGCTCACTATGAGAGTCATGTGATTGACTCAAAAATTATTTCACATGATCTAAAACTTCATTACATATCTTAAAATCCATACACATTCATATAATCATCATCATACCTCTTCAAGCCATATCCATGTTCAAGAACTAGTCTTTTAAATAACCCCACTAGGTATCATACCTCTTTGAGACCTTTCTACCACTGTAGATGCACTTTAGACCTCATTATTATGAAAAACACCCTCATACCAATCTAAAATATTGAAAAACATATTATCATAAGCCTTAGCTTAGTCACTTCACCAAATTTCACTATGCATGCCTTCACCAAGACAAGACTAGGCTTTGTGAACACCTTGTCCACAAAGATTTGCTTCTTATGAACTTGGTCAATAAATGACCTTATCAAAACAATAATTTCAACATAAACAACACTATATTTTATAAATTATATCATAACAATATGAAATAACATTGTTCATAATCTTATCATATCACAACCTTGTGCCAAGACCTTTGCAAAACTCAAGGACCTAATAGATCATGTTTAAGTCATCAAGATCACTTACCATGCAACTTCATAAGAGAACCTATGGGACATAAATGAAACTCAAAAACCTTTTGAAATCAATGACAACATGATTACCTCAAACACAACAATAGTAATATAACTCAACACTCACTTGCACTCTTTGAAAACATGGTTATGTCATCCAAATAGACAAGTATAGACTTATCAAAAAGAACTTGGAATGTCATATCCATGGCCCTCTGAAAGGTTAATCCAACATTGGATAAACCAAAAGGAGTTTTTATATATGAAAAGGTCCCCCACTTTGTAGTGAAGGCTATCTTGAATTGGTCCTCTTCCTTAACCAAGATCTAATTATAGCCACTCTATCCATCTAATAAAGAGAACCTCTCTAAACCTACCACCAGATGCAATTTTTTTTTCATGGATGACAATGGATAGTGATATTTAAGGGAAGCATTGTTTAAATCCTAGAAGTCAACACATATTCTAATCTCATCATTCTTCTTCTATACTGAAACAAGGTTTGCTACCCAAGTTGAGTGCTTGATTGAAAATATGATGGCTGACTCTATGAGCTTATGAAACTTAACTCTCATCAAACACTCAAATTTTGGATTTATGGGCCTTTACCTTTGTCTCATTGGTTTAGTTTTAGCCTCTAGCTCAATGGTGTGTTGAGCTAGACTTGGGTCAAATCCTTTAAGATTATTTTTATGAAGGAGTGCATATTTCACCTAATTTCAAGTTCTTTCTAGCTGCAATCTCCACATTGGGATAATGATCTCCTTTGGTTGAAAAATATGAATCCTCTTTTCTCATCTCATCATCACCACTAAATATGTTCTCAAGTGTAACCAATCCTTTGGGTAGCTTATTAGTTTTCAGTTTCACAATCTGATCCCCATACTTTTGCAACAACTTTGACTAAATTTTTAAGGAGAACTTAGCCTCCTCTTGCAAGAACCTAATAATTTGATTGTCATCCTTAAATACTTACCAGTTTTCATGGTTATCCAGAATGGAAGGCCTCACAACCACCTTAATGTGTGATTGATTTTTTTCATTTTTAATATCTGATGGAATGTTAAATTGAGCCCCCATGGTAGCCAACCTATTTGCATGTTTATTATTATCCCTTAGTATTGCTTGAATGTTAAAAGATTAAAAATCCTCAAGTAAGTCCCACACCCTTTGCTTATAATATCCAATAAATGCGTTTTTACAAAGGTCAAGACCTCTTACTTGGTGAGCTATAAGTTCACTATCATCAAAACTTGCAAGGTGTTGATTCTCATCTTTCGAGCCCACTGTAAATTATGAACTATTACCTCATACTTTGCAACATTGTTTGAACAACCAAACTAAAATTTAATTGAGGAAAAATACTTTTACTTTACTGGAGAAATCAACATCATTCTAGATCTAGTACCATATTTGTTCTTTGATCCATCAAAGTACAACTACCATAGACCTTCACTAGATTGATCATCCTTTACCATGGTTGGAATTAGTGCATCATTTTCATGAAAGAAATAAACACCAAGTCCTTCCTCCTTAATTAGTTTGTAAGGATCACGATCATGTAAATTTGAGGCCCATTCATCAAAAAATAAATTTGGAACTCCAACTAAAGGTGAGTCAGTTTCCACTCCACTAGATTTTGACACCTCATCTGAGATGACAAAGTTAGTGTTTACACCACTTGGCATATATGGCTCCATGTGGAAATGTGAAATGGGTTCAAAAGAAATTGTTACCTTTATACCATACCTGGTTCTGAACATTAAGTATGCCCAATTATATAATAGGTAGCCCTTAATTTTTGAGGTAAAATCTCTTGATAAACACATGGTAAAGTAAGGAGGCAAGTCCACCACCACCACATCCTACTGAATGGTAATATTTAGACAAGCATGTAGTGTCAACTTTAGATTCTTAATCATGCATACTATCTTTGTTGGTGACCCATCCAACTGCAATACCCCTGTTGCATTTAGTTCATAAACTAAACCAAGTGTTAGTTTATAGTTATACACCTCTCTAGTCTAGCCTTGCACACTTAAAAAAAATGACAAACAATGATGATAAACCCACTATTATGTCATTATATTTGGGGAAGGGTTTGACATCAAAAATAGACTAGATTAGAGAAAATGACTGAAAAACACATATAAAGGGTATGGTTAGCTCCTTGCTACTTTTGGCTCTATCTGAACCAAGGTGAGAGGACCTATGGGGTAGCTTTCTCACATAGAGAGATTCTACAATTCAATCTCCATAGAGATTATTGGCACAAAGAGACACAAATCTGACTAGAACACAACCAAACTTGCTCACTCCACCCAGGAAGGGTTGTCACACAGAATGAGAAGCTATTCTAAGCTAGACACAAGCTACTAAAGATAGATATGGATGTGATTACAACCTTCATTCAAAAGGATCTTCAAAAATATGGGGGATGAATAAAAGATTGCAATGCTAAGCTTCAAAGCACACAATATAGACACATGTTGAATATACAATATTTATGCATCTACAGGAAAATAACACTTAATATATGCAAAAAGCATATTATTTGTAGGGAAGGACATGATAAGACAATTAAATATTCATAAAAGGGGAGGATGGTGTGCTGGTGGTCTTCAAACAATAGAGATTCTTTCAAACATTCATGACATCACCTATTGTAGAGATGTAGAAAAACTAAATGCAAGCTAATGGAACTACCATTAGTGATTTTTTCCCCATTGAATCCATAAACCTAAGGTGCCCTAACAAGTCATTTAGAAACATATTTCCAAATAGAAAGTATAAAGGGATTTATAATCTAACTCTAAGCCCAAGATGACAACCAATAATGAACAAAGAATAAGATGTTCAATTAGCAACATTTATAAGACATATTACTACACTTCATCAATAGAAAATAGTAGAGAACCACATGCATTTTCATTAACTTGAAATAAAATATTACATACACCAATATTTCAAAATGCTGCCATAGAAACAACCTTGATGGATTTGCTCCATGTTGGATAGGGGAGACATATAGGGATGCTCTCAGAGCTTGATAATGGCTATATAGCTACAACCACCTTAGCAAGAAAGACAAGATGCACACAACAATGATCCCAAAATGTAGAAGAGACTATATTAAGGAAGACACATATTGACACAATGGCCAACCAACCTCTTAAATAGAAGACAAGCCTTTTATTTATACTTTTTTTACCCTTCTTGATTTTAGAACTGTGGGTCATAATTTGTAAAATTATAGAACAAGCCTTCAAGTTCACCAAGATACTTCTAGTTAGAATATAACCTTTTCCATGCCTGAGATCCTCATCCACTTACAAGAAAAGAATCATTGTTGTAACTACCTTTATAAGGAATGATGACGATTTGCAATAGATCTTTGATCTTTTTGATTGAAGATGTTTGTGAATTCATGATCTAGATGGTGAAATTCATAGTGGAGGCTTGAATAACAATTTTTCATCATATGCAACCGACTGGAGATGCTCTTGACCACTCACCTACACAGCTAGATGGAGAAAATCATTTGAAGAGCCAAATAGATTTTATCCTCATGTGTAACTATCTAAAAATGCTCTCTTTTTGATCGATTATAAATCATGGAAACATATGGATAGAAATTATCTTCTTTGCGCACACCAAGGAAAGCCCATTACCTTATGATGATTACAATTGGAAAGCTTCAGTAATATTTGACATGGCACATCAGATCTAATTGGGCATTAATGGGGCCTAAGAGTGACTAAGTCGATTGATTGGCTCCAATATGGACACTTATCACTTCTTCATGCAATTTGATCCCTTTGAAAAACCTACCTCCACTTGCATCATTGGATCATCCTTGCCTGAGCAAACGTGAGTCATAGATCTTGCATGAGATGTAAGCATTTTAATTTGTGGCATAAAATTGTGCCACTTTTCATTTTTGCATTTTCTCACAAGGTCCTTAACTTTTCAACATTGGCTATGCACCATCAGATTTGGTTGGGATGAGCAAACATGCTCCATCAGATCATGATATGAGGAGTGGGGCATGATTGGATATTGCCTATTCTTGGCCTTGAGGATATTTCACTTGGTAACCCCATGGGCTTCTTGTGTACCTTTGACTATCTAGCTTTGATCATGCATCTTGTGATCATCTTGCTTCACATCAATGTGTACCATTGAATCTGCCTCCATTTGAACTCAAACAATTATTTCATGGGGCCTAAAATTACTGCTCATGTGACTATCTTGATGCATTTAAATCCCAATGGCTACTTTCTATGGCTTAAAGTTGACATCCATACACCCATCAAAATATGTCCATAAGACCATCATACCTATACTTCAGGAAAATTTCTTTGGGACTTAGCTTGTTAGCATTCCTGATTTCATCAGCCCTTTGGTCTTCAACACAATTGTCCTACAACAATTCTTTACAACAATCTATTTTTGACATTCTTGATCTGTAACAATCCTTTTGGGCATTTTATAGAGATAATTATCTCAGATAAAATGTCTGAGATAATTTCCTCCAATGATTTTGACTTCATACTTTTCTCATAAGAATTGAGCTTTATTGGACCTTTTGCGTAGGCAAGATGCCTGAAAGAATTTGACCTTAAAATTTTTGCCTTCATTGAAATAATTGTTTCAGACATTTTGTTTGAATTAATTTTCCTAGAGAAATTAGTCTTCTACACTTTTGTCGAAGGAATTGGAGCCTTGAAATTTTGTAGAAAGAATTGAGATTTAGCTCTTTTATTTTCATTGAGACAATTGTTTTGGACATTTTATCTAAAACAATTTCTCTGCATAAATTGAACTTCACATTTTTCTTGAAGAATTTGAACTTTGCACTTTTCTCAAAGAAATGCAACTCTTTCAGAGTTTTTACATGGGTAAAATGCCCAAAGGAAATAAAACTTCTACTCCATAGCAACTTTACCAAAAGTACCCTTCGAACTTTTGAACATACCCTTCAGAAGTTTTGTTAAGGGAACTTGCCCTACAAAATTGCCCTTCAGCCTTTTGGAATGGTCCTTTAGATCTCTTGAAAGTGCCTTTCAAAATTTTTTGAAGGTGCCCTTCAGGTATTTTTCAAGGTCAAAATGTCCAAAATAATTGATCCGTTTGGGGATTTTTCAAAAATAAAATGACCCTTCTGAAAGTGCCCTTCAGGAATTTTGCAAAGATAAAATTCTTGAAAGAAATGACCCTTCAAATATTTTGCAAAGGCAAAATAACCCTTCTGAAAGTGCCCTTCAAAAAAATTTTAAGATCAAAATGCCCAAAAGAAATGACCCTTCAGAGATTTTGCAAAGGCAAAATGATCCTTCAGACTTTTTGTAGACATTTTGGCTAAAATAAATAAGTCCTTACAATTAACCATAGAAAAAACCCTTCAGGATTTTTGTGTGGACAAAATGCCTGAAGGAAATAGCCATTTGAGATTTTTGCATGAACACTTTTTTGAAAGATTCTAAGGAATTTGTACCAAGTAAAGACCAAATTAACATAAGGAAATACTCGATACAAAATGCCTGAGGGAATTACACTAAAAAAAGACCAAGTTAAATCATCTAGCTACTTTAACATAAACTTGAACTTTCAAAGGAACACTATAAAATAGTAATTGGGATAATGACTTAGACATTGATACTCGATTTGGCTAAGGGCTTATGTATTTTCATTTGATAAGGGCCCAATTGCTTTAGTGCAATTTTGGGCACTAACACTAGCTCTTGATTGGGGATGCATACCCCCTACGAGTGTGTAAAGAACCCCAGAATGTAAGACCAGGTGCTAATCTATTGGGCTATAGAGTCAAGACTTAACAATTTTTAGCAAACATAAATGAAGGCTTAACAAAACATGGAAAATTTGACAAAAATAGATCACGAGGATCTAGAAATGAACACAACAAAAAGAACGATATAAATAAGGCCTAAAACAAAGGGGCAATAAAACAACAAAGCAACATGACTATACAATATGTACATGATTTGAACTCAGTTGAATAAATGCTTTAGATATTTGCCATTAATTGGTAGCTCTAAAATTCTATCATCCCTTAATCCCTTAAACTTTTCTAGCAGCTTGGTGGCCAAGATGAAGTAGACCCATCTTTGCACTCGCCCAAAAGATATATTGCTAGGCTTTGATAGGATGACACATTGAAGAAAATCCTCTTTACATGATCTCAAGTCTGGATAATACCAAGCCAAAATATCTTGGTACCATATTCAATAGCTATAAATAAGCTTAATTTTTGGTTATGATCAAATGTGTACCAAGCAAGAGTGCACTAGGATCAATAATGTCATTTGTGCACTCAAAGTACTTCTTGAAAAAACTAAAAGAATTCATTCTTAGGGGCATAAAAAATAACCCCATCTTCATCAAATGACATCTTCTAAACATCATCTCCATTGTCAAACCTAATCTTAAGAATAATTGGTTGCTCAACAATGTCTAAACTCCCAATGGAGTCACCTAGTTCTACATCTATATCCAACATTTATTTCAAAGCACACTCTGGATCTTCAATTGCATCATGATTGGGTAAATCATATGTTTGTGTTATACTATCATTAAAAGCAAACTCATACATCAAGACTCTCTTGATCTCACTCCAAAACTGATCAACAATAGTAGTAAACATCATTTCTATGGAGGCAGATAACTCACATTTAGGACTTTGACAATTGATCATAAAAATCTCATATTTAGGTGATGCATACTAAGGTTCATCCAAATATTCATCACTTTATTCAACAGTATCACATGGGGGACATGGGAGGAAGCACTTGTCACACCAATCAATGTCAAGATCAAAATCCACAACATTTACTTTGGCATTTAACAAATCAAACACTTCCATTCTAGCCTCCAAACTTATCTCCTTTATCTTCAATGAAAACATAACAATGAGATAAGGTTATGATGAGTCACCTTTGAAGGATGATCTCAATCCTTCTATATTTGTAAGCTATAGCAAAAATACTCAAAACTAAAACTTAATAAAGATATTCAAAATAGGCACTAATCTTCCTTGAAACTAGATGATAAAAATGGAGTCGCCAATAAAATCAAAATTGTAGAATATAACAGTTAACAAACTGTTATGATACATGTTGAAAATAAACTTTGATGAAATTAATGAGATAGAGAGTAAAGATATTGAAATTTTCAAAATAACGTTCAAAAGGGAAAAGACACCTTCCAACATGTAATATTTTTAGCTCTTTGCAACAAATGTAACATAAGTCAATTATCAAGCCTCAAGAATTCCTGGCACATTCCTAGTGGAGTGATGCAGTGTTGACAGCTAAGATAGTATGATTGTAGAAAATAACAAGAAAAAACCTTTAAATTTGAAATACTTACAACTCTAGCTCTCTACAAGAGTCCCTAACAACACAATTACCATGGGTGTCTTTTCTTTCCCCAACAATGATGCCAGAAAAGTGGTAATGTTGATGAACCAAAGATAGTCAAGTTGGCACAATAGGTAGAGAAATTTAAAAAAATGACAATTCTCTGTAAGAGTCCACAACAACATGGATGACAAGAATTATCCCTAACAATAGTGCCAAAAGAGTGTCAATGTTTATGAACCAAAGATAGTCAAGTCAGTACAATAGGCAGAGAACTTAAAAAAAATGATAACTCTATGTGTGTAGGGTTGCCACACGATCTCTCCTCATGTGACTAGTTGCAACATTGGAACGTGGGATATGGCCTACACTACATGGTCTTGTCTCCATCTAACAACCTGAGGTAACCTATCATCGACCACATGAGGCAACCTAACTGGATGATATATTAAGAAAATCTCATATATCCATGCACTCAACAATACCACTAGTCCAATGGTATTCTACCCTCTGGACAATATCCCATACATATCATGCATGAACTGGACACAAATGATAGACCCAAAATCATAAAGCACCCCCTGATCTAAATTGGACTGGCATAAGGTTATTGCATATAGCGGTACCTTTCCATCTGACTTATAACACAACACTCATGGTGTCACAAGTCTAATTATAGCCTTCTAGATATATATAATTTGTGCAATATATACATTGAATAAACTCACTCTTAGCCTTGATTAGATCCTATCTAAGCATGTTGCCCACTTGACTAGTGCTCATCTCTCTTCAAGATCATTTGGTGTTCTTATGATCATAGGTGTCCATCCTATAGGCAGTCCAAGTAATGCATGGATGTCCTCTAATGTGATACCTAACTATATGGTATCCCCATCCACCACCCATCAAAATATGTTGGTCAACCATTCTCATGCTCTAAGGAACATGACCATAAGATCAACACTCAATGAGATGTGTCTCATCTCCATGATACCTCCCAGGCCTAATGTAACTAATCTTGCTCTGTCCACATCTATCAAATTCTTTAGAAAATTTGGTAACCATAAGGCATCGATCAATAACCAAAATCTCTGGCACCTCTACAAAATATGAAACAAAGGATGTATTAAACCTTCATGTCATTGATAATTAAAATGCATTCCTACAAATTTCACAAAAATAAACTGGTTTGATTTAGTTTCTTTATTTTTTATCAGATTGACCTATTACAAACTAAATTGGCCCTCTCTTTTGTCAAGGATAATAGATCAACCATGTCATAATTTTAACTAAATCGACCTTGTTTAATACTAAGTTGACCACTATCTGTCTTACTAGTACTATATCAGCCAATTTCATCCTCTATAGTACTAAGTTATCAACTTCAAAACAAACTAAGTTGGCCCACTAGTACTAAGTTATCCCTTTCAATTAACCAACTAAGTCGACCACCTACTACTAAGTTGACCTACTAGTCTTTCTTGTCTTCTGCAAACTAAGTCAACATGGTCGACCTTGTTCGTTCACTCTAACTTTTTGACTAGTTTCCATGAATGCCTTGGGAATTTATTGGTTCGAACCCTTCCTACTCAATACCTCATTTGACCCCTAGTGTACCTAAAAATTTCCTAGGTTTCAGTCCGGTGTTTAGATTTTGCCTAACAGTCAAATATTTATAAATCACTCAATTTCAAATACATATACTCAAAAATTTGAAATTTTTAGTTGATTATCTATGCTACACTTGTTGCAACTGCTATGTGTCCTCCCTGTCTCAAATGTCATCTCATCACCATTCTGGCTCTATGGGTTCTCACTAGGTCTATCAAAGCTCTATTTTTCATAGAATAGTAAATAATACCAAATGATTTCTTTTTAAAATTATTTATATTTACTATTTTAAAATTATTTACCCTTTAAATATTTACCATCAGATTTGTTATTTTTCTCATATTTTTGTCTCTACTAACTCTTTTTACAAACCATAAAATGCTTTGAAAACTTGATGTCATAGATAATATTTTCAATAATTATGTAGACACCAAAATAGTGTCAACCCCCCCTTGGTCCCTTTCTAACTTCAACATGCCTAACCTATCCTTTATTAATTTAAAATACTTAATTTAAATTAATCATCCCCCCTAGACACCTCACCTTGGATTCCTAGCTCTTAGACCATTTATCACCCTATGACTAATCATAATTACCTAAGACCTATTTCAACTCTCCCACTAACTCTCGTGCCCCATTAAATCCATCTTTGGACCATTCAACAACAACAACGGAACTTGGAAAATGGAAGAACGGGCAAAAGGCTAAAAATAGCCTTTTAACCCATTCTCTAGCCACCAACGTCGGTCAACCGTCGACCGACGCCAGTGGAATCGCCGATGTCGATTGCTTAAAACTAAATTCTAACCTCGGCTGGCTACCCGAATGCGAATTCTCTTGCTCCCAGGATCCAAAATTCTCTTGCTCCTCGACTCCTTGCATATCAAAGGCAGGCTTTAAGATGAGACATGAGCATTCTATCATCACTCTCCAGGCTAAAAAACTCTGCAGAATTCACTCCACACCACATTGAAATGTTGCATGAGGTCTCCTACATCAGCCATAACGGGAACAAGTCTTCTACACTTCTGATTCTCCACCAAGAGCTAAGTATTATTCTAGTTTATATTTCAGTATTTTTAGAATGCATTGGTGATTAGTCCATTGAATATTCTTGATTACTGTTGATAGACAACCTGACCTCCTTCTTGGAGAGGCTGAAAAGCCTTCTCTCATTCTTATTCTCTTTCCACCCCTATCCTCTATCTTTGCCCCCTTTCAGACCCTATTCACTGTCTTGCAACCCTGCATAGACCCAGACTCCTTTCAGACCCCTTTGTCGACCACAAACCTATCCAAAACTCACCCAAGGCCATTGCCCTAACTGACATCGATCGTTGCCCCTACCGACGTCGGCAGCATAATCGACGTCGACATCATTGACAAACCAATGCCGATAGGAATATCGACGTTGGCAACTGTGAAAGACTGATTGCAGGATTTAGGGACACATTATCTATTTCTCCTTCTTTAAGTCTTTCATTATTTCTTTCCATTATGACATTATTTTTATCAACTAGTGGACTGTCATCCCTCTAAGAAGTCTTTGCGCTTCTAGGACCAAGCATATCGCTTGGCAGTCCACCATATCTGTCTCTAACATTTTTATTTGTTAAGTTTTCTTCTTATCTACAGGTGTCATCCTCCACAGCCAAAGAGGAGCTCCTTCAATGTCTGGATACGGTGCACAACTTCATCCGGGTATCATCTAACCCCTGACTATTAAACTTTAGTTTCTTATTTCTTTTGAGTGTGAAAAGCAAAAAATGAGTTAGAAACATTTTGGCATGCCTGGTGGGACCCTGGAGTTTTCCTTGGGTTCATTTCTTATAAAATAAATGTTCATATAGGTGCATTAGGAAAATTTATCTTCTTACATCCTTCTTCTATCTTCTCATTTCGAAAAGAAATCATAAGCACAAGTTAAAAAGAATATCTTTCTTTTTCTTCTTGTCACCTCTTTCTTGCATCTTAGAGTAGTGAAATTCATACTCTCAACCTTTTGCTCACTTGTTTGCATCCGAACAAAACATTTCAATTTTGGGTTAAAAATCTATTGCATTTCATTCCTACTTGAATGCATATTTATCCCTCTCACTTAGTAATTAAAATACATTATGAATAAATCGTAGTGCACATATGTTATACAACCTGATCACATTCACAAAATCAAACATCTAAACATACCTGAGACAAGGCCCGACTAGGATTTCATCACCTAGCAGATACCTTACCCTTCCTAGCGATCCCACTTGGACTTCACTACCAAGGGGAGAACCCACTCTGTTCTCTGGCAGAGTATAAACTCTAGGGGAAGTATATATTGGCTAAGTGACCCAGCTTGACTCTGGGCTTGTGAAGTGAGGGGAGCAAGCCCTTAGCACCAGGCCACGTACGAAACCTAATACAGATTTTGAGCACCAAAACTCAACTCGAAACCAACCTTAGCCTACTTCTTTTAGTACTTGTTCTAAAAGCCCAACTTTCCAAACACACTCTTCTAAGGCATAAGCCACCACAACTCTAAAATTTATTCTTAGGAATTTAACATTTAGAGGTTGCTTGCTTTCATCTAATTTTCTGTTCATATCTAATTTTTTGAGCTGGTGAAGTCGCATTTTGAACTCCAAAAACAACTCAAAACTTTATTCTTTCTTCCAAAAACTTTTAGTTTTCTGAGTGTCTGGAAATACACAGTAATCGACATAGATTTTTCTACCGACGTCGGCAACTTATCTTCACTGACATCAGTTATCTGACCGACATCGGCAACTTACTTCACCGACATCAGTTTTTCTACCGACATCGATCACTGTCAAAATTTTTTCTTCTTAAATAGCAAGCTAAAAATTTGACCTTTTTACTGTTAAAAACAAATTCTGGTTTTCTGAGACTGAAACATACAGTTTTTAGAACCTGAATCTATTTTACTTTGGATAGTTTTGACACGTAGTCAAACCAAAACTCTTATTGACCCTGCAAGGCAACGACCACTCCCACCTTCGCCTTCTATATCAAGTCCCCAAATGGAGTATAATTCAAAAACTGAGCGTACTCCTATCCGACCAACCCCAACTCAACATCTAATTGTTCCCAAAGGAGATTAAGACTTTAAAAGGTTCCTTGACCTCAATGTCAAGGCTCTTTAGCACTATCTCTCAAGAAACCAAATGCGAGACCCTTCAGGTACCCCTGTTTATGGGATGCCAACTTCTTTAACTGAAACGGTAACGATATCAACAACATCCGCTACCCAACCCATGGTCACCTAGGCCATTGCCTCAACTAACAACCCGACCATGACCAATCTTCAAAGTGTGGCCTCTCCTTCTGTTTCTGGACCTCCCTCCATTGGGGTTTCCATACCCCCTCAACCACAAACTATTCAAAAAAGTTCTACACCATTCTAGAACTTAATTGTCTCCATCCCACCTACTCTTGCACCAATAAATACAAGAGTGACTACTTATCCTTAGCGAGTGTTGCCACCATCCAACCACCTTTGGCGACACCAAGTTAAGTTGTGTCCTCTAGCTTCATGACACAACTAACCTTGACTTCAACATCAGTCCCTATGACTAGTTACCAATATGTTGCGCCTGTACAAGCTCAACCAACTATGTCATACGCTCCACCTAACACCTTCCAAATGCCTTACAACCTAGGGGGCACCCCACCTACAAATCCATCAACTGATCTAATCAAGATGTTGATGGATAAGGTGTCTAATCTTGAGACATCCGTTTCGGGTTCAAGAAATGTTTCCTCATATGAACAAATCTATAATGAACCTATTCATCCTTCAGTCCCAATTCAACCATATCCTAACCAGTAGGAACTCCCCAAATTTACTCACTTTCAGAGTAAAGAGGACTCACAACAACATTTGTGAGAGTTTAGACATGCTTGTTACCTTATAGCACACGATGATGCGTTATTACTTCACACATTTTCCATTTCACTTTCTGGCACCGCCCTTAATTGGTATAGTTCTATTACCAGTCACTCTCTCTTTTCTTTCACTCAACTATCTCAACTATTTCTCGACCACTTTTCAATCAACATCACTAAAAAGGTCTCCATCACAGACCTATATTCTATTAAATAATTCGATGATGAGTCAATCGCTGACTTTGTTGCCCGTTGGAGAGGTTTGATCAACCAACTCTCCTTTTCTTTACCTCAATCTGAGCTCATTGAGCTCTTCTCTAGAGCATGTGCCAAGCACATATCATCTACTTTGTGGGTCCAAACATTCTACACATTTGACGAAGCTTTCACCATGGCCAGGAAGCTTGAACTCCACGCTGTCGAAGAAGATAGAGTCACATTGCGTAGTATAAATACTAACACAAAATCTAATGACCCCTCTTCTTCCAGACCTTCATCTTCCCACTCCAAGTCCAAGGGGTCGGCAAATGCTGTGGTCACTAGATCATCATCCTCCACCACAACTAACCAATCTCAACCTTCAACATCAGAATACATCACATGACAATTCTAACAATGATACGTACAATGTCAATACACTCCAATAAGAGAATAATATGCTTTCGTGTTGGATAAATTAGTCAAGCAGAGGGTCTTTAATCTCCCTCAAATTCGACCACCTTAATTTGACCCCTCAAAATCCATCCCTACATGGTATAGAGAAAATGACTTTTGTAACGATCATCGTGTCAAAGGTCATGACACAGACAACTGTAAAACCTTCAAAAATATTGTCCAAGACATGCTAGATAAGGGGGATCTTGTTTTAGATAACCCAAATGCATCGGCTAACCAAAACATAGACATATTCAGACAACCATTCCCTAACCATCCTCTTAGTCAAAACAACGTTCAAACCATGGTCGATGACCTCCAAGAGCATAATATACACACGGTCGACATGGTTTCTAACCAACCTCTCCCATAGTCTGAAGAGGTTAATCAACCTATTTGTCCACCACAGGTAGAAGAGCCTTCTCCTATTTTTCCACCACAGGTAGAAGATCCTTCTTCTCTTATTTGTCCACCACAGTTAGAGGAGTCTTCCTCTCTTATTTGTCCTCCGCTGATGGAAGATAATCTTCCATCCACCCCTCTTTCACACGTAGGAGAGTTAACTTCAACTTCTCCCATATTGGAGGATGCTTTGATGACACCAACACCAGTGGCTTCACCCTCATCCTCCTTATCATCAATAAGGGATCATACTTCCCCCACTCCTAAACCACACGCAGAAGCCATGAACATCCCTACGCTCTATCTAACTGAAGAGCCACAATCTCCAATCCTTTCTCCGCTGAGAGAGGAACTCGCCACCTCACCTACTTCAGCTAAGGAAGATCTGATGATGATTTTCTCTCACCTTTTGCCTGTGATTGCTGAGTCTGACACATTTTCACTCTCACAATTGCCTAAACCCTCACAGGCATCCACCATGTTGAGATAGGTTAAATCTCTCAGTATTTGCCCTATATCAAACCTCACTCATCCACAAGTGAGGGTAGACTTAAACCTCACCTCACACAATAGTAGTCCTCACACTAAACTAAAGAAGGCTACTAAACCATGTCGGAGAACTCCTCCTCCACCATCATCATTGCCCTCTATTTTGGGCCCACATCCTTCTACCTTAATAGGAGTGCTCCCTACTCCAACACCTAACAAAAAAAATCACCTCCATTACTATCTCTACCCATTAAACATATATTTCCTCTAAAAAATCTAACACCTTTCACCACGAACATCTCATCTACGCGTGTGGCAACACTGCCAAACAAAAAGATGGTGCAAAAAACTCCTCTTACAACTCCTAAACAAAAGTTGTCAACCCTTATTTCGACAAAATGTGTAGACTCATTAAAGGGTTCCTACGCTTTGATGTTACACCAATTGTTGCAGTATTCTAGCATCAGTCTCCCACCTCTTAAACCATACCAACCTCTTAGGCCAAAACTCGCTTGGTTTGACGACACTAAAATCTGTGCGTATCATCGCACACCTGAGCATGACACTGAGCGTTGTTGTGATCTTAAAGTTTTCATCCATTAACACTTGAAAAAGGGCACTCTTATTAAAGACCTATTTGACAAACTACTAACATCATTCTATGCCTCTCACACCTCCTCACCTTTACACTCATCAAATCTCAGATCAAAACCATCTTGGTTCGACGACACTAAATTTTGTGCATATCATCACACACCTGGACATGGCACTGAGCATTGCTATGCTCTTAAGGTTGTCATTCATCGACACTTAAAAAATGATGCCCTTCTCATCAAGGATCCTCTTGACCACCCTTTCAACAAACCATCGACACCATCACATGCCTCTCAAACCTCATCACCTAAATCAGGATCTCAACGCAAGACTATGGTCCCTCTACCACCTTCTCCCCCTTTGTTCAAAATCAACACCATCGATGTGGCCACCAGGTCACAAACCATGAAAGACAAAGGAAAAGAGAAGGTTTCTCTCCCTTGGACATATCCTTTCATCAAGCCCTCTCAACCACCATAACCCAAGATTTCAATCTTAGGCACATCTCAATTAACATCCTCGAACCCAATTTGCAACTCCAAAGTGAAACAACTTCACCAAACCCCTGTGAAGACATCTTTATATGACCTAATACAAAGCTCTCCACAACATCACCAAACCTTGATCAAAATCTTACAGGCAGTGAAGGTCTAACCTGAAGACCCCCAACCACTGGTTGTTTTGGTCCAATCATTACCAACCATTGCCTCCATCACCTTCAATAATTTTGAGATTCCAGAGTACACCCTGGAAGATCAGGATCTCGCCCTCTTAAACTAAGCCTATCAGGCAAAAAGCTTCACAAGATGCATCCTTACGTCACACTCTTTGTCTAAGAGGAGCTTCATTGTCTTCTCTTCATCTCATTTGTGTCAAAGATTGTCCCTGTTACAAAAGTAACTAGGAGAATTTGACTTTATACTAACTATCATGACATCGACCAAACATCAACCAACCAAGCATCGACCAAACATCAACCAACCAAGCATCAACCAACACGTGACTAATATGGAAAGAAGCAAACGGGGTAAGTTTACTCCTAATTGCCTCAAACTTTACATAATAACACATGGATCAGGACTTACCGTCTGTCTTCTCTCGAAGGCCACCCAGAACCTAAGCCCCTTAATGACTTACATCTTCAACCATTTTATTAATCAAGTAATCACTCACTTGATGTTTAATTTGAGCTCATCCCTTGAGAAACCCCCGTCATCCACATTCTTATTCCTTTTAACCCCTTTTCCCTACAAACATTAGTCAACCCTTTTGTCAAGCATGAATGTTTTGTCCTCATAAAAGGGAAACCCCTAAACCTCTATAGTCAAGTCCATGACCAAAAATTAAATCAAAAACAAAAACAAATAAAATTGGGATGCCTATTCAAAGGTCATAAAACTATAAATATAGACTGCTCCCTCAAAAGACAATTGCATAATTACTAGACTGCTCCCTTGAAAGATAGCTAGACATCTAAACATACAAGGCAAAATATAGACCACTCCCTCGAAGGATGGCTATGACCAAATTTTTCTACAAATAGCACTCTCTCAGAAGCTTTCCGCATCGATCAACATCACATATGACCACAAAACAAAACAACATCCCCACGTAGACTTCCTGCATTGATCAGTCTACCAAAAAAAAAAATTGACTAACAAACTATTAAGTCATGGACTTGCCTATAGTCGTTCTCAAAGTTATCCTTAAAAGGGGCAAAGTTATCCTTGCTAAAAAGGGTACGCTATCCTCGTACCTCACATAATAAAACCTATTACCCCAACATACCCAAGGGATTTTGAGCTCACTTAACATCAAGTGATTTGAATACTTCTCTAACACAAACAATGGTCAATGACCTAATGCATGAACAGGGCTTTTGTTTGCAACAACCCTATCTATGCTATCATTATGGTCCTTGCCAATGAAAGAGCAAAACACCTGTCACTTCTTACATACCTTTGTCACATCCAACCAAATCATTTTCTAAACCAAACCAAACCAAACCAAAACATTTTCTACCCATTAACATAACCTCATGATTTATTTAATGCAAATATCAATTTGTGTTATGTAAATTATCATAGCCCATTCACACTAGTTTCTATGGAAAATAATACATATGGAAACTATTGACCACACACAATTTGTGTCAAGCATATACCATCACCAATATGGACACTTGCTGAAGCATAAATATGCTCATTTCATTTTTAGCATACATCCATCACGAATATGAAAAATTGCTAGGAATGAAAAACCACATCACCTTTGTTACAGAATACACCATCACATAATATGGAAAAGGCTGTAACATCGTCATACACTCATCATGTCAAGCATGTACCATCAGACATATGGGAAGTGCTAAACCATTCACATGACCAAACCAACTATCAACATCTTTGACCCTTCCTCCCTTTTAGGGAGAACTACATTGGCCTGAGGCCTTTCAAATAGGGGCTATGTAGGCATCACTCAATTGACATGGGGTCTTTTGAGGTTAGCTCGGCCATTCCTTTGTCCATCCATCTAATGGATCAACTCTCTATACCAACCCAAAATCATGACCAAACAACCAACTCTGACACTGAATGAGTTACCTAAACTTCTCATGGGGCACATTGGAGATCACATACATCTCCCTGACCACAACACACGCGACTTGAGATCATACCATGACTCAACCCAACTTGACAAATGACCTTAGAGATCACGACTATCTCCTCAGACCATGACCACTTTTGAGACAACTATGCCTTGGTTATTTTGATTGCATATGCTACCTCACGAATAGTTAGCAAATTGTCCACAACCCTCACAAGTATCGGATCGCACCTAAGTTGATCCCCACTACTTGTGATTTTTTCATATTTTCTAAGAGCACTTCTTGAGCCCAAAATACTTGGAACATGATGACCATTGGAGCTACAACTTTGATCATTTAACCCAATCAACTACGACTAAATGTTGGGGACCGATTATTTCAATTTTAGCACTCCTCAACCTTTGACTGCGACAATTTGACCTATTTATCATGTGAAATGGTATACACGCAATCTCAATTTTGCAGTGTTCACACTCAAACTTCACCATAACCCATCTACTGCCTATCAAATTGAAACTCGATATCAGGTTACCTTCCCTCGACTCCCATTTTGAGGGGGGATACCTCATCCCATAACTGAAATAACTTACTCTTATTTTTGTTTTGTAGTTCATCAGAACAACCAATAGGACAAAAACTACCTCATCCCATACCTGGGGCAACTTACTCCTATTTTTATCTTGCAGTTTGTCAAGAACAACCAACAAGACAAAAAGAGGCAAATGTAGACACCAAAATAGTGTCAACCCCCCTTTGGTCCCTTTCTAACTTCAACATGCCTAACCTATACTTGATTAATTTAAAATACTTATTTTAAATTAATCATCTCCCCTATACACCTCACCTTGGATTCCTAGCTCTTAGACCATTTATCACCCTATGACTAATCATAATTACCTAAGACCTATTTCAACTCTCCCACTAACTCTCGCACCCATTAAATCCATCTTTGGACCATATAACAATGACAACGAAATTTGGTAGATGGAAGAATGGGCAAAAGGCTAAAAATAACCTTTTTACCCATTCTCTAGCCATCAACGTCGGTCAACCGTCGGCCGACGCTGGCAAAATCACCGACATCAGTTGCTTAAAACTAAATTCTAACTTCAAATGGTTACCTGAATGCAAATTCTCTTGCTCTTGAGATCTGAATTCTCTTGCTCCTCGACTCCTTGCATATCAAAGGCAAGCTTTAGGATGAGGCATGAGCATTTTATCATCACTCTCCAGGCTAAAAAACTCTATAAAATTCACTCCACACTAGGTTGAAACGTTGCATGAGGTCTCCTACATCAACCATAACGAGAACAAGTCTTCTACACTTCTGATTCTCCACCAAGAGCTAAGTATTATTCTGGTTTATATTTCAATATTTTTAGAATGCATCAGTGATTATTTCATTGAATATTCTTGAGTACTATTGAGAGACAGCCTGACCTCCTTCTCAGAGAGGCTAAAAATCCTTCTCTCATTATTATTCTCTTTCCACCCCTGTCCTCTATCTTTGCCCCCTTTTAGACCCTATTCACTGTCTTGCAACCCTGCACAGACCCAGACTCCTTCCAGACCCCTTTGTCGACCACAAACCTATCTAAAACTCACCCAAGGCCATTGCCCTGACCGACATCGACCATTACACCTACTAACGTCGACAGCATAACTGACGTCGGCATCATTGACAAACTGACATCGACAGGACTACCAATGTTGGCAACTGTGGAAGACTGATTGCAGAATTTAGGTACGCATTATCTATTTCTCCTTCTTTAAGTCTTTCATTATTTCTTTTCATTACGACATTCTTTTTATCAACTAGTGGACTGTCATCCCTCTAGGAAGTATTTGCGCTTTTGGGATTGAGCATATCGCTTGGCAGTCCACCATATCTGTCTCTAACATTTTTTTTTAAGTTTTCTTCTTATCTATAGGTGTCATCCTCCACAGCCAAAGGGGAGCTCCTTCAACGTCTAGATACGGTGTGCAACTTCATCCAGGTATCATCTAACCCTTGACCATTAAACTTTAGTTTTTTATTTCTTCTGAATGTGAAAAGCAAAAAATGAGTTAGAAACAAATTATATGCACATGCTACAAATATTTCAATTTTTTTTATCTTTTTTGCTAATCTCTACAGGTTCATCTAATGTTCCTCACATTTAGACACCTTCACATTTTGTCATATCTCCTTTATCTACAACACTAAGGTAAGTAAAGGTACATGTTTTTTAATTGTCATTTCATTTATCTTATTTGCTCTTTACTAAACTTTATTTAGCTTCAACATACTGTGTCACTATGTTCTTTTTTTGAAGCATCATCTTGTGTTGCACCTAAGTGATACATGATAAGCTTTGAGTGGGGTATATTTATACACGTAATATTTTTAAATTTTATCAATCATTGATGCTTTCTATTTTATAAGAACTCATTGAGTCTTAATTTATCTAAGTATATGCCCTAAGGGGTGCACTAAGAAAGGGGTAGATAAACTATTTGTACTTCATAGGATTGTTGTCCCTTTTTTCCACTTGCTATCCACACTCTTGTCTCTCTAAACCATTCCCCTAAGCTTTGAATCTTATTTTATACCCTCCTCTAGTATTTTACCACCTTTATTAGCCCTTCCCTAACCTAAAACCCCTTTTTGATAGTTCATGTTACATAGTCAGCCACATTGACCTTGTATTCTTATTGAAAAAACTCATTAGGGTTTAGGTCGGCCCCTGGCTGACCTAGTCTATGACCTAGTTTATTTTTGTTAATTATGATACTAGGTTGAATTGGTCGACCTTATCGACCTAAACTTTCAGAAGAGTTTAGAGTTAGATCCATTTATATAAATATATTCATTTTATTATTTCTAAAAGAAGAGAAGAATAAGTAAGATATATTGTGCATCTACTTACCCACCATTCTACTTGAGGATCAAGCTTAGGGTTTCATACTTTCTTTAGAGATAAATATCTTATCTTATGGAGAAGTCTTTTGGATGTATAGATAGGTTATGTAGCCTAGAGCTGATTTATCTTTGTCATCCTTACATACCACAATAACCTCTTGTGAATCACATTGGCCAAAGGAGAGATTGAGATTCGGTGGGTTCGTCTTCAAAGGTAGGTATTCGTAATTTTGTTCCTCCTTTGTAAGAGTAGATAGATATGCATTTGCACTTTTCTCCAATACATTATAATTTTGTATATATTAACATGAGTATATGTGTTCTATGCATGTTTATTACCCCCACTTTATGCCACAAGCTTTGGTAAGCACTATATTAGAATTTACTTTACTTGTTATTAGTTTAGTGAATATGAAAATATATGACCTAGTTAGGGTTACTATGTAGTTGTGCTTGATTGGAGGCTTTGAAACCCTCCCTAGTGACATTATTTGTGGTAAGAGATCTCTTGGCTAGGTCTATCAGATTTATATTGTTCATGATCCTAATTATCTAATGTATCTCCAATCATAAGTGTCAATATGATTTACCTTCTCTAAGCTAGGATTGATTTGTAGATTTTATGCATCTTCTATTAAATATAGATATCATTCCATTGAGTTAGCAGAAGTTCAAGAAAATTTATGAGGTGCAAAATTAGCTTGCATAAGAGATATGGATGCAAGAAGGAAAACCTTGAGAGAAGTACAAGTATTTTTGTGAACAACTTTGAGAATGTGCCAAGAAAGGAGAGGGGTGCACAAGTGTTATTATGTGTGGAATGAAATATATGCCAAACGAGGTATAGTTGCTATGATCATAACTAAGATTCATTGAGTATACTAAAAACCAAGGTGAATCACATATGTCCATGGATATGGAGTTGGAACATGTATCAACAAATTAAAATTACACTTTGGGAGGTACAAATAAGGATAAATAGAAGAGGGGTATGATTTGAGCCACATAAAGCATTTGCCAGGAATTGAGGCATGGAAGGTGAAGAGGTCAACCTACAATTGAACCTAAATTACTTGAAAATAATGAATTAGTGTGTAAGGAGGTAGAATATGGAAAAGAGATAGGATGAAATACTAGGAGACGCTTGTCAAATGTGCAAAGTTAGGGTTCATACCTTAGGGAGGATCACTTACAAGAGATATTATGGTGAGGCATGCACAGATTCATTGAAAGAAGTGCAGGCATAGTAGTAATGCCCCTAGAATAGAGGAAAATGCAAAGGTGCACAATAAAAAGGAGATAGTTATCTTGAAGTTGGTAAAAGTGTGAAACTTACACTAAATAAAGAAGACCTATTGATGATATTTGGTCAATGTAGCCTGAGATGATCCAAAGAGCACAATTCATGTTGCATGATCAAAGGAAGAATCATTGTCAACAAAAGACTCGATTAGAGAGAGCCCACAATAAATGATGAAAGGGAAGGGGATTGAAGTGGAATATAGTCCAAGTGTAAGGAACCAAGGATATTATAAGATAGAAGGTATAATGGGAATCAAGGGATCCCATGAGGGCTTGAATGCTACAAATAACATCAAGTAGGAAAAGAGGACAAGGGGGTGGTTGATGATTCACACATCCTCTTATGAGATAAATATCAAATAAAATCAAGCAAACATATTTACTTTCCACAAAGGGTCAAAAAAGAGGTGCTTGATTAAAAGGGAAGTGCATCCAGATGAAGTAAAGAGGAGTTGTGTAAGGAGTGTTACCTTTTGTGTGTAACTAATACATATTATGCATGATAGGCAAGAGGGCATGGAGTGTAATTTTGAAGGCTTTCTTTGAGAAGAAACTAAATAAGAACTAGTTAAGGAGGAAGGTTATACATAAGAACATTATATAAGTAGTAATTGAGTAGAAAGGATGTGACCAATAGAAAGCACAAAAGTGAAGATGGGGCAAAGAACACAAGTTTATTTTGCACAAGGTATATGTCTAATGCCTAGAGATAAGAAATGATGAGAATTTATCTTAAAGCTAAAGAGTTATCCCATGATTAAATTTTGTAATGATGGAGAGGGACACATAAGGAAGGTGTTGAAATGATTCGATAGGGAAAGGTATATATGGGTACACACAAAGGCATGTTAAAGTGCATAAGGAAAATAGGTATAACACATAAAATATCAGAGGAGCAAAATAAGAACCCTAAATTTCCATAAGGCAAGATATAATTGTGAATCAATGACATCAGAGGAGTAGCAGGAGGCACACATAAATAAGGATATGAAAGGCGCAATACCTTGATGTGGAAATATATGGAGATAGATGGGCATAGACCTAATAGATATGAAATTGAGTTTTGAACTATAGGAGAAGAAATAAGTGTATGAAGATATGTTGCATGGTACACACCAAAAAATGGATAAGTGTTGAGAATGTGTGGCAGAGGTAGACAAATAAAGGTGTGTACAAACCCACTAGAAGGAATAATATGGAGAAGAAGAGGAAAAAAAGAACAAGTAAGTTGGAGGAGAACAGTTTATGACCTAAGAGGGCTTAGAGGAAGGATCATCAAGTAAACCTATTTTAATAAAACACCAGGAGAAGGGGAACACCATGGCTATTGGAAATTGGTCTGCCACTTAACCCTAATTGTAAGCAAGAGCTTACATTTTAAAACTACGTAGGAGTTTGATGTAGGAGCATCCCTAGTAAAAGACCACATGTGTCAAGGGATGGTCAAGTTACACAGGAAGTTTGGGAAGTGGAGGACTATAATTCTTTAGACACCAAGGAAACATACACACAAACAATGGAAAATATATAGCTATGAAGTAATGTGTATGGCTTTCACAACATGATATAAAGGATAGGATGACATGATGACAAAAAAAATTGAGGATTGCACAATATCAAAAAGGATGGCATATAGCAGGAGTACATAAAGCATGGAAGTGCAAAAAGTTTGTGCAAATCATAGGAACCGAGGAGATAGTTGGCCATAAGGGTGAACACCTAGACCTCTAAAGGATATGACTTTATTGTATCTAGTGTAATGATAAATGGAAATGAGATCTATCAACCCAAATATGATCTAACGGTTATTAGATACACATGACTCAATATTTTTAAAGGCTATGTGTAATAGAATAAAAACTTGAAATTGAAATTCAATGTCAAAAGACAATAACTAGCAATGTGAGTGACCAAAATCCAACATCAAATCTATTCTAGAACTCAAGATTAGGCAAGGTAGATAAATTATAAGAAATCAGTAATGAGAGTGAAGGATCTTATATCATCATCTTACTATAAATTTAAATCCAAATTACATGATGTACCCCAAATTTGATAGAATTTTGGTGTTTAAATGTTTACTTGTTGGATTGTTATGGTTACTCAAGACATAGATAATGGTTCAATGATAACAAGAGGGCATGGGAGTAATGTTCATATATAATTTGGATTTACATGGGGAGAGGTTGGTTTAAATAGAATATGGCAAGAAAAAAGGAGTATTGGATTTGAATCTTGTGGGTGGTAAGATCAATGATCTAGGAATTTTCAAGTGATTGAAAATTACTTGGAATATCCTAGAAGGATATTAGGGGTGGGCTCAAGGATAATTAGAGGAATATAGATCCTATTAGGCTACTTAAGTATGATTAGAGGGTCTTTATGGGGTAGGTTAGTAGGAATGGTAGTTGGGGTTAGTTGGGTTTTTGGAATTAAAATTTCCAAAAAGGATATAATGAAGGTAAATAGGCTAATAGGGATGTAATAATCTCATAATAGAATAATTAATTGATATATAGGAAGTGTAAGTTTAATGTGGTGAGGGAAATATTAATGGTATTATATTAATGACTATATAAAAGTGATATTAGGATAAATAATGGTTTAATAAATGAAGTTTATATGACGTTGGTTAAAATAATGAATTGATCGGAATTAGATGTATACATTTTGCCCCTCGTGAAAAGGGTGTTGAAACTAGAAGAGGAGTAATGATAATTCAAAAAAGAAATATGATCATGGATGAATGTTAGTATATTAGGATGGATGATACCCCCTCAAGGAGGCATGCAGGGAGGGACAAGATAGATGGCCACTCAAAAAGAGACATGGGGTGGGATGTGACCAAAAAGGGACAAGATGTGATAGGAAAAATAAATTTGACCATAGTAATGAGTCACCAATAGATGATGCCCTTGGATAAAACATAGATGAGGGAATGGAAAATGACGATGTCACATATTTAGACATGCCTCAAGTGGGATGCAATTTTGATGGGATTGTAGTAAAAAAATGTTTTGAACTTTAGACGTATCCTAGGCAAGGACACTATTGTAATCAACATACCCCCATTATTTGTTTTTGAATAGGGACCCACTATATTTTAAAAGGTTTAGGTATATTTTGAAAATATTCTTTCATAGAGATTTATATGTTACACTTGACTTCATTATTTGGATTAATTTATTAATACTTTTTGGAAGTTTTGCATATACATAGGTTTTTAGAACATGCACAGTTTGTAAAGTCTTGGGATTCACTAAAATTAATTCTTTGAAACTTATGTTTGAAAGTCGACCTTCAACATTCTTCGATCCTTCGCACATATGTTAAACCTTTGCTAAAAATGTTTTTCAGAACTTTTATTCATAGGTTAGGTCTTTGCAACTTTATCCACAATGTATTTAGGTCTTTGATATTTATCTTCAAAATTTTGGTGTTGACAACTTTTACACTTTGGCAAAAGTGTTCGGCATTTATTCTTAGGGAAAAATGGTTGTTGTTTTGTCTTTGAAAGTGTTAAAAAAAACTAGTCAAATAAATATTTCAAAATTGGTCATCAAAACTTTTGGTTTTGAAGGTCTCAGCCAGTATTTGGTCTTCAACAAAAATGTTCAAAGATTACGCTTCAAAACTTTTGGTTTAGACCTTAGCTTTCAAAAAAGGCAACCTTTGTAACCATCATAAAATATGTCTATCATTGGTCTTCAAAACTTATGTTTGCAAGATGTGTTCACTTCGTAACAATTTGAGCTGACCCTATTTGAATGTAACATATAACTCCCAACTAACAAAAGCCTCTGTGGCATAATTGAATTAAAGAGAAAAGAGTGACAAGATGACACTTGTGTAAGGCAATGACATGGCATTCCTCAAAACATATATGATGTCTACGTGACATGGCCATAAGGGTGAACACCTAGACCTCTAAAGGATATGACTTTATTGTATCTAGTGTAATGATAAAGGGAAATGAGATCTATCAACCCAAATATGATCTAACGGTTTTTAGATACACATGACTCAAGATTTGTAAAGGCTATGTGTAATAGAATAAAAACTTGAAATTGAAATTCAATGTCAAAGGACAATAACTAGCAATGTGAGTGACCAAAATCCAACATCAAATCTATTTTATAACTCAAGATTAGGCAAGGTAGATAAATTATAAGAAATCAGTAATGAGAGTGAAGGATATTATACCATCATCTTACTATAAATTTAAATCCAAATTACATGATGTACCCCAAATTTGATAGAATTTTGGTGTTTGAATGTTTACTTGTTGGATTGTTATGGTTATTCAAGACTTAGATAATGGTAAAATGATAAAAAGAGTGCATGGAAGTAATGTTCATATATAATTTGGATTTGCATGGGAAGAGGTTGGTTTAAATAGAATATGGCAAAAAAAGGAGTGTTGGATTTGAATCTTGTGGGTGGTAAGATCAATGATCTAGGAATTTTCAAGTGATTGAAAATTACTTGGAATATCCTAGAAGGATATTAGGGGTGGGCTCAAGGATAATTAGACGAATCTAGATCCTATTAAGCTACTTAAGTATGATAAGAGGGTCTTTATGGGGTAGGTTAGTAGGAATGGTAGTTGGGGTTAGTTGGGTTTTTGGAATTAAAATTTCCAAAAAGGATATAATGAAGGTAAATAGGCTAATAGGGATGTAATAATCACATAATATAATAATTAATTGATATATAGGAAGTGTAAGTTTAATGTGGTGAGGGAAATATTAATGGCATTATATTAATGACTATATGAAAGTGATATTAGGATAAATAATGGTTTAATAAACGAAGTTTATATGACATTGGTTGAAATAATGAATTGATCGGAATTAGATGTATACATTTTGCCCCTCGTGAAAAGGGTGTTGAAACTAGAAGAGGAGTAACGATAATTCAAAAAAGAAATATGATCATGGATGAATGTTAGTATATTAGGATGGATGATACCCCCTCAAGGGGGCATGCAGGGAGGGACAAGATAGATGGCCACTCAAAAAGAGACATGGGGTGGGATGTGACCAAAAAGGGACAAGATTTGATAGGAAAAATAAATTTGACCATAGTAATGAGTCACTAACAGATGATGCCCTTGGATAAAACATAGATGAGGGAATGGAAAATGATGATGTCACATATTTAGACATGCCTCAAGTGGGATGCAATTGTGATGGGATTGTAGTAAAAAAATGTTTTGAACTTTAGACGTATCCTAGGCAAGGACACTATTGTACTCAACATACCCCCATTATTTGTTTTTGAATAGAGACCCACTGTACTTTAAAAGGTTTAGGTATATTTTGAAAATATTCTTTCATAGAGATTTATATGTTACACTTGACTTCATTATTTGGATTAATTTATTAATACTTTTTGGAAGTTTTGCATATACATAGGTTTTTAGAACATGCACAATTTGTAAAGTCTTGGGATTCACTAAAATTAATTCTTTGAAACTTATGTTTGAAAGTAGACCTTCAACATTCTTCGATCCTTCGCACATATGTTAAACCTTTGCTAAAAATGTTTTTCAGAAATTTTATTTATAGGTTAGGTCTTTGCAACTTATCCACAATGTATTCAGGTCTTTGACATTTATCTTCAAAATTTTGGTATTCACAACTTTTACACTTTGGAAAAAGTGTTCGGCATTTATTCTTAGGGAAAAATGGTTGTTGTTTTGTCTTTGAAAGTGTTCGAAAAAACTAGTCAAATAAATATTTCAAAATTGGTCATCAAAACTTTTGGTTTTGAAGGTCTCAGCCAGTATTTGGTCTTCAACAAAAATGTTCAAAGATTACGCTTCGAAACTTTTGGTTTAGACCTTAGCTTTCAAAAAAGGCAACTTTTATAACCATCATAAAATATGTCTATCATTGGTCTTCAAAACTTATGTTTGCAAGATGTGTTCACTTCGTAACAATTTGAGCTGACCCTATTTGAATGTAACATATAACTCCCAACTAACAAAAGCCTCTGTGGCATAATTGAATTAAAGAGAAAAGAGTGACAAGATGACACTTGTGTAAGGCAATGACATGGCATTCCTCAAAACATATATGATGTCTATGTGACATGGCCATAAGGGTGAACACCTAGACCTCTAAAGGATATGACTTTATTGTATCTAGTGTAATGATAAAGGGAAATGAGATCTATCAACCCAAATATGATCTAACGGTTTTTAGATACACATAACTCAAGATTTGTAAAGGCTATGTGTAATAGAATAAAAACTTGAAATTGAAATTCAATGTCAAAGGACAATAACTAGCAATGTGAGTGACCAAAATCCAACATCAAATCTATTTTATAACTCAAGATTAGGCAAGGTAGATAAATTATAAGAAATCAGTAATGAGAGTGAAGGATATTATACCATCATCTTACTATAAATTTAAATCCAAATTACATGATGTACCCCAAATTTGATAGAATTTTGGTGTTTGAATGTTTACTTGTTGGATTGTTATGGTTATTCAAGACTTAGATAATGGTAAAATGATAAAAAGAGTGCATGGAAGTAATGTTCATATATAATTTGGATTTGCATGGGAAGAGGTTGGTTTAAATAGAATATGGCAAAAAAAGGAGTGTTGGATTTGAATCTTGTGGGTGGTAAGATCAATGATCTAGGAATTTTCAAGTGATTGAAAATTACTTGGAATATCCTAGAAGGATATTAGGGGTGGGCTCAAGGATAATTAGACGAATCTAGATCTTATTAAGCTACTTAAGTATGATAAGAGGGTCTTTATGGGGTAGGTTAGTAGGAATGGTAGTTGGGGTTAGTTGGGTTTTTGGAATTAAAATTTCCAAAAAGGATATAATGAAGGTAAATAGGCTAATAGGGATGTAATAATCACATAATATAATAATTAATTGATATATAGGAAGTGTAAGTTTAATGTGGTGAGGGAAATATTAATGGCATTATATTAATGACTATATGAAAGTGATATTAGGATAAATAATGGTCTAATAAATGAAGTTTATATGACATTGGTTGAAATAATGAATTGATCGGAATTAGATGTATACATTTTGCCCCTCGTGAAAAGGGTGTTGAAACTAGAAGAGGAGTAATGATAATTCAAAAAAGAAATATGATCATGGATGAATGTTAGTATATTAGGATGGATGATACCCCCTCAAGGGGGCATGCAGGGAGGGACAAGATAGATGGCCACTCAAAAAGAGACATGGGGTGGGATGTGACCAAAAAGGGACAAGATTTGATAGGAAAAATAAATTTGACCATAGTAATGAGTCACTAACAGATGATGCCCTTGGATAAAACATAGATGAGGGAATGGAAAATGATGATGTCACATATTTAGACATGCCTCAAGTGGGATGCAATTGTGATGGGATTGTAGTAAAAAAATGTTTTGAACTTTAGACGTATCCTAGGCAAGGACACTATTGTACTCAACATACCCCCATTATTTGTTTTTGAATAGAGACCCACTGTACTTTAAAAGGTTTAGGTATATTTTGAAAATATTCTTTCATAGAGATTTATATGTTGCACTTGAATTCATTATTTGGATTAATTTATTAATACTTTTTGGAAGTTTTGCATATACATAGGTTTTTAGAACATGCACAATTTGTAAAGTCTTGGGATTCACTAAAATTAATTCTTTGAAACTTATGTTTGAAAGTTGACCTTCAACATTCTTCGATCCTTCGCACATATGTTAAACCTTTGCTAAAAATGTTTTTCAGAAATTTTATTTATAGGTTAGGTCTTTGCAACTTATCCACAATGTATTCAGGTCTTTGACATTTATCTTCAAAATTTTGGTATTCACAAATTTTACACTTTGGAAAAAGTGTTCGGCATTTATTCTTAGGGAAAAATGGTTGTTGTTTTGTCTTTGAAAGTGTTCGAAAAAACTAGTCAAATAAATATTTCAAAATTGGTCATCAAAACTTTTGGTTTTGAAGGTCTCAGCCAGTATTTGGTTTTCAACAAAAATGTTCAAAGATTACGCTTCGAAACTTTTGGTTTAAACCTTAGCTTTCAAAAAAAGGCAACCTTTATAACCATCATAAAATATGTCTATCATTGGTCTTCAAAACTTATGTTTGCAAGATGTGTTCACTTCGTAACAATTTGAGCTGACGCTATTTGAACATAACATATAACTCCCGACTAACAAAAGCCTCTGTGGCATAATTGAATTAAAGAGAAAAGAGTGACAAGATGAAACTTGTGTAAGGAAATGACATGGCATTCCTCAAAAAATATATGATGTCTACGTGACATGGCCATAAGGGTGAAAACCTAGACCTCTAAAGGATATAACTTTATTGTATCTAGTGTAATGATAAAGGGAAATGAGATCTATCAACCCAAATATGATCTAACGATTTTTAGATACACATGACTCAAGATTTGTAAAGGCTATGTGTAATAGAATAAAAACTTGAAATTGAAATTCAATGTCAAAAGACAATAACTAGCAATGTGAGTGACCAAAATCCAACATCAATGTTAGGAACCCATGGAAGCACAACTGATTACCATATACAAGCAACTAACATGCGGAATTAAACTAGAATCACAAGTAACTAGAATTTGAAAATAAAATAGAATATGAGAGACAATACACAACTTATATTAATACTCATCCAGAAAAGAATACAATAAAGAAGATGCCACTTCTTCTTCACACCTCTCAAAGGCTTCCCACACCTCAAGTGTATAGTAATTCCTTCCTCAAATCTCTCTCTCTTACGGTCCCAACACACAACTCAAACACAGAGTTGGTGTTCACCTCCAACCAGTTAGTATCCACTACTGCCAGTACACAAGTGTTCCATGCACTCCATAAGTGCTCCATGCACTCCAAGTACACAATCGTACTTCAAGTAGATCTCCCCTAAACTTGAAACACCCTGCAACTCAAATGATATTACTTTGAAAGGAACTACCTTGCCTTCCTCTTTGCTCTCCAACCGAGTACTCCATCATACTCTAAGTAGATCCTACCTGATCTTGCTCTCTGTTGTGTTGTTGTCACCTTGATCTTACTGCCACCTGTAGATCAACCTGGTTCTACACACCTGTAAACCTAGACCTTGCACACACGAACACCTATAGATCAATGATCTTACTTACCATGTAGATCTCCAAACGTGGCCTTGCACACCTGCTGACCAAGATCCTACATACATGAAGAACCCTTCTGATTCTCCAAATCAGTACCCACACTTGGCACTGTGGCATTAAGAGGAACACACCTTACTCTCTTCACACACATAAGGAGCTAATATTTTCTCTCTTACTCTCTAGCACAAATTACAATACAGCCCATGAGTCTATTATATAGATCTCATGCAAACAATAATTAGACATCTAATTATAATAATTAGATCCATAGCTTCAAGTCTAAAATTGGCTCTTAACATGCAAACACTCAGTTTGTTAACTAACTGTCCATAAACTGGCAGTTCTGGAACCGCATAGGCGATCGACATCGGTCCTTGTCAGGCTGGAGATGACCGACATCGACCGATACCTGACCGATGTTGGTTACCTTTTCCACTGTATATGACTAACGTCAGCTGATCAAACTGATGTCAATTTCCATGCAACTTAGCAACCTCTCAACAACATTTTCCATGTTTGTAAAAGTGAAGCTTTTAGCTCCACAACCTAACAATCTCCCACTTAGAGATAAACAGCTGCACTGTACCTGTACCCCATCTAATCTATTTCTTGGCTTGTATCCCTCTTCAAGCTCAACCTTGAAGACCAACCACCACAAATCCTGTGGTGCACCTCTTGTCGTTCAAGTAACCTGCCACATCCGAACCTACAAACCCATGTAGTGAAGTCCTGACCCTGCATAGCATATATACCTGCTGCTGGTCCCTCTCAAATACTTGAGAACCCACTTCCCTGAATTGACTCCTAACTCTCTAACAGCACCCACTACTTGGGTAAACTCAGGTCTATACCAGACCTCATGTGATTTTAGACACTAAATTGTCTAGCCGTTGGTGTGCTCCGATTCTACATCCTGTGTATTGAACCTCACCAACACCTGATTCACATCAGCTCCCACTAGAGACAAAATCAACCTGTGATCTTCTATGTCTCTCATGCCAAAGAATTTCACTGCTCCAAATTCCTCATGACATGCCACTGAACTAACATTACCCTTAGCTCAGCAAAACCCTATATGTCTAAACCTTAAGCATGCATACCATCCACATACAGTAACAGGATAATGTTGTAATCATCATCCACTTGGTAAGACAAACACAATGGTTACATTGACATTGACTAAAGCCTTGCTTTGTCATCCACCTATCAAAACTTGTACCACTGTCCTACAGCTTCCTCAAGACCATATGACCTGACCTTCCATCTCACGTGTCTATTCTCTCTATTCTTTAACTAAGGTATCCATTCATCTCAGTGCTTTCATATCGGTTGGCAACCCTATCAAATCTCTTGTTTAGTCATGCATCCTATTCATGCCATGCTCCCACTATTTCCTAGATCCTTTCTGCTCTATAGTCAGCAACTAGCATAAAGAAGAGGAAAAACAAATTTGAGGCTTACTTGCACTTTCAGTTCTCCCTATGGGTGTTTGAGACTCCTTGACAGCTTGTTGTCTGCCCAAAATCTGTCTCAGTGACCGACCTCGATTACTACACAGTCTACATCTGACTGACGTTGGTTCTATGCAACTATCCAGGTCATCGACGCCAGTTATCCTACCGACGTCAATCTCCACCTGCCTGACACCATTGACTCCTCTAGTCTACACATGACTGACATTGGCACCTGTCTGTTCAATGTCGATTACCCTTGATTGATGCCGATACCTGTGTATGCCTGTGAGTGATGACTTTTTACCTGCGAGCTCCTTTGAATCAATCCCATGTCCAAACTACCTTGCTCAGAAGTATCCAACCCCATCCACTGGTCTATGTCTATCATCTCCTCCAAAAACACCAAGGCTTTCCAGTTCTTAAGTTTATCAAATACATCAGTCTTCCTTTTCCTGTAATAAACACAATCTTTTCTTGTAGCATCCCACTGCTCACAGAAATCTCAGTGTATGCTCTCCAAAGCTGAACTCTTACCATCTGACTTAAGAACATCCATTCCCTTTTCACTTATGTGACCAAGCCTATAAAGTCACACCTGTGCAACAGAAGTGAAATCAGTAATAAAGCAAGTAGATAAAGAGTACCTGCTTTCTTACCACATGCTAATTCAAGTGCATCCTTATTAACATTCTAAGAATCCACTGTGAGAGTTCATGTGCATCTCTCATCACCCAAATTTTTTGAAGCAATTAGCTGCATCTTCAAGACTGGGACCTGCATGACCTTCTTCAACACCCATGTGTTTGCTGCCTACAATTTTAGCAACACTTCCCCTTTGCCAATACTATGACAAGGATCACCAACCCCTCTACTTGGGGCTGCATGGAAAGAGGCAACATAATCTATTAACCAAGATTCAACGTTATATAAGAAACATCTTAGAACATCATGTGCAACAACACCTACATCATCTACTTCTTCAATTCTTTTATGCTGATCTTCTGCCAACCAACAATATTTTTTTACCTGCTCTTTCTTTCTATAACACCGTAATTGACCATTCGTGCTATTCAATTCCTCTATTCATAGCTTACTTTCTTCTACCGTTGCTATACTCTCACTCAATCAAAAACCCCTGAGAGTGACCTGTAACCAAACACAAAACCTGCTCCCTACAACTTTAGCTCTGATACCAACTGTTAGGAACCCATGGAAGCACAACTGATTACCATATACAAGCAACTAACATGTGGAATTAAACCAGAATCACAAGTAACTAGAATTCAGAAATAACATATAATATGAGAGACAATACACAACTTATATTAATACTCATCCAGAAAAAAATACAATAAAGAAGATGCCACTTCTTCACACCTCTCAGAGGCTTCCCACACCTCAAGTGTACAGTAATTCTTTCTTCAAAGCTCTCTCTCTTACGGTCCCAACACACAACTCAAACACAGAGTTGGTGTTCACCTCCAACCAGTCAGTATCCACTACTGCCAGTACACAAGTGCTCTACGCACTCCACAAGTGCTTTACGCACTCCAAGTACACAATCATACTTCAAGTAGATCTCCCCTAAACTTGCAACACCTTGAAACTCAAATGATCTTAATTTAGAAGGAACTACCTTGCCTTCCTCTTTGCTCTCCAACTGAGTACTCCACCGTACTCCAAGTAGATCTTGCTTGATCTTGCTCCCTGTTGTGTTGCTGTCACCTTGATCTTGCTGCCACCTATAGATCAATCTGGTTCTGCACATCTGCAAACCTAGACCTTGCACACATGAACACCTGTAGATCAATGATCTTACTTACCATGTAGATCTCTAAACGCGGCCTTGCACACCTGCTAACCAAGATCCTACATACATGAAAAACCCTTCTGATTCTCTAAACCAGTACCCACACTTGGCACTGTGGCACTAGGAGGAACACACCTTGCTCTCTTCACACACAGAAGGAGCTAATATTTGCTCTCTTACTCTCTATCACAAATTAAAATATAGCCCATGAGTATATTATATAGATCTCATGTAAACAATAATTAGACATCTAATTACAATAATTAGATCCATAGCTTTAAGTCTAAAATTGGCTCTTAACATGAAAACACTTAGTTCGTTAACTAACTATCCATGAATTGGCAGTTCTGGAACCGCACAGGTGACCAACGTCAGTCCCTGTCAGGCTAGAGATGATCGATGTTGGCTGATACCTAATCGATATCGGTTGCCTTTCTCACTGTATATGACCGACGTCGATTTCCCTGCAACTTAGCAACCTCTCAACAACCTTCTCCATGTCTGCAACAGTGAAGTTTTTAGCTCCACAACCTAACAATCAAATCTATTTTAGAACTCAAGATTAGGCAAGGCAGATAAATTATAAGAAATCAGTAATGAGAGTGAAGGATATTATACCATCATATTACTATAAATTTAAATCCAAATTACATGATATACCCCAAATTTGGTAGAATTTTGGTGTTTGAATGTTTACTTGTTGGATTGTTATGGTTATTCAAGACTTAGATAATGGTACAATGATAACAAGAGGGCATGGGAGTAATGTTCATATATAATTTGGATTTGCATGGGGAGAGGTTGGTTTAAATAGAATATGGCAAGAAAAAAGGAGTGTTGGATTTGAATCTTGTGGGTGGTAAGATCAATGATCTAGGAATTTTCAAGTGATTGAAAATTACTTGGAATATCCTAGAAGGATATTAGGGGTGGGCTCAAGGATAATTAGAGGACTCTAGATCCTATTAGGCTACTTAAGTATGATTAGAGGGTCTTTATGGGGTAGGTTAGTAGGAATGGTAGTTGGGGTTAGTTGGGTTTTTGGAATTAAAATTTCCAAAAAGGATATAATGAAGGTAAATAGGCTAATAGGAATGCAATAATCGCATAATATAATAATTAATTGATATATAGGAAGTGTAAGTTTAATGTGGTGAGGGAAATATTAATGGTATTATATTAATGACTATATGAAAGTGATATTAGCATAAATAATGGTTTAATAAATGAAGTTTATATGATGTTGGTTGAAATAATGAATTGATCAGAATTAGATGTATACATTTTGCTCCTCGTGAAAAGGGTGTTGAAACTAGAAGAGGAGTAATGATAATTCAAAAAAGAAATATGATCATGGATGAATGTTAGTATATTAGGATGGATGATACCCCACTAAGGGGGCATGCAGGGAGGGACAAGATAGATGGCCACCAAAAAAGAGACTGTCAGGATCTTGCTCCACCAGAAGAGCACAATATGATTACCAAACCAAGCAACTTAATATGCGAAAATTAACCAGATTCACCAAGTAACTAGAATTCAGAATAACACATGATATGAGAGACAATACACAAATTGTATTAACACTTTATACATAAAAGAATACAATAAAGAAGATGCCACTTCTTCTCCGCCACCTTACAGAGGCTTCCACACCTCAAGTGAACAGTAATTCTCCTCCCCAAAGCTCTCCCTCTCAGGTCCCAACACCCAACTCAAAATATAGAGTTGGTGTTCACCCCCTATGCTCCACGCACACCACAAGTGCTCCACACACTCCACAAGCACTCCACGTGCTCCACAAGTACTCAAGGTACTTCAAGTAGATCTCCCATGAACCTGCAACAACCTGCAATTCAACAGACCATACTTATGGAAGGAACTCTCTTGCCTTCCTCTCTTGCTCTATCCGAGTACACACCTGTACTCCAAGTAGATCCTCCCTGATACTGCTTCCTGTTGTGTTGCTGTCTATATGATCTTGCACACCTGAAAATCAAACACGGTTCTACACACCTGTGAACCTTGACCTTGCACACACATACACCTGCAGATCAATGATCTTACTTACCATGTAGATCACTCTACACACCCTGAAGAACCCTTGTCCTTGCCTCACCAAGTCCTTATGATTCTCCAACCAGTACCAAGCTTGGCACTGATAGGGAACTAGGAAGAACACCCTTACTCACTTCACACACAGAAGGAGCAAACTTTGCTCACCTCAAACTAGAACACTTTTCCAATACAACCATGAGTCTATTATATAGATCTCATCCAAACAATAATTAGATATCTAATTACAATAATTAGATCCGCAGCTCTCAGTCTAAAAATAGCTCTAATCATGCAAACACTTGGTTTGTTAGCTAACTACCCGTAATAAGCTCACAGTCGAACCACACAGGTGACCGACGTCGGTCCCTATCTGCCTGGAGGTGACCGACGCCGGCCGATTCCTGACCGACGTCGGTTGCTTCTCTTTACTATCCTGCTGACGTCGGCTGATCAGACCGACGCCAGTTGCTCTGACACTCAGCAACCTTCAGCAACCCCTCCAATGGCCTTCTCCATGTCTGCATCAGTGAAGCTTTTAACTCCACACCCTAACAATCTCCCACTTAGAGATAAATAGCTGCACTGTACCTTTACCTATACTCCGTCTAATCTATTTCCTATTTTGTATCCCTCTTCAAGATCAATCCTAAAGACAACCCACCACATATCCCGTGGTGTACATCCTGTCATCTGAGTACCCTGCCACATCTGAACCTACAAACACATGTAGTGAAGTCCTGACCCTGCATGTATACCTGATGCTGGTCTCTCTCAAATACCTGAGAACTCACTTCCCCGAATTGGCTCCTAACTCTCTGATAGCTCCCACTGCATGGAAATACTCAGGTCTATACCAGACCTCATGTGATTTCAGACACTGTACCTGTCCAGCCCTTAGTGTGCTCTGGCTCTGCATCCTGAACCTCGCCAACACCTGATTCACATCAGCTCCCACTCGAGACAAAATCAACCTGTGATCTCCATGTCTCCCATGTCAAAGAATTTCACTGCTCCAAACTCCTCCTGACATGCCACTAAACTAATCTTACCCTTAGCTCAGCAAAACCCTGTATGTACAATCCTGCTAGCAAAACATACCATCCACATACAGCAACAGAATGATGTCGTGACTCATCATCCACCTGGTAAGACAAACCACAGTAGTTACCCTGACATTGACTGAAGCCATGCTTCGTCCTCCACCTGTCAAAACCTGTACCACTGTCCTGCAGCTCCTCAAGACCATATACCTAGTCTTCCATCTCACGTATCCGTTTTCTCTATTCTTCTACTAAGGTATCCATTCGTCTCTATGCTTCCATCCAGCTGGCAATCCTACCAAAAACACCTGTTTGGTTCTCCTCCAAGGAATCACATCCTCATCCATGCCGAGCTCACACCTGTTTCCTGGATCCTTCCTGCTCTACAATCAGCAACATGTATAAAGAAGAGGAACAACGAATTTGAGGGCTTACTTACGTCTTCAATCCTCTGTATGGGTGTTTGAGACTCCTTGACAGCGTGCTGTCCACCTAAAATCCGTTACAGTGACCGACCTCGGTCACCCCACAGTCTACATTTGACCGACATCAGTTCCATGCGTCTGTCCCTGACTACTGACCCTGCGGTGTCCCTTCTGTCGACGTCGGTCCTCTGACCGACATCGGTCTTACCTACTACCGACGTCGGTCCTCATGACCGACGTCGGTCTTACCCTGCCCGACATCACCGGCTTCGGTCTGCACATGACCGACATCGGCACCTGTCTGTTCGACGTCGGTTCCTCCTGATCGACATCAGTACCTGTGTTCGCCTGTGAGTGATGTCTTTTTACCTGCGAGCTTCTTTGAATCAAAACCCATGTCCAAACTGCCCTGCTCAGAAGTATCCAGCACCATCCACTGGGTTCTGTTCGCCATCTCCTCCATAAACACCAATGCTTTCCAGTTCTTAAGCCTGTCAAATATATCTATCTTCCGCTTAAGAACATGCATCTCCTTCCTGCTCATGTGACCAAGCCTACGAAGCCACGTCTCCACAAAAAAAGAAGAATAAGTAATATAAACAAGTAGATAAAGAGTATCTATTTTCTTACCACCAGCTAATTCGAGTGCATCCGCTGTGAGAGTTCTTGTGCATCTCTCATCACCCAATTTTTCTGAAGAAATTAGCCATATCTCTAAACTTGGGACCTGCATGACCTTCATCAACACCTGTGTGTTGGCCGCCTACAATTTCAGCTTCACTTCCTCTTTGCCAATTCTTTGGCAAGGCTCACCAGCTCCTCTACCTAGGGCTGCATGGAAAGAGGCAACCGAATCTTTTATCCAAGATTTAAATTAACCAGATTCACCAAGTAACTAGAATTCAGAATAACACATGATATGAGAGATAATACACAAATTGTATTAACACTTTATACATAAAAAAATATAATAAAGAAGATGCCACTTCTTCTCCACCACCTTACAGAGGCTTCCCACACCTCAAGTGAACAGTAATTCTCCTCCCCAAAGCTCTCTCTCTCAGGTCCCAACACCCAACTCAAAATACAGAGTTGGTGTTCACCCCCTGTGCTCCACGCACACCACAAGTGTTCCACGCACTCCACAAGCACTCCACGTGCTCCACAAGTACTCAAGGTACTTCAAGTAGATCTCCCATGAACCTGCAACAACCTGTAATTCAACAGATCATACTTATGGAAGGAACTCCCTTGCCTTCCTCTCTTACTCTATCTGAGTACACACCTGTACTCCAAGTAGATCCTCCTTGATACTGCTCCCTGTTGTGTTGCTGTCTATATGATCTTGCACACCTACAAATAAAACACGGTTCTGCACACCTGTGAACCTTGACCTTGCACACACATACACCTGCAGATCAATGATCTTACTTACCATGTAGATCACTCTACACACCCTGAAGAACCCTTGTCATTGCCTCACCAAGTCCTTATGATTCTCCAACCAGTACCAAGCTTGGCACTGATAGGGAACTAGGAGGAACACCCTTACTCACTTCACACACAGAAGGAGCAAACTTTGCTCAACTCAAACTAGAACACTTTTCCAATACAACCATGAGTCTATTATATAGATCTCATCCAAACAATAATTAGACATCTAATTACAATAATTAGATCCGCAGCTCTCAGTCTAAAAATAGCTCTAATCATGCAAACACTTGGTTCGTTAGCTAACTGCCCGTAATAAGCTCGCAGTCGAACCACACAGGTGACCGACGTCGGTCCCTGTCTGCCTGGAGGTGACCGATGCCGGCCGATCCCTGACCGATGTCGGTTGCTTCTCTTTACTGTCCTGCCGACATCGGCTGATTAGACTGACGCCGGTTGCTCTGACGCTCAACAACCTTCAGCAACCCCTCCAATGGCCTTCTCCATGTCTGCATCAGTGAAGCTTTTAGCTCCACACCCTAACAGAGACATGGGGTGGGATGTGACCAAAAAGGGACAAGATGTGATAAGAAAAATAAATTTGACCATAGTAATGAGTCACTGATAGATGATGCCCTTGGATAAAACATAGATGAGGGAATAGAAAATGACGATGTCACATATTTAGACATGCCTCAAGTGGGATGCGATTGTGATGGGATTGTAGTAAAAAAATGTTTTGAACTTTAGATGTATCCTAGGCAAGGACACTATTGTACTCAACATACCCCCATTATTTGTTTTTGGATAGGGACCCACTGTACTTTAAAAGGTTTAGGTATATTTTGAAAATATTCTTTCATAGAGATTTATATGTTGCACTTGACTTCATTATTTGGATTAATTTATTAATACTTTTTGGAAGTTTTGCATATACATAGGTTTTTAGAACATGCACAGTTTGTAAAGTCTTGGGATTCATTGAAATTAATTCTTTGAAAGTTATGTTTGAAAGTTGACCTTCAACATTCTTTGATCCTTCGCACATATGTTAAACCTTTGCTAAAAATGTTTTTCAGAACTTTTATTCATAGGTTAGGTCTTTGCAACTTTATCCATTATGTATTCAGGTCTTTGACATTTATCTTCAAAATTTTGGTATTCACAACTTTTACACTTTGGAAAAAGTGTTCGACATTTATTCTTAGGGAAAAATGGTTGTTGTTTTGTCTTTGAAAGTGTTCGAAAAAACTAGTCAAATAAATATTTCAAAATTGGTCATCAAAACTTTTGGTTTTGAAGGTCTCAGCCAGTATTTGGTCTTCAACAAAAATGTTCAAATATTACGCTTCAAAACTTTTGGTTTAGACCTTAGCTTTCAAAATAGGCAACCTTTGAAACCTTCATAAAATATGTCTATCATTGGTCTTCAAAACTTATGTTTGCAAGATGTGTTCACTTCTTAACAATTTGAGCTGACCCTATTTGAATGTAACATATAACTCTTGACTAACAAAAGCCTTTGTGGCATAATTGAATTAAAGAGAAAAGAGTGACAATATGACACTTGTGTAAGGCAATGCCATGGCATTCCTCAAAACATAGATGATGTCTACTTGGCATAATTTCTAAAAGAAAGTGGAAAAGTTTGAATTGAATGAGTAAAACAAATTTAGAGATGTTGGGCATTAATGTCACATGAACTAGAATTGAATACCAAAAGCTATATCAATGAATTGAAAGCAAACATCATTCCCATTCACAAACAAGCCTGAATGAACTTGCATCCTTAAGAACCCGAGGCCCTGGCCACCTGCATTCAAACTATGAAGTGCTTCTAAAAGATATAAGACATTAAATTCAAAGAACTATAACTCTATGAGGAAATCAAATTAATAATGGATTCTTAATCTAAGACATTCCATCCACCATCTAGGTTTTTGGTCAAAGACTCTACCGAGTATACCAATACCTTTTTTATTCAAAAGTGTTTAATGACGAATATCCTAACTACTCATTTCTATAGGATGTAATTAGAAAGGTAGATGCCCATACACAGGAAGAGAATTTAACACCAGCTCAAATTTAATTGGATGTGTATTTACTCCCCCTTAAATGACAAGGATTACATTTCATAGTAGCCAAGCCCGAGCTAATGCCATGCATTGACCTACCGTGATTATCCCTAGAGAGACCATCATCCTTAAGGAGAAGTATCTACTACCTATAACCAAGTTTTAGATGGGAGTTCATATTGGAATGACCCTTATGAATAGGTTATATGACTACCTTATCATCCAATTCCTTCACCTTAAGTGGGTCTCATTGATAAATTTATTAATGACCTCAGAGCTAACCTTTACTTTGGGAGAGATAATTAGCACTAAGCTATAGGAGCAAGTATTGTGAAAAGATAAGAGGCTAATAGGATGCCATTTTTACATTATGTCTTACCTAATAGATGCAGTAATGGGTATAGTATATGTGCACAATAGATCATTATGGATCCCATATCCAAATTACATCAAGAATCAAATATGTGAATCTTACTCCATACACATATATGCCTACACAAAAAATATAATCATAATTATATAGGACGTATATCCTCCAATTTGGAGGGATATCCATGAGGTACCACTGCCAGAGTATCAAAAAACATCATTGATACATTGATGCCCAAAGATTACTACTAGATCTACCATGATTATACCATGATCATAATTATAAGGCACAAGGTTACCCCGTTGAGTATCCCAAAATATGTGTTAGAAAAATTACTTGAGAAGGAGATAGCATACCAGTTATGGTGGGGGATTGATGAGGATTTATAAAAGAATAAGAAGAGTGAATTCATGGATTTCATTTGATGATCACCAGGATGTGTTATGTTAATTGAAAGCACTTTGGATCGGGTAGAAAATTTAGGGAATATTATTCACTAGCCACCCCACTACATAAAGACTAGAACCCTCATGGTCGAATTCAAAAAGATATCCAAGGTCTTGGTATTCTATGCCAATATGAGCTTTGTGATTGTGAATTTATATTTTTAAATGTTAAAAGTGATGTCTAGTTCCTTGAGAGGGCTCAAATGGATGGATTGAATGAGCTTTTGAAAATAATCCAAGGCGAGACCTCATTTTACATTGCAGATGCACATGTTAGGCTTCCACCTTTAGGTGGATGGGCTGCAAAAGACTTCTAGAATAATAATCCCTATTAATCATCATTATAAAGGGGGAACCATCTTAGTCACCACCCATTGTGATGAAGACTGTAAAGCAAGAGATTGGGGTGAAAAAGGTTCTTAACATTACAAGTTCCCTTAGAATAGAAGATCCAATTTTCATAGACTCTTTGGATTTAGAAGACCATAATCTTCCTACTATCACTTCAGCTCCTATGATTGCAAGAATAGAAGTCCCAACTTCCCCTACTTAGATGGATTTACCCTTAACAGAAAAGGTAATTCTTTACTATAAGAGGAAACCTATATCTCAATGACCTTCTATAAGCCCAACTATTGATACATAATATATAGAAGGACCCATAGGGCATGAGCAACCATCTATAGGAGGTGAGCCCATTGATGAAGATGAAGAGTTTCTAAGAGAAAAAGTCTTGAGCCTGCAAGAAACTAAAAGAAAATCACCATTTGAAGTAGATAAATCAGGTGAGGGTGTCATCCCAACTATCTTTTCAATTCCTCTTGTTTTTATAGTACTAGTTGTGTCAATTATTTATCCTATGTCTGTTATTTCATTTGATCCTATTTCTCTTAGTCATGGTGTCCTACCTTCCCTAGTATTTCCAAAAGTGAAAATTGTTTCTTCTAGTCATGTTATCTCCACAATCCCCATTGTTCCTATAATTCCAGTTGTATCTTTAGCATCTGTTGTTCCCACTTCCACTATTTTTACCTCCACCATTCCCTCAGTTACCCCTGAGCTTAAAAATATCCATACCAAGAAGACTATGGGAACATTGGCAAGTGCAAAAATACATGTGTCTTCCACCTAATTAGGCTTACCAATGCCTTCTTCTAGTCCTACCCAAATTATTATGGTAATATCATCTAAGAAGAATAAGAAGAAGAAGCTGGTATACACAGTACACCCTATGCCCTAATATGGTGGTGTTGATTGGTCTAAGATCATTTGGAAATCACTATCAGACCCCTTACATGTTGAATCCTTGAAACAATCTTCAGGGGACTTATTGGTTGAGATTGTAGCCAAAGACACTCAAGCAATTGACTCAATTCAATTGGTGATCCCATAGTGGGTAGAAGACTTATAAGTTCAAGCCTCCCAAATACCAAACCTCACAATAATTGAGCTTATCACTTTAAGCTCAATATTTGATAAATATATAGGGATTATCCAAAGAGTAAAGAAGAGAAATATTGAAGATGATACTGGTAAGGGCATAATTTTAGAAGAAAGACAAGATGTCTTCTCTCTCTCCAAGATAAAGAATAGGAGGGTGAGAAAATATCTTTTGAATGAAGATTTTAGATCTTATTTTGAAATGAAAAAATATGCTTTGATTGATATTTATGAGGGGAAAAAGTAAGCAAGAAGATAGCTAAAACAATAATTAGAGTAGGTCTGGGAACAACAACAAATTGTTCATGTTCCCAAACAAAATTGAGATAGATGTACAGAGTGTAGCCTCAAGGATATATAATATTTTGGATGTTATTGATTCAATGAGGGTTGAATTGGCCCCTCATATCATTGAAATAGCAAAATTTATTAATTTTTTGAAAGAAGATGAAAAAAATTAAAACTCCTTGTTTTGTACACAATAAATAAGGCTTACAAATATCTGAACTTAATGACACCATTGGAGACATCCCATACCCTAAATTTGGTTATCATTTAACCACATGAGGAAAGAGAATGGGTAATAGGTGCAGAGGAAATAATGCTAAAATTCACAAAGCATGAGAACCTGATTTTATAGATCTTGCATGAGTTGAAGCTTTCTCAGGCTAGATCTAGACTTTACATGATAATTTATAAGTAGAGCTAGTTTTGATCAATTCCTCCACCAAACCTCAAAAAATTTCAAATAGAATATCTAAGGGATATCATTGGAATAAATTGAGGTTGAGATCAAATTTTCAAGGAAAAAGGTCATGGAAGTTGAGATATTTTAAATTAATTTCAAAGAAACCAAAGCAGACATGCATGTTTAATGGAGTAATCAAGCAGGGTGCATCGATCACCACTTTTGAACATGGACATCATTAAATTTCAGCATGGGGTCAATTTTAAGTATTATCAGGAATTTGAGGTGAGAAATAAGTCTAAGGTTGCACCTTATAGTTTAAATCTAGCTTCTAACTCAACACCACCTCCTAGCTCATCTCTACCAATAACTTTAGTGCCTCCCACTATGTCAAGTGTCACCATGCAATCATCGAGTTTGAATAAGTCTTAGTTATCAAAGGTTAATTTTATATGTAAATTTACAAGTAAGATTAACCAATGTAATTTTAATTTATTCATACTTCACATATGCATATAATAGTTAACTTGATTAATTTGTAAGCATCCACACATTACATAATATCATGTAGACAAATCTATTTTTAGACACAATTATGATTGATTGTTATTGTACATGCATTTTTAGCATTAAATTAGAACTAAAATTCTGATTACTAACATGTAACTTAGATTTTTTCATGAACTTAGAGGATGATGATACCCCTTCATGAGTCTATTTATACATGTAAATACCTCATTTCAAAGGGTTGAAAAATTATCAATACAAAGTTGTTTTTGATTATCATTCAACTGTGCATATGTGTTTCCATTCCATTTCTATATAATCAAGTGTTTATTTTTCTTGGTTATTTTGATTCAATAATTCAAAGTTTACAATAGTTATGAAGAATTCTTTTTATTATCATTAATATCCACTGATTCTAGATGTGCAACAACTATTGAATAATTAGAAAGTGTTATTGATTATATGCAAATATGTTAACGGTCTCAATTTTTAAAGTGTGTAGAATTGTTTTCCTTTGATATAGTCTTCTAGGTGTGATACATCAATACCCTAGATACCTTTCTGGTTGGAGCTATAATCTCCTAAGTAAGAGTATGTAACAACTACTCTAAAAAGAGCAACCTTCAGCTGAGATCCTTGAGTTTCCTATATCATTTATTCCTAGACTACATAATTGTGTTTATATGTGAGTGTGCAATAGCTACCCGTAGAAAGCATTAGTTTTGTAAACATTTGTCTATAAAGAAACCAACCTTGAAATTAATCTCTTAAGACCATACAACTTTTTTTTTGCTATACCCTTCCCTATTTTGGAGTTTTTTTGATTGAGATCTACCCACTTTAGAATAAGGTCCATCCATTGAACTCAACTAGATTTTAATTTCTTTATTACATTCCATTTCCACCATAAGCACACTTGGTTAACAACCTACATGCTCACCCTACTATTTTACCACCCAGTTGTTTAACCCATACCTATAATTTGTGCTTTGGAGTGAAATTTACCTCTATTGAGATCTGAAAATGTTAGAGGATACCTCGTTAAATATGGTGTGCATAAGATCCATATTAATAGGCACAAGTCAAGAGAGATGTAATATTGAATTGAACAATTAGCCATAGGCTTGAGACATGTCCAAGGCAAGGGTGCATGCCAAAGAGATCCAAGGGATAAAGGGATGAGAAGCTGCAAGCTTCAGACACGTCCAAGGTAAGGATGCATACCAAAAATAGCTATGAAATAATTAACATGTGTTAATGGAAGGTTAATGGCTTTAGATGTGTCCAGGAAAGGACTCATGTTGGGAGGGATATAACCCTAAAATAAGATGTTCGATAATGAGACAATGGGTGGTGACTCAAAATTTAAATATATTGTGGAAAAATTCAATGGGCTTCAAGTGGCTGAAGGATAAATAAAAATGGTGGTTAAGTTGTCCTCAGACATATTAAGTGGACAAATTCTACCTATATACTCTAAAGAAACTGCAGGCTAATGTATTTCCCCCTAGCAAGAAATTATATGAGGTAAAATAGATGAGAAGCATGTGTTGGCATGGTTAAATGAAGTTAATGGATATGTTAGTGTTGAATATCAGGGATGAAATGAAGAAAATAAGTTAGAAATGAAATTAATGGGTGAAAAATTTACTAGGGAATAAAATGGAAGGGTAAATAGGGAAATAGGGGGTAAAACAAATCATCTACACCCTAACCTTTTTTTTAAATTTTGATGTGGTCTGCAAGAGAAATATGGATTGAATCCCCCATGATGACCACTGGAGTAATTGGGTGCAAGAGTATCAATGTCCAGATGATCGTGGTGACTTATGCATCTAAAAATTATATGGTGTGACACTTTTGATACAAACTTGATGATGATACAATGACCTCTTATTTCATGCTCCATAGGAAACTCTAAATCTACTCTTTCCCTACACCTTCCTATTCCCATCTTGACCCCTTTTAATCCCCTTGGTTTTGACTTTCCTAGCTATTTTCACCTTTTTTCAAAAACTAATCATAGATGATAGAAATTCCACTCATAATGATGAAACAAACCTTCATTGTTATAAAACCACACCTTATTTTACAAAAATAGCATGGAGCTTATGTAAATTAGGTAGTGGTTTTGATGATAAGAGGTGGTTATGTATAAAGTCATGGTGGTCTTATAATAGTTAGTGGTATTTTGGAAAACTTAAGTGACAGTTCCACAACCACCCTTACATAAAGTAGTGATTCTATCATAGTTGAAATGTCTTCCAAAATCAGCTCCCATAACTTTAATTTTCATGCGTTTTGCATAACTAACATCACATTTATTATTTTTATCATTTTTTGTTCACCTCCAATTAGACCCAGTTCACCCCCTCTTCTATTTTTAGTCCTCTTTAGTTCCTCTTAGGTTTAAATCACCATCACACTTAGTTTAACTCCTCCATGCAATTTATCAAATTTTATTACAAGAAGACTAATTTTGCCCTGATTTCATATCCAAAAATTACCATTAGAAGTTGATATTGTGAAGCTTTTATAGCGATAGATTTTCTACAATTGCTAGAAGATTCAACCTTTATTGTTTTCAAGTTGATTACATAGTTTCAAGTGAAGAAAAGTTCTTAGTAAAAATAACTCAGACTTTACAAGCTAAGACATTATCCAGACTTAGTTCAGTTGCTCTTTATTTGTGGATTATGTCTCCCCTTTTTCCATCTTGTCCCAAAGTTTGTGCATCCTCCAAATAGATAATTTCTATAATTTATATAAAAGAATATGAATCTAGCATACTGATAATTCTTTTATCAACACACCACATGCAGTTGAGCTGATTTATGTTAGAATCAGGTTGGAGTTCTCTTGATTTTCAATATTTTTTATTAGATTAAATTTATTGTAGCTTATTTTTGTGTTAGATTAAATTTTCATATTCGTAAAAATAATTAAATTTTATAGTGAAAGAGATCTACTCCTTTTTATTTATCTTTGCTACAAAAATATAACTAGTTTTGATTTATACTTGCATCTTAGTAGATTAGTTTCCTTTCCAATTATTAATAAATTTTGTCAATAATCCTAAAAAATGTCTTAACAACTATTTTCTATCCAAAATAACATTTCTATTTCAATATCTAGATGAGTCTCTTGCATTCTAAACAATCACCTAGACAAACATAGAAACATAGACAACAGTAAGTGCATACACAAAGGTAGTAAATTATTGAACTTATTTAGTTTTGAATGGTTAAAAGCATTATCATTTTCCTATTTTAAAATATAATAATCAAAACTTACATCTCTTGTTTTATATTAGCAATCCATTAAAAATAAAAGGGTTTTATTTGTAGCAAATTAGAAAGATGGAAAAGCTAGTTTAGTTTGTTTGTGAACACAAAAATTTAGAGAAAGTGTTTCATTATTATTGTTTTAAATCATATTCTATTCAACCATTACTTGCATGAATATATTTTATTTATACATTTAGTTCATTTCATACAAAAATATTCAAAACAAACCAAAACATCTTATCTAGTTTGCACACAAGTAGAGCTATGAAAAATCAACATCTTGCATAATAGCATAGGTTTATTCTCTCCTTCTTTGCATATATTACAAACATTGAAAATGATAATAAAAAATAGTTTTTATTTAATTTAATTTTAACTTTGTTGTTCTTTTACTCTCAACACTTCATTTTCATCAAACAAGTTTTTACTTCTACAAAACCAAAAAAAGTTAAAAAACAAACAAAAATAATGTCAAAAGCCTTGTTAACACATGCATGCCATATCAATTTTTTTTTTCAATCCATGAAATAAATTGCTTCCCATATAAGCCTTGTCCATATTCAAAATCACCATACATAAAGATTGGATTCAACATTCCATCAAGCACGCTTTACAAGACATTATCTGAATAATCTCATATGCTTTTCCCTAGATTTCACCTAGTTTTATTTGGATGACCCTCTCTGAGACACCAAGTCTTATTCAACATAGTCTATTTCCTAGAGTGAGATCACCTGGTCCCACCATCATCACATAATTTGACAATATCACTGATTTGATATGTGAGGTCTTTCAATCCATTTCCATTCCTCACCTCATCGTAGATTCTTTAGCTGCACTAGAAGAGGACAAATGTATTTTTGATCCACCTATCATTGTCTTCCCTTAGAAAAAAGAACATTAATACAATGTTATTCAATCTTAGTCTCTCATCCACATCTACTTCTCCTTGGGTTTAGCCTTGTCTTATATCTTTCATATTTATTTTATGACATTGACCGAGCACAATCAACCCAACAGAGTGGACCTTTTCCCATAAGTCATCCAACCCTATCTCACTCTTTTCATTGAACATATTATTGACCAAAATCTTCACCTTCTTATGATATAAGATTCTGAAGGACCTTGGAGATCCATTTCTACATAGCTCAACACTTTAATGATCATCAAGATGTTGAGGTCTTTTGGTTCCATCATGAGAATGCATTACCACCACATATCCCAAATCTCATTCCATGAAACAATCAACCAAACCTTTAGCCCATCCATTATGTTGACTACCTTAGCTAGACCTCAAGGAGTCAAATGCATAGTTTAACATGTACTAATTTGTGTGTATATAAATTCATGAACCCGATGTGAAGGAATTCATCCTCTGCATACCCCTTTCTTCCTCTTATCCTTTCCTTTATCCATCTTCCCTCCTTACATTTATTTAGTGGGTTTCCATTTACCTTTATAATATGTTTGGATATGATATTGGTGGATCTCTTGGCCTAAAGGGCTATAGGATAATCCATCTTAGCTCTAACAAACCTTCATTGATGATTTAGAATAATATAGATTATGATACTAATGTAGAATTCCAATCTTATAATTACTCCCTTCCCAAGACTCAAACAAAGAGTGGGGTTGTTATTCAAGAGATACATGATGTATCTAAGAATTTCAAGCAATAACCATGACTCCAACACCATAACCCTCACAGATAGAGGCACATTCACTCCTTGTGTAGCTCTAGCGAACCTTCGTTGATGATTTAGAACAATATAGCTTGCGACACTAATGTAGAATACCAATCTTATAATTACTTCCTTCCCAACACTTAGACAAAGATTAGGGTTATTATTTAAGAGACACATGACATATCTGAAACCTTAATCAATAACCATGACTCCAACACCATGACCCTCATAAACGGAGGCACATTCACTCCTCATGTGGCTATTAGTCCATCCATCATCTTGAAAATATTAGATGTAGAAAACATCACCAAATATGATCACTACCTAAGAAGTATCTATCACTTATAGGATGAGTTCAATCGAATACAAGTTACTACCCACCTCTTTGGCAGGAAGCAAAACACCTCCAACCCACTGTCATCAACCAAAGGCACTATTTCATAGGGACACCTCAAGCTAACCCATTTAGGCCACCATGTCTCATGTATCCACCCATATTACCATGGAAATCCAAGGGCTTGACACCAAAACTAGTCTGAACCATCTCATTAACACCTTAGTGGTTATATTCATGACCTAGAGAATAATCAACAAGCTCTAGGTCAAGGGATGGGCCCAATACCCACCACACCAAATCATCCCTCTTCTTCTCCCATCCAAAAAACAACTTACATAACATCACAATAACAAAATTACATGCTCCGACCACCACAAGAGTACCTACCACCACAAATCCATGTCTCTCACCAATCCCTAGGATATATCCTTACTCACAGGGTACCCAACCTTGATACTTCCAAGACTTATATGGCTTATCAAATATATATTCAAAATCTGAAAGTGAGTGTATACACATACGCTCCACCATTAAAAAACTACATGGTAACTAACAACCCATTGTTCTGCACACCTCTAAGCTAGATGCCTTCCACAAACAATGCCCCAACCCCACTATAGATAAGCTATGTCCCACCTCATCTGGCATCAAGTTGCATACAAACTACACATACACCACCATATCAAATCACCAAACCTCCTATGTCTAACAACCTCCCTTTTTACCTCCACATGCAATCAAACTCCACCCATTTAGACAACTACTTTCTAGCCTATTCTTCTTCACCCTATTAGGGTTACTCTTTTCCTTCTAACAATTATCAGAACAACACCTATGTAGCTCTCCCTTTTAACACTAGTCCCGCTATAATTGTGATGGATTTTAGATATATGGGGGCCTATTTTGAATATCTCAAAAATCCTCTAACTACCAATATATGGGGGTTCTTTTTCAACACCCCCTACCCAAAATTCCTAAATTCAAAGGGGAAGGGGAAATCCTACCTTAAGATGGGGTTGTAGTGAAGATATTTCCCAAGACTCTCAAGGAGATAACATTGACTAGTAGTAACACCTCTCTAAAGGGTCTATACACTCTTTTTGTATGCATTTAGAAATGCATCATGCCTATAAATCAATCCTAGCTCGAAGAAGATAGAACATACCTATACTTTTGATTGGGAATACATTTGTTAAGCAGGGGCATAACCAATATGGTGATATGCTAAACCCGATTAAGGGATCATTTGTCACAATACATCATGCTAGGAAGGGTTCCAAAGCTTAAAATATAAAAAAATCACCCAACAATCCTAAAAGAGTTCTAGGTTTAATGTTAAATCTATTCTAATAACAATAAATTAAATTTAATCTAGTGCACACCAAAGCTTGTGGCATAAAGTGGGGGTTAGAAACAAAACAAACTAAACTAAGCATGCATAGAAGATATATACTCACATCAATGTATTTAGAGTTATAATGCATGGAATAAAGAAGCACAACTACATTATCTATCTACTCTTACAAAGGAGAAATAAAGATAGGAATACTTACCTTTGAAGATGAACCTGCCGAGCCTCAATCTCTCCCTTGGCCAAGGAGTTTCAAAAGAGATTGTTGTGGTATGTAAAGATAACAAAGATAAATCATCTCTAAGATATACAACCTATTTATACATTAAAAAGACTTCTTCACAAGACAATATTTGTATATCTAAAGAAATTATGAAACCCTAAGCTTTATTCCTCCAGTAAAATGGTCAATAAGTAGATGTTCTTTCACACTTATTCTTCTTCACTTCTCTTCTTATAAATAGTTGGAAATAAACTTGTATATGTAGGTAGATCTTTCCCTAAATCCTTTCAAAAATATCAACTATACAGGGTTGACCTGGTTGACCCTGTATGTTTTCGGGGATAATTCACTAGGTTTAAGCTAGGTCAGTCAAAAGAATAACAAACTTAAAAAGTGAAAAATATTCCTAGATTGTACATGGTTGACCTAGTCGACCTAGTACATCTAACTATCCAAAATGGAATTAAGGCAAGAAAAGGAGGATGGGAAGAGGAAAATGATTGGAATGGGTAAGGTTGAAAAGAATAAGCTTAGGGTTAATGTTTTTAGAAGATGAGTGTGTAGATGGCAAGTGAAAAAAAGGACAACAATCTTATGAAGCACCAATGGTTTGCCCACCCCTTTCCTAGTGTACCCCTTAAGGCATGCACTCAGAGAGATTGAGATTTAGTGGATTCACATAAGATACAAAATGTCAGTAATCAATAAAAGTTAAAATATTATGTGTATACATATGCCTCATTCGAAGCTCATCACATGTCACGTAAGTGCAACATGAGATGGTGCTTTGGAATAGAATATGATAACACATAAAGTTGATGTTAAGTAAAGTGTAGCAAGCAATAAATAAGATAAAAAAGATATAATTGAAAAACATATACCTTTACTTACCTTAGTGCTGTAGATAAAAAAGTAGACTACAAGAAATATGAAGGCATCCAATGTGAAGAACACTAGGCAAACCTATAGAAGTTAGTGCAAAAAATAGCTAAAAATTAATTTTTTTGGAATATAGGCATACTATAGTATAAAATATTCTCTACATCATCACGAATCCAATACATTTTACGATTTTGAAAATGGATGAGTAAAAACAAAGATGTAGATAAAACAAGGAATCTACAAAAAAATAATTGAAAATTTTAAATTTTGAAAAGTGTTTTTAAATAGGGGAAAGAGAAATAATTTTGTTATTTTGACTTATGAAGGAGAGAAAAAGAGATCTTAAAACCAAATGAGCTAGGATGGTGAGGAGATGATAGGTTAGATGAGGGGAAGCTCCAAGAGTGGCAACAGGGGCACTATAGGTAGGTAACCATGAATTTTAGGCCAATTTTTAAGTATTTTGTTGAATTTAGTGTATTTTTAGAAAAAATGTAATTTTTAACATTTATATATGTCAAAATGAAGCAAACAATAATTTTATAGGGAAAAAATATCAAAATGGGAAATGGGTTTAGAGGATTTAAGAAGAACATGATAAAAAGGTAATTTTTAAGAAAAATGTAAGGGGTCAATAGCCAAAAACAATTGGGTTGACCCAGTCGACCCAGTAAGTTGAAACTAGTCAAAATCCAAATTACCAACCCAGTAGGTGTGTGCCGACCTAGTTGGTTTTGTAGACTACTGACTTAGTACAGTTTGCCAACTGATCCAAAAAGTCTAGAATGACAATGCAGTACTAGGAAGAGGAAAATAAGAGGGTTGTCTTAGATTTTTAAGTCAACCAAGTGAAAAATAGGGAAATTATGGTCAAAGTATGTTGACCAAATAACCATAATTATACGAAAATGCATGTAAAAGTCCATAAGGAGGCTAGAATGGCCTAAAATAACTAAGGGAAAAAAGGACTGGATAGGCTAAAGATAGGCAACAATAAATGAATTAAAGCAATTTAGGCTTATTTTTTTATTATAATTATAAAAAGAATGTATTTTGACTATAAATGATATGGAGGATCTAATACATCTTTTACTATTTCTTGGTTGCAAGGATGACTCTAGTTTTGGAGATTAGTAAATATATCTTGGATACTAGATCTATTAGAGTGTCTGACCATAGGTGATACAACTAGGTTAGTAGTTGTAGGCCTAGGAGGGATAGTTGACATGTGTAAGATACCCCTGAGTTTAGATCTATTAGTCATGTTCCTTGGATGTTGGGAATGATTGACTAATAACGTTAGATGGGAGGTGGATGGGGACATGGTAGAGGTAGCTATCATGCCAGAGGATGTGCATGTCATCCTAGGGCTACCAGTGATAGGAGCACTAGTGACTGCAGGCATACCAGATAGCTTGGAAGAGAGAAGAGCCTTAGCCATGTGGTTTACAAGCTCATATATGATATTAGGAGGTAGGAAAGTTAGCATGTTTGATGTTTATGCATCATAAATTCTGGATATCCAAAAGGCTATGATAGGACTTGTGACACAACGAGTGTTATGTCATAAGTTAAATGACAAGGTACCACTATTCATGGTAGCCTTGAGTAGGAGGATTCCAGTGGAGGGCATACTATATGATCTAGGTTCTATCATCTAGGTCCAGCTCATACATGATTTATATGAGGTGCTGGTTAGAGGGCATAAATTTATAAGACCAATCATATTATTGACAACTTGGAATTATGAGAGGTTTTCCATGTATCACCCAGTTGGGTTGCCCCATGTGATCGATGATAGGTCACCTCAAGTGCAAAGATGGAGAGAGGACTAGGTAGCACAGGCCATGATTCATGTGTCAGTGTTATAGATTGTGAGATGTGTAAACATAGTGTGGTAAACATATGGATACATAGTGACTACATGGCTAAGCTGGTACACAATTGCACCTGCTACAATAAGGATAGAGGTTATTGGAAATTATACTTGGTGGATAGAGCTACATCCAATAACACATGTGCTAGAATAGATGGGCTTACCTCATCCAGTGACATTGATATTGATGCTCGAGTAATGGGCTTGACATGTGAGAGAGCCATGGGGGAGGAGGGAACTAGGGCCACTAGTGATGATGTCAATGTTCAAACCATGTCATAAGTGGCCATGGACTGGGCAAGGATGATAAGGATCAAAGTAGGAGGAGAGAGATGTAGAGGCAATGGTACTAGAGATACCATCACTAGCTCCATAATGAGATGAGCTACGACCACTGAGTACATGGCATCAATAGAGGTGGGAAGAATATGAGAGAATGGAGACTATCACCATCCCTAAGGACCAAATAGGTGAGCTAGAGGAGAGTTGGATGATAGAGAGGCCACTCAAGTGTAAGTTGAGGTAGACATGAGCCATGATAGTCAAATTTGAGCTTAGGAGGTAACATAGATAGGTAATAAAGATGATTAAATTATTGTTTAAGTTTTTATTTTAAAATATAGACTAGAGGTAGATAGATATTATGAGATATGATAATGATCTAATATCTATCTGGGTGTGATTTTGTAGGCATTGTTGAGGTTGAGAGGAGATATGGGGGTCCCTTATGATGGGATCACTTCATGACATCCTAGATGAGACTTTGTAGCCATATGACCCTACTGTATTAGAGGACCCCAGTGTACCATCTACCCCAACTCAAGTAAGCTAGTTTAGATTAGTAGGGGAGGTAGAGACATAGATATGAGCACAAAGGGAGAGGATGTAACCATTATTAAAGATGGGTGTAAGTGATATATGGGCATGGTAGTCCCTAGTAGAGGAGAGAGTTATGCATCTAGATATAGTGATGTAGATGACATAGGCACATCTGATGATGTAGACCTAGTTGACGTAAGCTCATATAACAACCCAGACCAAGATGGCTTAGGCATAGGTGTAGATAAGACATCTACAGGGACATGTAGATAGATTGAGATCTCAAATGAACTCCTTACAATGTATTATTTAGAGGAGTTAGACTAAGGCTTGAACAAGTGGTATGGCTAGGCCATGAGATAGATAGGATGGGGCCCAACCAAAGGGCTAGAGCATTGTATATATGGTTGTACTTGTTGTATTTAAAAATCATGAGATGTATATCTGATGTATCATGGTGGCATATTGTTATTGGTTGTGTATGTTTTTATTATTATGGTTGTGGTTATGGATGCTTTGGATATATTTCTTTATAGCACATGTATATAGTTTTTTTTTGTATATACTATAGGAAATATATGAGATGTGATTTTTTTTTTAGCATTATGTAAAACACATGCATGGTTAAAAAGAAACGAGAAAAAAAACTTGGTAAAACATAATCAATAAAAAATATTCTATACACTATTTCAAGTTGGAAAATGTGTAATAACAAGAAAATGACTAAGTATAAAGAACCAAGGGATGGTAAAACAAGATGGTAAAAAAAAATTGTTCTTAAACCAAAGTGAAAGATTTTTGCACCAAATTAAAATAAGTAAAATCATACTAAATCATGTTGGAAAGTATGAAAACAAAGTAATAAAATGGAAGGTATGAAAAAGGGCACAACTGGTATAAAAATAAATTAATTTAGTCAATCAATTATACTATATCATGTTGGGAAGTATAAGAGAAAAATAACATTGGTAAAAGATTGGTCTTAAATTTATCACACTAATTCAAGCTGGGAAGTATGAAAAATTCAATAAATAGTTGTATTCTTACATGCAATCATAAAATAAGAAGATAAAAGAGAAAGAGAAATGAAGTAAGCATAAAAGATATGAAATCAAAATAGGAATCATGTCAATGACGTGTAACTTCATAATCAATCACATCTTATCTCATAATTGACACATGTAATTTTATTTCTGATTTATATTATTAATTTTTTTTTAGGAATGCCATGTCCTATCTGTGGTCTTACACTACAACTCACAAAGAGAAAACCACTGGGGTGGAAAAATTAGGGCAATCGGGTAACAAAGGATGTGGGTAATAGGAAGTGAAAATGTGTTAATTTGTGAGGATGGTTGGATCCTATCCATGATCTTATAATGCAACTCACAAATGAAATACCAAGGGGAGTGATTAGTAATCAAAATAATTATTTTCAAGAGGAAATATGAGGGAAATAGAGAATGAAAAAGGGAGTGTAAAAATCAAGACTTAGGCATCCTATGAGAAGACCTTAAGAGGCAAGAGGCATACTAAGGACATGAGAAGAGACTAAGAGACTAGTGACCATCAATGTACAAAAGAAACATGTTCGTTATAGACATAAAGCTTTGTAGGCAAATATGTGTGATACTAAGATCGACTCATGAAGGTAGATTGATACAAAAAAATTAAAATAGACCTACCTTCCCATGATGTGTTCCATGTTCCTCAAGACCCCTTACAAAGCCATCAGTCCACTACTAAGATTGGGTACTTGTGTGAGAAAGTAGGTATCACTAAAAGATTTTTTTTAATTCTACTCTTCTAATCTACTGGCCTACCATACCCTAAAGGATCTTGGCTTTAACGTGAGGCCAACTATGGAGTTTGAGCTTCGACGAGAAGGAGACGTGCTTTGAATTACATCTTTTAGTGTGATTTATCTTTTAAGAATATTTTTGCCTTTTATATCATTGCCTTTTGTTTAAATTATTTGGATTTTAAATTTTTATGGATTTTTAAGATTCCTCCTCCATACGAATTTGAAATGACCAATAATGAGAGATGTAGTGATACACACGAATGAGCTTTAGGCTAAAGCTAAAAGAAGTTAAGTAACGAAAGACAAAGACTGACTAGGACACTTAGGCTTAACAATGAACTAACATGTGAACTCAAGTCTCAATTGTGTATATGCTTAGATTGCGAAAAAGGAAGAGAAAAAGGATATCCAAAGTGGACCAGTAAAAGGAAAGTATAAGGAGATGCATTGTTTGCTAACTGATCACATGGTAAAAGGAGATAAGGACCAAAGGGAATAGGGTTTGTATAACCAAGTCACAATGATAATTATCTACTAAAAATAAAGTTAAGAAAACAAACAATAATGAAAACACAAGAAGAGAGTTTTGAGAAAAACTTAAGAAAGAAAGAGAAATTAATAATAAAGAAATATAATTATATGCAAGGATAAGAAATATATAGTATCAAAAATTAAGGAATCACCATATAAGAAAAATATGAATTTAACATAGCATCAAATGATATAACAGATAGATAAAAATAAAATTAGAGCACACATTCAATCAAAATGTAAATGTAAAGGCACCATGCATGTGCTCATAGATAATGATAAATCTACCCACACACATTATCCAAGACATTAGAAAAGTCTCTATGAAGCTAGATACAAACTGCTACTAATGTCTCATCAATCTTTGTTGAAAATTAGGAAAAGAATTATCTTCTAATCTCCTCAACTAAAAAAAGTAAGAATGCTCAAAGGATTGTACTAAGGAATAAAATCATGCAAGGGATGCTCAGGAGAATGCATAGGAGTGGGATCTATGGGAGATACAGGAATCATCAGTGGAGAAGGATCCATGGGTGAGGGACTTAGGGGTGGAAAAGGGTCCACAGGTGAGGGAAGGTCCACAAGTGAAGGAATCATAAGGAGAGGCATAGAAGGTGACAAAGGTACCACAGGAGGAGATGAAACCACTAGATGTGGAGCCATGGGAGAAGAAGGAGGAGCCTTATTATGGGAATGACCTATGGGAGGGACAGAAGAAACTCTGGGAATAGTTACAAGGTGATATTTAAAGTGTTGTTGAAGGATGTGGCAATGATTAGTGTGATGGGAGCCACATCAGTGCCATAAATAATATAACTCACCATACTTAGGTATATATTTAGATAAAACCTTCAGAAGAGGCATGGATTTGTGTGTGGTAGGAGAGGAAGGATGAAAATTATCAATATATTATCATAGCTTGCGATAATGGGTGGAAGAATGATTATCTATTCTATGGAAGCAACATATCTGCTTGTGAGTGTTCTAAGGAGAAAAAATCATAGAAGGAGGTTTAATAGGAGTGAAAGAAGTTGGATAATACTCATCGACCCATTTGGTAGGCAGAGGATCCATCTTAGGCAAAAGAAGCAAACCATCACCAAGGGAAAGTGGTGATGGAGGAGGAATGGAACTAGGCTCATTGTAAGGAGCAATGGGATGAGAAGCAGGGGTAGGCTCAACAATAGTAGAAACGAAAACAAACTCAACTATAAAAATAATAAGAATGGGTTTAACTATAGTGGGAGTGGGAATGGGCTCTAATAAGGGCTCTACTGAGGGAGGAATGGGATCTACAAAAGGTCTAATGAGGGTCACCCTAATCTTAGGAGTAAACCAACTATGGTGATTAGGGAATCTAGTAAAACATTAAGGCCCAATCATAGCATGATCCATGAGCATACTCTTATGAGGCTCCTCAAAACATAAAGGTGTTATTGCCATCTCTACCCTATGACAAAGAGGAAAAATAATAAAACTAAGAACTATAAATGAAGGAATATGGGAAGATACATGAAAAGATTAAAGTAAAGAAGAATTGTAATGGATAATCTTGCCATCACGGGCCTTGATAAGATTGATTAAGAGTGGATCATCTAAGGAATAACCATTATTGTAATTCGAAGTGTGAAGATAAATGACACAAGTAGGGATAACCTTATCATCTGAGAAAGTACGGTGAATAGAATTCTGAGTCTTGGTTAAAACTATGGGAACATCATCGTAAGGAGGCTTACAAGAATGAGGTTGTAAGGAAGCAAAAAACTATGAGATGAGATGAGGTGAGAGATCAGAAGTTTTAATCTATAGGTTAATCTCATTGGAATCATCATCATCAAAATCTAAGAGGTTTGGAGGAATTTTTCCAATGAGTTTGGGATTCCCTTTGTAACCTCAGGTTGAATTAGTGGGAAAATTAAGATGTTACAACTCATAAAATGAAATTTTAGGCAAAGGTTTCAGAGTAGGAATCTTGAAAACACCACAGTCTTAGAATTATTCAAAATTATAAGGGTTAGTATCATCCTGAATCCTATAGATGGATCCACTATGAGGGACTTTAACACATTGGCAGGTGGAAGAAGCAATAGCTCTCATACGGTGAGTCCACAACCTACCAATCAAGATGTTATAAGAAACATGAAATTTAAATATCATCACCTCCATGTGAATGGTGATAGGTGGGATAGTAATGAGAAAGCATACACAACCTAGAGGAGACATTTGCCTTCTATCATATCTTTGGTAGGTGCTACATATAGACTTGAGATTACATTATGAATATCCAAGGGTCTTAATGAAGTTAAGAGAGGAAATGCTGGTGTTGGAACCCTCATCAATCAATGCATGCTTAACTTGGATATCACCTATTTGAACACTAATGAATAAGGGAGGATCATCTGCACAAAGCAGAATCTCATCAAGAATCATAAAAGCTAAAGGAAAATTTAAAGAAAAAAAAGTGTTTATAGTTTCATCAATATTGATCAACATTTATTTACATTGTTGTAATATACTATCCTTAAATCCAGATAAGGATGCCCTCCATCCTATTGGGGGAAGATGAGGGACATTCATCTCGAATAATAGTTGCATAAGATGGTTTCTATGATGTGAATTACTCATAAGATCAAGAAATATAATCAAGGATGGGAGATTAGTAAGCTCCATAATGGGATCCCACTCATCATAACCCATAATAAGGTTGTTAGATATAGGTGTGTAATGATTGAAGAGGTATTCAGAAGGAGGAGATGAAGTATATTGAAATTTATGTTGGTAGGAAGAATGTTTAGAACAAGGTTGAGAATCATGTTGAGATGATAAAGTAGCTGATTCAAGTTGATTTTGAGAATTGGTAGAAAATTTATTAGTAGAAATTTGAGTATCATTATTGTTAGAAGATGACAAAAGAGTGGTTGAAATATAATAGGAAGTGTTATCTAAGGGACAATTATAAATTAGATCATCAAAAGTAATAAGTTCATCTTGCCCCAACTCATTCAAATGAGTTGGAGAATAATCTTGGATAACATGATATGTTCTAGATGAAGGAGGAGTGTAGATAGGTTGAGAATCAATAAAAGCAACCACCCTTCACATATTAGTCATGCTAACCACATTCTATTTATAAGTGGGTTTAACAAGACTTTCTACGTTATTGGTGGAAGGGGTGGCTTTGTCTTGATTGTCTTGGATAGGTTGATGATTAGGAAGAGGGTCTTTGTAGATAGCCAAATAAACATTTGCTTGATTTAAGGCTTGAGTTTTATCATGTGTTTTAAAATCTTTAAAATCAATTTCATAATTTTTTTGACACTTTATAATGATATAATCATGATCAAAATTAGGACTGAGAAAAAAGCCCATAGATAAATTACTAAGTTGTCTACAGGTCTCATGAGAATGACCCCAACTAGCATGAAACCAACAAAACTTGTTAGGATCATACAAGGATTTCATAGGATGGGTAGGGTCAAGTTCTCATGGAAGAGGCCTAGGTAGATGCTTAAGCAATTCAAATGAGGATATAGGTTTATGAACATTACATTTTTTTGGTGAAGATAAATGAGGATTGGTATATTTTTGAGAAAGAGGGGTTGGTTCCGACGAAGGGGTGGGAATGATAGCTTGAATATTGTGAATGGTGTCATATGAATCTGTAACACCATCATTGGTAACATTGTGATTTTTATTCTTAAGAGATGAGGACCTATAGAAGGTTGGGGTGGATCGAAATGACATATAAAGAAATCTTATCATTTAGCTTGGTCAATAGCCTCTTTTAAGGTACGTGGAGAGAGAGTGCAGACTTGATATTGAAGTTTAGGGAAAAGGGGATTGGTAAAGAGATGGAAAAGATTATCATTAGCCATGTTATGTTCAAATTTATTTGACAAAGTTTTCCACCTTTTAACAAAGGCTTGAGCAGTTTCATTTTCAAGTTGTTTGCAATTTATGAAGTGGGCCAAAGTGTTTTTGGGAATATCACTAGTTTGTAAGTATTGGACTAAAACATTCATTAAATCCTCCAAACTAGTAATGGAATGATTTCTAAGTTGGTTGTACCAATCAAAGACATCACTAGTGAGAGTTTTGGCTAAGAGTTTGGTAGAGGCAAAGGTGTTCAATTTGACCCAATCCTTATAAATATTTCCAAATGTTTTAAGATGAAGTGTGGGATCGGTTGATCCATTATAAGAAATTGTAGGTGTGATACCTCTTATATCAATGTTAGCAATTTGAGTGATGAGAGGTTAATTTTGGAGATGCTTAATGGTTTTATGTATAAAAGGAAGTTGAGGAATGAGATTGACTTGAGAATCTCAAAGAAGAAGAGGGGGAACATTTTATTTATATATGCCCCAAGCCATTGGTTGAGGATGAGATTAAAGATGAAGAAGGTAGTTTTGCATTCTCATCATTTGATTTATGTTATGAGCTTGAAAGGTATACATTTGATTAAATGTTTGTAATAATAGTTGATGTGTTTGATTAGCATTATTAAAAGCATTAGAGTTGGTATTAGTGGCTTGGGTACCACTATTGGTGTTGATAGGAGCTTGAGAGGAATTATGAGAATGTGAGGCACTAGTGGAAAAATTTGCTTGTGTAACAAAAGATGGACTAGTGAATGGTTGAGAAGAAGAAGAACTAGTATCATGATTACCTTGGGTATCAAATGATGCACAAGTGGAAGGACTAAGGATAGTGGATCTTATGAGAGGCCCACTAGATGTACAACCTACCATGTTAGTGGATATACTAGGCATGGAGGTGGAATAAGTAAGATAAGAAGAGGTCATGGTTTGAGAAAGGGTCATAATCAAAGGAAGAGGTTGAGAGTAAAAGAAAGTGGTACATTCAAATCCAGTTGAGAATGTAGGAGTAGGTGAATGAGGTTATTCAACTTAACCACTAATCATAAGATTGTAAATGGTAAATGGATCCTTTCTTCGATGTTGAGGAAATTTAGAGATAAAGAAGAGCATTTTAGGGGTATACTCTAATTTGAGTTGGTATTCTAATAAGAAGAGAGGATTATGCTATGAATAGGTATTAGGAGGGGTCCCATAGTTTATTATGCGAGTGGAAATATGAATATTACTAGCATCCACGAGAGTAGCTCTACTCTGTCTATATGAGACCCTATGAGGGTTGGTAAAATTCATCATGTCTACTAACTACAACTTAGAATTTTCATCAAATAAAAATTCCATAATGAAGGGTAGGAAAGAGAGATGAGAAATCAAGAAAAAAGAAAATGATAGAAACTATACAGGGTTGATTAGGTTGACTTAGCACAAAAATAGGGTCTAAAAACTATACATGGCTGACTAGGTTGATCTAGTATAGTGAACAAGGATTGAAAAAAGATGAAACAAGGTATGCAAATTATATAGGGTCTACTAGGTTGATCTAGTATAGTGAACAGAGGCTAGAAAAGGTACATAGTCAACTGGGTCGACCTAGTACAATAGAAATATAAATTTAAGAAGCCTATAACAGATTTATAAAAAGAAACATGATAAATTTTTCATGCAGTTTGAAAATAAATAACTTAAAGAAAATAAATAGTCAATTAGATTAACACCAACCAATCTAATTAAAACACACAACACAAAAACTTTGCACCAACGCTGGCTAATGCAAGTTTTTTCAATACAAAATATAATTGAGCAGAGAGTAAAGAATTAACTTGGAAAGTAAAGATCTAACTAATTGGTCAACCTAAATGTTAATTAGATTATTAAGCTATGATTTTAAATGTGATGGGAAGTTGGTTATAATTAAGGAACTAGAATAACAATCTAAGGATAGTTTTAGGTAGTTTGGGCTGAAAGATACTATAGTGGCAATGATACAAGCTTGGTATTGAGTCCTACCCCCTCACTTCACACACTGTAGTGATAAGGGTGTCGGGTGATTAGCCATAATATACCATTAACCATGCTTTATACTTAACCAAAGTATCAAGTCAACTTCCCTCTTAATGATGAAATCCAAGTAGGTTGGCCTTGGGTAAAAAATGTTAAAATACTTGTTTAGATTATGTGATTTGGTTGTGTGTGCATAAAATAAAAAATATTGAAATAAACGATTAATTAAAAATGACAATTAAACTATATGATCTATTCTAAGCATGAAAGCAACAAGAAAAGAAAGTGAGTTAATTACTAGCATATAACATTACTTTTAACTTTAAAATAAGGTACAATGTTGATATGGTAAATAATGTATGCAAAAAATATAGAACAAGGTCAAACCTGTAATGCAAAAGTAAGGTTTAAAAATGAACAGGTTTGACAGAGTCGAACCATTTATCCAAACAACACACAAAACATAAAACTAGGTCAATAGTGTCAATCCAATTGACTATACAAGGGAAATTTTGAAGTCTAGAAATTGTAAAAGGAAAGATTGTAAAGAAATAAATAGAAAGATAGAAAGGAACCTTGGTGGATTAGAGATGTACAACATTAAGATTGATGCTCAGTAACCTTGATATATGCTTGTAAATTCTACTAACTGGGTCGACTAGGTCAATCAAGCTTTATAAAAACTTGCTACTGAGTGTCTAAAAAGTACAAGGTTAATTAGATCGACCTAGTATGCTAAATTTGATGTCTGAAAAAGTATAGGGTTGACTAAGTCAACTTAGTAGTCTAGATTGGATGTCTGAAAAGTTGAAAACTTGTACTGGGTTGACAGGGTTGATTTAGTAACCTATACTTGAAAATCTGTGCACATAAGTCAGATACTGGGTCGACAAATTTGATCTAGTATGGAAAATATATGATAAAAATAATGATGAAAGAAATAAAATATTATGAACAAATCCTGTAAGGTTTAATTCACATCAGGTTGACTATAATGTATGCAATCAGAAATGCATCATGTTTATAAATCAATATTGGCTTGGGGAAGATAGAGCATACCTACATTTCCGATTAGGAATACATTTGTTAAATAGGGGCATGATCAATATGGGGATCCTATAGACCCAATTTGGGGATCACTTGTCATAATACACCATGCTAGGAAGGGTTCTAAAACTTACAATCTAACACAATCATGCAATAACCTTAAAAAAGTCCTAGGTTTAATGTTCAATCTATTATAATAACAAAAAAATAAATATAATCTAGTGCACACCAAATCTTGTCACACAAAGTTGGGGTTAAAAATAAAACAAACTAAACTAAGCAGGCATAGAAGACATATACTCACAACAATGTATACATAATCTTAATGCATGGCATAAAGAAGCACAATTACATTATCTATTTACTCTTACAAAGGAAAAATAAAGTTAGGAATACCTACCTTTGAAGATGAACCAATCAAGCCTCAATCTCTCTCTTGGACAAGGTGCTTTGCAAGAGATTGTTGTGGTATGTAAGGATAGCAAAGATAAATCAGCTCTAGGCTATACAACCTATTTATGCATCCAAAAAATTTCTCCACAAGACAAGATCCATATATCCAAAAAAAATATGGAACCCTAAGATTTATTTCTCAAGTAGAATGGTCAATAATTAGATGTTCATTCATGCTTATTCTTCTTCACTTCTCTTCTTACAAATGGTTGGAAATGAACTTGTATATATAGGTGGATCTTACCCTAAATCCTCTTGAAAATTTTGACTGTATAGGGTCAACTATATGTTTTCGAAGACAATTAACTAGGTCTGAGCTACGTTGGCCAAAAGACTAACAAACCCAAAAAGTGAAAACTACCCCTAGACTGTACAGGGTCGACTCATTCGACCAAGTATAGTCGACTATCCAAAAGGGAATTAAGGTAAGAAAAGGAGGATGGAAAGAAGAAAATGATTGAAATGGGTAAGGCTAAGAAGAATAAGCTTAGGGTTAATATTTTTAAGAGATGAGTGTGTATATGGAAAGTGGTAAAAGGGATAACAATCTTATGAAACACCAATGGTCTACCTACCTCTTTCTTGGTATATCTCTTAAGGCATGCACTCAGAGAGATTGAGACTCAATAGGTTACTGCAAGATACAAAGTGTCAGTAATCAATAAAAGTTAAAAATATTATATGTATAGACTTTTGACAACTTATGACTAAGTTCATCCAAGATTTTGAGATGAACAAACTTCTAAAGACTGGCATATACAAGTTTTTACATATCAAGTAAGAATACAATGAATCTGCCACCCATTTCATCAAGATATGGCAACAGGTCCTATACTCTTTTGCTAGTGCACCCAACATGGACCAATAGGAATTATGTGATCTCTTACTTCATTCCCTCAATAAGGAAACAAGGGAAGATGTTCTAAATTTCTCATCTAGTTCATATGAATAAGCCCTTGAGAGTGTATTATGCATTGACCAGGAAACCATCCCCAATGGGTGAACTTATGGGACCAATAGGAGCATCATCACCCCTAGCCAAAATAATGGGGATCTCAAAATACAAATCCAAATAAATCAAATAACCAAGGTCCCAAAATCTTGAACTACAATAGGAGCACTACCACTAATGGCATCTCTGATCAAACCAAGAAATAAAGCCCCATAAATGATAGTTAATATCAACCTAAAAATAACACCAACAACACTAACAACATAGGGGTCAGGAATTAAAGTCCCCCTCACACCATCCATGCAGTTGATTTTAATCGATCTCTGCCTCATAATATTCAATACAAAAATCATATACAAAACCAATACCAATCAAACAAATAATATCCCTACTTCCAAAAGTAAAACTATTACCCACGCAACAACCAATAGGCATTTGGATAACAAGGACAAAACTTGAGACCTAGGGACTACAACCCTAACATATATTACCTCTTCTATAGAGTCATGGGTCATGATACTTAGATTTGTAGAGAGTTTAACAATTTCATATAAAGGCTCTCATAGGAACAAAGTTAAGCATTTGTGATGTTCCTAAGAAATGCCAATGCAAATACCCAAACCACCTCAAGTGGCCCCATTGCTCCCTAAAATCAAAACCTATAGATCTATCACAACCCTTTCCCCAACCACCAAACACACATTACTCAATTTCAATAGTAGAGTAACTTGTAGGGTCACCCCATTCAACACAACCAACCTATGGTGATAGGCACCCATGATGTCAAAGCTTCTACCTTAGAGATTTTAAACCCTAATGTGGTTCCTCAATTAGGAGTACAAGGTAAAACCAAGATGATAGGATTCATGGAGTTAAAATTTGAAGAGGAGGTGAACATTATAATTTAAACTAGATAGTATCATCTTATGGTCATCCACCCCTCAAACATTTTTTAAATAGAGACAATCCCAAGCTCATAGTAAACAATGACCTAATCTATGACCTGACTAAAACATTCTCCCACATTTCATTTCTAATCTTACTCAATAACTCCCTATTCATCGATCAACCTTGATTGATGCCCTAGGACTGGGACACCTATCTAGAGTCACTCTTCCCCCTCAAGCTTAGAATAACCACATTGATTTGGACATATTCCTACCTGGTCAAGAGTCATAAGATACTAGCTAATTCTTTGATCTACAAAACCTCATACATGACTCTGAACTAGAAAGAGAGGAGATCTATCCTTTTTCCTACAAGTATGGATATACAAAATCTATGTGAAGAGAGCCATGGTTGATGACAGAGCGACTGTGAACATCATCCACTTTTCCTTCCTACAAAAGATTGGTTATGAGGAAACCAACTATTCTAAAACATGCAACACTCTACAAGTCTATGATAGTCTCAAATCTAATTTTGTTAGGACTATCATATTCCTAGTCACATTAGGTCCCAAGATGGTACTAATGGAGTTCCATGTCATAAAAAAGGACACCAATTATAACATGATCTTGGAGAGGACCTTGATACGTTGAATGAGGGCCATTCCTTCTACCTTATTCTATCAAGTCAGGTTCTTACACTTGGGGAGGGTTTTTTTATCTCAAGGGGATCTTAAACCCTTTAATATGTTATAAGATACCATACACAAACAATATGGGTTACACATCAATTAACACTTACCTATCAATGGGGTCATGGAGCCCCCATAATTAGATGATGTTATTGGATCCTCAAAGCCTAAGGTGGTCATCCTAAAGAAAGGGGTAGAAATACCCCAGGATTTATTAAAAGATAAACCAAAAGAAAATGACATAAAAATAACTGAAAAGGTTTATGACTTAGAACCAATCATCGATATGGTAATTTACACCATGTATGCTATTGAAATCATCAATCTCCTAGAGAAGGACATTATTCTAATTCTCCCATTCAATCAACGAGTAGGGACCTATGAATTTTCTAGGCCCTAAGGTCAATAGCCCCAAGAGGAGCTATATAGACTCCCACACCTTTGTATGGAAGAAATGCCTAGGGACAATGAATCTCCCCTCCACAACAACCGTCTCAATTGTCATCACCAAGGCAAACTAAGGGCCAACTATAAGGAAATAAAATTTAAACCGTGTTCCACTCTTGTCACTTTTGAACCACTTTAGAGTATGTTGGTAGACCCTAACATGATAGGACCATACCAATTTTCTAGGGTCCCTAATAAGTCTTGGTTAATCCCTCTGAATATGTTAATTTTCCTCCTTCAACCCGCACCTAGTCTTATTTATTGTCACACTCAAAACCCACTGATGGTCAACTAAGTCATTTCCCCTTCCTAGGTCATCCCAGTAATCAGGGAGGAGGATTGCACCATGGCTATCGACAGGATAAATATCAATATTAGAACCCACAATTACCCACATACTCTTGGGGAAACCCCTCTTGTATCCACCATAAAGGAGGACCCTAAGAAGTTACTCATCAAATTCCTACAAGCTTTCCCCCACATAAATGTTGACCATTTTTTGTCACCATGGAATAAAAACATCCAAATCTCAGTTTAAAGATTCATATTTAGAAGAAAAGGGTTTTCAAAGTTCTATTATAATTTAATATAAGTGGCTAAGTCAGGAAGAAAGTAAAGGAATTAACAAATATTCAAAAAATAGTCTTTGAACTCAAAAATTTGTCTAAGTGTTTAACTCTTTGGATTATGTGTGTTGCGATTAATTAGAGATTGTGCAAATGATAATATTTATAGAGGCTTTGGGTCTTCAAAACAATTTTCCTGATGAAACATAAAAAGGAAAGCCTAAGGAAGTATTTGCAAAGAATTTGTCTAAGTCTTTTCTTCATTAGAGATTCTATGAAGGCTAGTTAAATTTTTTATTTTGAATAAAAATTTTGAACACCAGGATATGTCATGATTTTTACACAAAGAGGAAAAATTCTGACACTTAGTCAATCCTTTGAAATTTATCCAGAGCCACATGTCACATTTTTGCTTAACATGACTTAGCCATTTTTATTTAAAAGTTGTATGGCAGGTCAAGAAAATGCTTTGACACTTAGCTATTTTGGGGTTATTTTATCTCCTAGTGACAACTTTAGAAGGTGACAAGATCAAATTTAATGAGCCCCTAACAATTTTTTGATAGCTTCCTAATTTATCAGTCACAATACGACTCTAGTCTAATCAAATGGTGCCACATGTTGATCTCCTAATGGTCTCAAGGCTTTTTTAAATACCTTTCGACACAATCAATTTTCATGAAGTTTCCTAACAATATCCACATTAGCAAAGTAATAGGCAAGCAAGTTAGCAGGATGCTTCTACATGTCTTAATTCTAGTGATCCAGAGTCCTAGAACCATCCATATAAGTTCAAAAAATCTAGGCTAGTGAGTTAGCAAGATTAGGATGATGTCATATGGCATAATCTTATTGATCTGCTCGATATTTTTTTGTAGTCTAGACATGATATCAGATCCCCAACCTAATGGGTGAGCAGGATGGCACCACTTGGTTCAATATAATTGCTCTATAACCCTGAGGCAGTTTGTATAGCCTAGACCATGACACATGGTAATGATTGAATCCAAAGACATAAAAGGCCCAGAGAGTGATAAAAATGCCACATAGCCATGGAAATGATGAAAGAAAATGGTATATCTAAAGCCCATGAGTGATGAGAGAGATTTCATGTGGCAGGGACCCCATAAAGGCAAATCCAATTATGCAGCGAAGGCAAAGAAAAGAGGGCTGAGGGGAATGACATGGGCAATGACATAAAACTCATAGCAAATGAGAGAATGCTATGTGGCATCTACAGATGTACCCAAGTCAAGTTATTAAGTCACAATAATTGACTAAGTGTTGAAAGGGGGCCCTAAGGGAAAAATATACTCAGGATCAAAAAATTCCATGATGAACCTCATGTCAACATGTGGCTAGATTCCTCCACTTAAGAATTTGTTGGAATCCATGTTGGCATTGATTGAGGCAAATTTGATGCCCATTTCTCCCATTCATATGTCAAAATCATGAGTAGATTGTGTAATTACATTTGATTCAGAAAACAAATGACAGAGTGGCTTGGCATGCAAATCATGTCATAGCTCAACATAAATGCTAACAAAACGATGAAAAGGCAATAAAATCTAGCCCTATTCATCATAAAGGTGAGTGGAGAATATGCACATAAAAGACAAGCTATAAGATTAAGGAGACATGGTAGTTAGTTATGCAAGCATGGATCTAGAAATCTCGAGATCCCTACTACCTCAACCCCCCTTCCCAGATCATCATGAAGTTTGTAACCTCCCTGATAGTGGGTAAGACTAAATTAGACTCGAGATTTGAATATTTGGCCTATAAAAATAAGAAAAATTATCATTGAAAAGAGACCCTTTTTAAAGATATAAATGCTATATAAATTGGTCCATCCTTAATCCCTCTTTTGGGTATGACTAAACTCTACCCTTTTATTACTCTAACTTCAAGCCTTTTGAATCAATAGAAATTAAAATTTACCTTCTTCAAGATGATATGCTTGTGTGAGTTTGACGCTTAGTTGATCTACATCTATGATATAAGTTGTCCTTCCTTTTGTATGTCCTTTATTTTTACCTTGCTATTATTAGGCTGATTTCATATAGGTCATATGTTGGGTTAAAATTCTCCAAGTTATTGGATTGTTGTGGAAAATCATCGATTATATTTGACACAAAACCTTTCAATCATTTCTTTAAGTCCTATGCATAGAATCATAACCCCCATAGTAAACATTTATGTATGAAGAGCCTAATTTGAAGAGAGTGTAAGAGAGTTTCAATCCATATTGAGTCACATAGTGCTGTCAAGAAGCTGGTGTAGGTATCATAACACGTTTGGTGTATCACCTTTCTTCGATCTTAGGCTCAATTATGTTTTCTTTCTCTATTTTTCTTGTAAGTTCAATAACATTAGTGTTAGTCTTAGGTGATCCATCAAGGGAAACTGACCTTTTCTAGAGGTTCACTTAAACCATAGGTGACCCATAGCCTTGGGGTGTTCCCATTGTGTTTATTGGGTGAAGAGATGTGAAACACCTCCTCAAAGGGTACAACTCAACGTGACAATAGTTTATGGCATGCCTGGTGGAACCATGCCATGTTCGATGTTCCTTACATCATCTATTGAAGAATTTTGGTGTCTTATTAATTGCATCTTGCCTTTCAGAGGTGGTTTTTACAAACACTAGTGATGACTCTGAGTCTACTTCAGCTGGTTTTAATAGCCAAGATATCCTTTTTAGGTAAAAATTTAAGTGGTTTTAGTATATTTGTTGTTAAATCAAATTTTAATGTTGGAACTCCATGAGATACCTCTTATATGGCTGGGTTTAGGGGATATTCTAAGTACTTTATGCCTCCTTATAATGAGTGTTATCCTCCCCTTCACCATCAGTACTCTAATCAAGATTTTTAACATGTCTACTAGCCATTTGGTGAGCCAAATCACTCCAATGTATCTCTATGTGATCCAAGTCAGCCTCTTCATACTCCTAACTTATCTCAGCTTGTTGACATTCTCTCAAAATCCAAATGGTACTTACCTTGTTGGTAACCCCATTACTAATAAACATGTGCATATGCAAGGAGAGAAATGGTTATTAAGGTATAGGGATCCAAACTTAAATCTAAACTTTTAAAAGCATGCCACTAAGATAGATCAATCCTCAAAAATCCACCTCCTCGTGAGCCTCAATATTCTCAACCATGACAACCTTTCTAGACTAGACATCCTACCTTCAAGATGCCAAGTCTTGGTAAGACCACTCCCAAACAAGAAAAGAGAATGGTTAAAAAATCTAAACTAACTAGAATTCCAAGTTTCAGAGGCTCCCATTCTTTGAAAGCTATGCTTGTGCAAAGTTCATCCATTCTTCCTCAAGTCCCTCAAACTCCTTAATGAAGTAAGCTTTTAAGTTTTAGGAGTGTTTATTCAACCCCAATGCTAATTCAAGAGTAGCCCATAATGTTGTATACTCTTGTTTCACCAATTGGACCTTCTTTCCCTCCCACCATCTCCCTTTTCAAAGGAGGACCCATTATATAGAGAACAAGTGAAGATCATCTAGACGAAGAAGAGAGTATTTCAAGTGAGTATGATGAGAAAATAATTATTGGCAGCCCTCTTTGTGTCACTAAATCATAAAAAAACAAACCCATTGAAAGAGTAATATGAATATGATCAGCTAGAGTAGTAGAACAATGAGTAAATGGATAAGGATGAAGAGGAGGAAGATAGTCTTGATAAAGAGAGGCCATGTTTTTTTAGTCAAGGTTGCATTCAAAGGCAAGATGATGAAGTGCATTAATGGATGAATGATCTTCTATTTAGCATGGAAGAAGAATAAGGTTAGTCTAGTTGGCATGGGTTTGATCTTGATGAAGAGGAAATAGAGCTTAAAGCCAAGAGCATCACTTTTCATAGCCAAGAAGAGTTGGAAGAATGTCTTATGTCATTTTAAGGGATCAGAGTATAGGATGTGTGAGACATTTTAGTCCTTCCCAATGAAAATCCAATGCAAATTTAGTTCCAAGACAACCTAGTTTAGACTCTTGAGGAAGACTTACAATCTAATTCAAATAGGAGGTAAGAAATCATTCTTGAAAAGAGCAAAGAAGAGTTGGAAGAAGAATACTTTTGGGATGAACTAGAAGACTTATGCTTAAACCTTGACATTAAACCAACATCCCTTCAAGAATAAACCAATGAGAAACATAAAATATAGGTGGAAGTGGATGTGCTTCCAAGTCAATCACATGTGCTTTGAGAAGAGCATCCTAATCAATAGGATGATACAGAAACTAAATGTAAGTATGAGAGAAACCTTGACTGATCAAGCTTTGTCTTGAAAAAAAGATGCCTTATCAAGTACATAGCTTGATTGGAGGCTATGAAGGAGAAGCCATCACAAGTTGTGCTCAACCCAGAGCATAAAATTGAGAATCAAGAAGGTAAAAAACAACTTTCCTATCCACTCCAAGACAACTACATTTCTAGTCAACTTGAGTGGGTGAGTTTATTTTCATCCTCGAAGAAGTATATCATTGGTACATTGATAATCCAATCCTTCTCCACCTTTAGTTTGTTTCCCTCAAACATGAAAAGCATTCTATATTAATAGGAAAGGGCAACTATTTTATGGAACTAATCAATGGTTTTATTTAGACAACCTTTTGATTGGTTAGTTTAAGGTAGTTTAGATACTTTTATTTCCTCCAAGTGATGCTACATATTAGTTTAGTTTTTTTCCTTTCCCTAAGTGCTTTTTCATATTTTTTCTTGTTCCTTAATTTTTGTATTTTGTTGTCCATCTCAAGGTGAATCTCAGTTCTATTATTTAATATTAGGCAAACCAAGTTGCAATAGGGTTGTATTCTTAGAATCAAGAGTTTTAAAAGGCTTCTATGACTCCATTCCCAATGGATTGTTTTAAAATATATTGGATTCCTACTTAGCAAGCAAGTAGCCTGTAGAGGTCACCAAGAGTGTTGACTATTTTTTGTCACTGTAGAAGAGCAACATCCAAATATCAGTTTAAGGCTTTAGATTTAGTAGAAAAAATATTTCAAAGTTCTATTGGAATTCGATAGAAGTGACTAAGTTAGGAAGGAATAAAAGGACTTAATAGGTTTTCAAAAAATGGTCTTCGTACACCAAATTTTGGTTAAATGTTTTACTCTTCATATTTTATGTGTTAGGACTAGTCAAAGCTTATGAAAACAAAAAAAATTGTGAAGGCTTTGGGTTTTTGGAATAACTATTATGATGAAACACAGAAAGGAAAGATCGATGAAGTCTTTGCAAAGAATTTGCCTAAGTCTTTTCTTTTCCAGAGATTATATGAGGGCTAGTTAGAACTTTTATTTTGAACAATTTTTTTGAACACTAGGCTATGTCACACTTTCTATGTAAAGAGAAAATGTTCCAACACTTAGTTGATCCTTTAAAATTTTCCTAGAGCCATGTATCACATTTTCACTTAATAAGACTTAGTTGTTTTTATTCAAAATTTTCCCAATGGATCAATTTTTTTTTTGACACTTATCCATTTTGAGGTTATTTTATCTCTCAGTGACAACTTCAAGAAGTGATGAAATCAAATTTGATGGGCCCCTAGTGATGTCTTAACAAACATCCTAGTTTGTTAGTCATAGAAATAATCTAGTCCAATCAAATAATGCCACATATCGATCTCCTGATAGTCATGTGCCCTTTTTAAATGCATTTTAACACTTGATCAATTTTCATGAAGTTTCAAATCAATTTCCAATCAACAAGGTAGCAAGCAAGTGGGTTAGCAAGATGCTTTCACGTGTCGTAATATCAATAACCAAGAGTCCCAGAACCATCTATACAAGTTCAAAACCCTTTGAGATAGTGGGTTAGTGGAATGATGCCACATGGAATAATCCCATGGCTCCACTCTCCTAGATATTTCTATGTAGCCCAGACATGATGTCAGAGCCCTAGGCTAGCAGGTGAGTGAGATGGTACCAAATGGCATAATCTTATTGATTTGTAGCCCTGGGTTGGTTTGTGTAGCCTAGACCATGACACAAGGTGACGATTAAAGACAAATAAATAAAATAGTTTGGAGAGTGAGAAAAAGGTGACATAGCCACAAAATGATGAAAACAAATGGCAAAACTAAAACTCGTAGTTGATGAGAGAGAAGCCATGTGGTAGGGACCCAATAGAGGTAAAGTTAATTATATAATGAAGTCAAAGAAAGGAGGGTCGACAGGGATGACATGGGTAGTGACATGGAACCTATATCAAATGACATAATTCCACATGGAATCTAAAGATAAACCCATGTCAAGTTTGCAAGTCAGAATAATTAAGTTTTGAAAGGGGGCCTTAAGGGAAGAATATATTCACAGAATCAAAAAAATCCATGATAAACCCGATGTCAACATGTGGCTGGATTCTACCACTTAAGAGTTTGTTGGAATCTATGTTGGCACTAACTAAGGCAAATTTGATTGCCCATTTTTCCCATTTAGACATCAAATTCATGAGTAGACTATGTAATTATATTTGATTCACAATATCAATGGCAGAGTGGCCCAATATGTAAAACATGGCACATCTCAATAGAAATGTTGAAAAAATAATGAGAGGGCAATGGAACCTGGCCCTATTCATCATAGAGGTGAGTGGAGAATACACATTTAGAATGAAAGCAATAGGCTTGAGGGGACATGGTAGGTAGTTATGCAGGTGTGGATTTGGCAATCCTAAGGAGATCCCCATTACCTTAACCCCCTTCTTTGATCATCATCAAGTTTGTAACTACTAGATAGTGGTAAGATTGAATCAAATCCGAGCTCTAAATATTTTTCCTATAAAATAAGGAGAATTATCACTTTAAGGGGACCCCTTTTTTAGTACAGAAATGTTTCAAAAATTGGCCCATCCTTGATCCTTGTTTTGGGTACAACTAAACTCTACCCTTTTATAACTTTGGATTCAAGCCTTTTGAATCGATAGAAATTAAAATTTACCTTTTTCAAGATGACATGTTTATGTGATTTTGATGCTTAGTTGATCCACATATGTGATAAAATTTATTCTTCCTTTTGTATGTCCTTTGTTTTCACCTTGCTATTAGTAGACTAAGTTCATACAAGTCATATGTTGTGTTAAAATTGTATAGGCTAATGAATTATTATGGAAATTGGTTGATTGTGTTTGACACAAAATCTTTCAATCATTCCTTTATGTCATATGCCTAGAATCATAACCTTCATATCAAACACTGATGTATGAAGAGCCTAGTTTGAAGAGTGTAAGAGAGTATCAGTCCATATTGAGTCACATAGTGATGTCAAGAGGCTAGTGTAGAGACTATAACACAATTAGTGCATCACCTTTCTTAGATCCTAGGTTTAATTATGTTCTCTTTCTCTCTTTTCCTTGTAAGTGCAGTAGCATTAGTGTTATTATTAGGTGATCCATCAAGGGAAGTCATCCCTCTCCAAAGGTTCACTCCAACCATAGGTGACCCATAGCCTTGGGGTGTTCCTATTGTGTTGATTGGGTGAAGAGACATGAAACACCTCCTAAAATGGTGAAACTCAATGCGACAATAATAATAATGGTACAAATAGTGTTTCCCATGTCCTATCCATGGTATTTAAAGTTATATGAGTATACCTATACATCTCATCCACTAAAAAAAATGTTAACTATGTTGTCATACTCCCTATGCCCAAATATAAACCTAACTATACTATCATACTCCCCACCCAAAAAATAATCTAAATAAATAGTCTTTAGAATTTATGGAAATCCTCACCTATCTCAACCTAAATCTTATAAGACAACCCTTTATGTCCCTATAAGATCTCCCCTTCCTTCATCTGCAACATGATATTGGGTTATCCACACCCCCACAAGCCTTCCCATTCACCCCACACAGGGAAGGAGTTCATAATCTACTCAAGTTTTAGATCTAGGAGCCCTAAGGGGGATTCCCAAACATCCTCAACATTCATATGGTTGAAATATTGGACAACCAAGAATTTTCATCTAATGAATGCCTTATTTTTACACATAATCAATGGGTCCTACACTATAATGAGGCCAAGTCTCATTTGGGTGTTAGGGTAGGAGTCATCCTCATTTACCCTGAAAGATGAGTTATGGATTTTAGGTTCAATTTAGACTTTGAATGTATAAATAATGGAGTTGAGTACGAGGCTCTCTTGATTGATATGATCATTGTGAAGCACCAAAGTTTCAAAAATTTGAGAATTTAGGGAGATTCATATCTAGTTACAAACCAAGTGTCTGAAGTCTATAAGACCAAATCCAAGCACCTTAAATTGTAAAAAACTATTGTTTACAAGGTTACCAAGGACTATAATTTTATTTCTATAGAAGCAATCCCTAGATAAAGAAACCAACTTACCGACTCTATGGCTGCCTTGTCTTCATGTTTCATCCCCCATCTAATAATCCTAAAGTCTGATTTTATAGTCTCAATCAAAGTGGAGCCCCTTGTAAGTAAGAATTTTAATAACCAAACAATTACCCATGTCAGATGAGATGAAAACCCTCTTGTCTTGGATCTAATTGATAATGATGAGGCCATACTTAAATTCCTACATGCTTATAATGACCTTCCCTCATTCCATCATAAGAGGGGCTTCTCGCTTACTTCTTATCCTAACTCAACCCTAGAAATTAAGTTTGATAAGTCCTACTACTATGTGGAGGATTACCTTTCCCTTGATGATGAACATGAGGTCTTCAACACTGAGGGTAAAAACCCTAACCTTCCCCTAGCTCCTGATGTATTCAAGGAAGGAAATGCATCCCTCATTTAGGAAACTATTGACATTAATATCAAATTGGAGGATAACCCTAGACTCTTCAAGATAGGATCTTCACTCTCTGAACAAGAGGTGAAATACCACAAGAAACTCCTCATGGAGCTTTCTAAAACCTTCACTTTATCCTACACCAACATGATAGGCATCAATCCTGATGTTATTGTCCATAATATAGCTATAACCCCTGATGTGAAATGCATCAAGAAAAAACTCAAACCCATCAAACTTGAGGTTGAATTGATGGTAAAGTAGGAATTCATCAAGATCTTAAAATCCAGCTTCATTAAGCTTATTGATTACTCCAAATGGGTGTTTAACATTATACTTGTTCTAAAAAAGAATGGTAAGATCAAAATATGCATACTTTTGAGACATTAACAACGTATGTCGAAAGGATGATTTCCCCCTCCCATCTATTGATTTCATTGTTGATGCTACTACGAGATATGAGATACTATTACTCATGGATGGTTATTTAGGATACAACCAAGTTTGTAGCTATGATGAAGACCAAAAAAAGACTTTATTCACAACACCTTAATGAACCTTTTGATATGTTGTAATGCCCTTCAACCTACAAAATGTATGGGTAATGTATTAAAGGGATATGACCCACATCTTCCACAACCTCATCCAAAAAATAGTGGAGGTTTATGTGGATGACATGTTTGGAAAAGTAAGGCAATGCAAGGATAATTTATGAATGTTATGCATCATCCTCACATGGTTGATCGAATATGGAGTTACTCTCAATCCATAAAAATGTATGTTTAGAGTTACCAATAGAAAACTCCTAGGGTACATCATATCCTAACATAGGATTGATATTGACCCCACTAAGATATGAATAATATTAGAAATTAACCCTCCTATAGATGAATATGGCATCAGGTCATTTTTAGGAAGGATGAGAGTTATTTGGTGATTCATCCCTGACCTTATCTATGTCGTTCATCCCATCAACAACCTACTCAAAATAATAAGTAGCCTAACTTGGATAAGCGATTCAAGAAGCATTTGAGATAGTAAAATGCTTTCTTATGTCTCCTCTTATACTCATAACACCTAATCTAGATAAGCCTTTGATAATTTATATAAGATCGATTGAAGTATCCCTCATATGTATATTAGATCAAGAATATGATGCTAATAAGGAACATGTGATCTAATTAATTATCTAAACCCTGATTAGTTATGAGACATGATACACGTAGGCATAAATGGAATGCATATCAATAGTATTTACAACCAAGCGAATATGACACTATATGCTTAATCAAGAAATGAAATTTATTATGAGATCTCAATACCTACAGACTTTCTAAACTCAGTCAGTTCTCTTGTAAGGTTAGGTGTTTCATTATGCTCCTAAGTGAGTTAGAATTAACTTATATCAACCAACCATTCTCTAAAGGACAAATCATCATTGATTGGTTGGTTGATTCCCCTCTAGAGGATAATGACCTTGTTGTTACCAATTTCCCTAATGAGTTGATATGCTATATAGAAAATCCTACCACCAACGCCTCTCCTTGGTACATGGACATCATCAATTACCTAGTAGACTGAACCTACCCTAAAGGTCTCAATTCATAATAGATGAGATGTATTCATGTTATCATGTCTAAGTATGCTATCTTAGACATGGTACTTTATCATAAGACATTGTATGGCATGTTTATCTAGTGTGTTGAACAAGAGGAGTCAAAAAAGTCATCTTTCATTGTCACATTGGTATGTGCAATGGACACTTTGGAGGCCATGTGATCGATTAAAAAGTCTATAGGATGTGATATTTTTGGTCCACTATAGATCATGATGTTGTCGAATATGTATGCCAATGCAAAAAGTGCCAACATTTTTCATGTGAGATTCATATTCCTATTAGGGAATTATATCCCATCATCACTCTATGGCCCTTTTCTACCTAGGGTCTAGATTTAGTAGGTAAACTCTCCCTTGCTTCTTTAGATGGTCATCACTTCATCATCATAGTGACTGAATATTTCACCAAATGGGTAAAACTGATGCCCCTGACGACTGTGATTAGATGTGTCATTTCAAATTTCATCTTAAACTAAATTCTTTGTCGATTCAAAGTCCCAAAGGTAATCATTATCGATAATGGGTCCCATTTCAAAAATCTTGAAGGTCATGAGTTGTGTGATAAATTCAATAATCATACCATTTAACCTCCCTGTATTATATATAGACCAATGACCAAGTCAAATCTACCAATAAAACCTTAAAGTCAATCCTAGTAAAAACCATCAGAGAGTCTAAATGGGATTGGCATTTTCAACTCTATCCAACACTTTGAGCTTATAAAATAATTGTTAAAACATCCATAGGAATAACCCTGTATTCATTAGTATTTGGGTATGAGGTCATTCTGCCTTTATAGTTGGAAATAAATATCCTTCACATCTCCCTTTAGGGCCTCCTTGATGAAGAAGAATATAGAGAGGGGCATCTAGTCGAGTTGGAGCTCTTAGATGAGCATCAGATCATCATCATAAATAGTCACATAGCTTATGCTAACTGCATGTGTAGGCAATATAAAAAAATGTTCATAAGTGCCCAACCTTAGGCTCGATAATTGAATTGATAAAAAGAAAGGAAAAAGGTTAGAAATTTAGACCCAATTGGTTGGGCCCATACTTAGTAACAAAATATTTCAACAATGGAGCCAATCAATTATGCACTTTAGAGGGAAAATAGTTTAATGGGTTTGTAAACTCTCTACACCTAAAATGCTTCTATATCTAATTCTCACATACCACTTGATTTTCATTTGCATTGAATTTTCATAGGTTGCATATTCACCTGCATATCATATGTGTTGTTTCATGATTGTTTAGTTGGTTGGTTCATATAAAATAGAAACTTTCAGAATGTGCCATGCCACATCACTCCATTCTCATATCATCCTATGTGGAGTATTCTTGAAATCATCATATTACATTGGTATTTATCTTAGTTCTTGAAAACAAAGTACACTTATTACCCTATATTTTCTTACACAACTTATAAAAATGCTAGCCTAAAATAGAGTCTAGAAACTTGTTTATGATAGAGTCTCCCATTTATGGTGCCTTGGAAAACAAAAAATTAACATGCCTAAAATAAGATAACTTTACCCACCCATCTTGGTCCTAGGTGGTGAGCCCTTACTTATTACTAGTATGGGGCCAAGGGTTTGGGATGAAGGGCTTACAAATATAAAAGTATATGCTTCTATAAAAATTGAAATCTTATGCAAATACAAAACTAAAAAATTATACATATCTCACCATTTGTTAACCCTCAATGTTGAGCCCTCGCATCTTACTAGTTGCATGAGGTTGGCATTGAGGAGAGATGCCATTAATCATCTATATCTAGCCTTTGGTGATGAGCCCATGTGTTTTCTTAGTCACATGAGATTAGGTGTAGAAAGTTGCAAAGAGAAGTAAAAGTTAAATGCAAAAAGTAATGTCAAATTAGAAAGTGTCTAAAAAATAAATTCTTAAAGAGGGGTTGTATATATGTTTATGTTTAAATAAGTTAACCTTTTCCCATTTACCAGTTTTGTCAAGACAAGTTATCTCTAGATGAATCTAATAAAATCAAAATTTTATAAGTTTAGAAATAAGTACATATTCCCCTTTGCTTGTAAGGATTAGGTCATCTTCTTTTTTCCTATAAATTTTTTATTTATGGTTCATCTCACATTTATCATGTTTCCCCCCTTTCATCCCTTACTGTAAATTGAAGGTCATATACTATGTGAACAAAGCAATTAGGTAATCACCTACAAGACAAATATTATCATAATCATAGTTACATGTGTACATCCATCACATTAAATCATCTACTTACATTCTGTTTCCACATTACATAAGCATTTTTCCATAATAGCATATCAAAAACAAAGAGATACACATATACATACATCATTACATAAATAGTCCTCTAAAGTGTAGGAGTTGAGAATTTGATATGAAAATAAAGAATCACATCACATAGTGATCAATAAGACAAAACATCCATATATATATATATATATAAATATCAAGTAAACTATGAAGTTTATATAATAAAATTGTCTGATACAAGCACCTCTATGCATCTAAAAAAACCCATCTACATTTGTATATCAAAAACATCAAAAATAAGTCTAAAAAACATGTCCTTATCCTTTGGGAAGGAGTTGAGGTGGAAGAATGTTTAAGGCTCTAGCTCTAACAACATCTCTTAATCGTGTATCCCTTTGATGTTGCCTCATTGTCTACAGTTTAGTAGTATCTAGAAGGATGGATCCCACCTAAACCTTCCTCTAACATCATCCTCCATGTCCTATGACTGGAGGCTCTATCACCTTCTCCTCTCACCATGGTGTCCACCAGGGCCTATGCTCTGCTCATTTTGGCCAACAAAGTGTTATTATGTATCATCAATGCCATCACTTGTTGAGTCATGGTATGCGAGGGTAAAAATATATGTATGACACCTGATCCTTGCAAGAAGCATAGGATCTACCAATAACTAGTCCCACATCTGACTAGTGTTTAACTAAAAAAGATTGATCAGGGTATCCCTGATCCTCCTCTTCTATGCACCCACAATATATACCATCATAAAGTATACAATATATATCAGATCCAGTCAACATGAAAAAATCTAACATGTAAAGTTAGTTATATAACTAGAATAAATCAAAATACAAGATGTAATCAACAAATTACTTGGATCTCCTTCCCACCACTCAGAATCAAACTCATCATCTACAGCCTCCTCCTCATCTATATTAAGGTCCTTCTATATCTGAATGTGTGATAAGGCCTCACCCTCTTCATAGCCTAAATATTGTTTTTATTTTTAGGCAAGGCCCTATGGTGGTGGTGGTGGACCCATCTGTTATTGTTGTTCAACTTTGACTTATCCTCTTTTAACTACCTATCAAGTTGGTCAAGTGATAGGCACCCGTATCACAAGTAGGGGCCATGCTAGTTTCCCTAGCTTCATGGGTCCTCCTATACACAAATCTAATGGAGAGGTTAACCATATAAGGTATACCAAATTATTGAGACACTCAAGCCATGCAGTGCACCTTGATTTATAACAGAGTATCTTGAACTTGGGTGACCCTAGTAGATATCACAAGATAAAATTCATTTTTGGTCTATTGCCTAACCATGTCATGATAAGGTAGGGTAATAAATTCTACCACCATCAAAAACCCCATAGTTTGGGGCAATGCATGAAAGGTAACCATGTCTACCCATTTGATGGTCCTAATTTCCCATGATGCCCCAATTAGCACCCCCATCTATTAGGGGATCATCCTCTCATAGACCTAACCTATAATGATGATCAAGTGGATAATACAAAGGCCCCTCAGGTGATCCACTCAGTATAAATATTTTTAGGTATGTGTCAACATCACCTAGATACAGGCATAATGAGTCCCTCTCTCCATTATGTGTCACATGATCAACGACCAACTATACAAAAGTCTATATGTGCCCTTGCCTCTTACTAATTGGGAGGAAATGATATCGATCATGGCCTTCTTTAGATTGGGGATCATCGATCCCTCAATCTAATAAAGTCTCAATTCATACTTCACACCTGCATCAGGTGCATTAGAGTCTCCAAAATGATTTTCCCAACTGTAGGACTCATAATTACTGTTAGCATCATGGATAAATACCATTCGAATGATTGTAGGAAGATCAATGATCCAATACACATATATGAGAGTGATCATCCAATCTCATGGGGCCTAAGGGAACATAAAAGTGTTCTAGTCATGGTCTTAATAAGTTAATAGGTCACACAATAGCTTTTTAGAAGAGGGGGTGATCCTCGCTTGTGCTATATGAAGTATTACCACTCGACCGAGTAAATCCAAATCATCAATTTTTAGAAGTGTTAAAACTCAAGGGATCCACTCATAATCCTGGGCTCTACTCCATTGAATATAGGCCCCTTGCCATAATTAATAAAACCCTAAGTCAGTTAGAGAAATCAACTCCACCTTTCAGACAAAAAAAAATCCCCACATTCTCTAATCATATAAAATCACTTCAAATTATAGGTGGAAATTACAAAACTACCCTAAGGTGGTAATGTAACTACCCGAGGTAATTATGTAACCACTTTAATATGGTGATATTTTATAATTCTCTAGCAACGGTTACATCACAACCACGATGGTTGTGTAACCACCACCCTGCAAAGGGTGATAGTTTTGTACCTTGAGTGACAATTCTGTGAGTTACCCATAGTCTCCTCAAAATATAGTAAAATCAGTCCAAAACTCAATAAATTCCACAAATCTCTAACCTCCCCTCATCCCGAACAATGCCTAAAAATTAAAAAAAATCATTTTTTTAAGATTTCAACTAATTTTTTATCAAAATTTTAAATTTGGGGTAAAAATGAAAATGGTAAAAAAACTGACTTGATTATGTCTGACCATACCTCCCACTGGTATGTTTATCATCCTCTCATTGCATTTGTTCCATTAACTACTTTTGCACTCAAAACAGTCACCGATAATTTAGAGCTCAAAAATTTCTCTGAAGGCAAATGACATAAATGAATTATTTTGGCAAATTTTTAAATATATTGGGTCTTAAACTAGTCATTTTAAATTTTAAAAAATCCATTTTTAACATGACCTTTAATATAATTCTTGTTCTCACATGTATAAGTCATCTTTCTTAGATCTCACAACTAGTATTTTTATCATTAAAGTTTTAACAAGCTTCTCTATTTTCTCATAGAAAATTTATGGTTTTACAGATACATATGGCTTGGCATCAGGTTCAGTCCCCTAAAGAGATGTTCTAGATAATATGATATTCCCCACATGTATGATACATATTCTCTCCATGTTTTGATTATAATTTCACTTGAATCTCATCTTGTGTTTGTAGATTACAAAGTGTCTCAGTGGGCTTTGCTCCTCTATTTGGGTAAGTAAGATAAGAATTTCTAATGTCTTATTTTTTCCATATGTCTTACTCAGGATTACACCTTACCAACTCATGACAAGGTGCCCTTCTGAAGGGGCAATATGTATGCACCCAAAAATTACATGGTGTACCACTTTTGATATAAATCTGATGATGCAATGACCTTTTATTTCTTACTCCATAGGGAACTCCCTAGCTCTACTCCTTCCCTATAAATTCATATTCCTCCCTTGACCCATTTTGGTCCCCTTGGTTCTAAATTTCCTAGCTATTTTCACCATGTTTTAAAAACTAACCATAGATGAAAAAACCATTAGTCTTGATGATGAAACCACCCTTCTTTATTACAAAACCACACCTTATTTTATGAAACTGCTACGATGATTATGTAAATTAGGTGGTGGTTTTTATGATAAGAGATGGTTATGTATTAAAGTCGTGTCGATCTTGTAATGGTTAGAAATGATTTGGTAACCTTAAGTAATAGTTATGCAACTACCCCTACATAAAGTGACAATTTTATCACAGTTAAAATACCTTCCAAAATTAGCTCCTGTGACTTTGGTTTCCACGTATTTTACATAAATAACATCATGTTTTTTATTTTTATCATTATGTGTTCACCTCCAATCAATCCTAACTCACTCCTTTTATTTTTAGTCTTATTTAGTTCCTCTTAATTTAAATTTTACGTCACACTTAGTTGAACTCCTCCATGAAAGCTCCTAACTTTTCCTATAAGAAGGTCAATTTTGGATTGATTTTAGATCCAAAAATTGCCATTAGAAGTTCTTATTGTAGCCATAGCCATATTATAATTACCAAGAGATTTATCCTCTATTATTTTTTAGTCAACTACATAGTTGCAAGTGAAAAAGTGTTCTTGGTAAAAGTAACTCAGACTTTACAAGCCAAGATATTAGCTAGCCTCAGTTCAACTGCTCTCTATTTATGGATAGTGTCTCCCCTTTTTCCATTTTTTCTCAAAGTTCATGCATTCTCCATCTAGAGAGTTTCTATAATTTATATAAGAGCATACGGAACTAGTATACTGAAGATTCTTGTATCAACACACCACATGCACTTCATCTGATTTATGTCAGAATCACGTTAGCGTTCTCTTAATTTTTAATATTCGTTTTATTTATTAGATTAGATTTAATGTAGCTTATTTTTATGTTATATTATTTTTTCATATTCAAAAAAAGAATAAAATTTAATAGTGAAAGAGATCTACCCCTTTTCATTTTTCTTTGATACAAAAATATAGTTAGTTTTGATTTATGCTTACATCTCGATATATTATTTTCTTTCCTAATTAGTAATAGATTTTTTCAGTCATCCTAAAAAAAATTTAACAAGTCTTTTCCAGCCAATAAAACCTTTCTCTTTAAAGATCTAAATGAGTCTCTTGTATTATAAACAATCATCTAGACAAATGTAAAAACATAGACAACCATAGGTGCATACCCAACGGTAATATATTGATGATCTCATGTGTTTTTAAGAGGTTCAAAGCACTGTCATTTTGCTCTTTCAAAATATAAAAATCAGAACTTGCATCTCTTATATTTCATATTATGAATCTATTAAAAAGAAAAGGGTTTTATTTGTAGTAAATTAAAAAGGTTGAAAAGCTAGTTTAGTTAGTTTGTGAAAAATGAAATCTATAGAAAATGTTTCAATGTTGCTATTTTAAATTATATTATCTACTCACATTACTTGCATGCATGGATTTAATTTATACATTTATTTTATTTCATACAAAAATAATTAAAATAAATAAAAACATCTCATCTAGTTTGCACACAAATAGAGCTAAAAAAATCAACATCTTGCATAATAAAATAAGTTCTTTCTTTCTTTGCATGTATTAAAAACATTAAAAAGGATAAAAGAAGAGTTTTACTTTCATTTACTTTCAAAAAATTTATTCTTTTGCTTTGAGCTCTTCATTTTCAAAAAATAAGCTTTTACTTCTACAAAACCAAGAAAAGTTTAAAAATAACAAAAATAGTGTCAAAAGCCTTGTTAGCATATGCAAGCCTTATCAAAATCCTTGACAATTTGTGCAAGTAGTCATATTCCATATAAGCCTTATCCAACCACACAATCAAAATACATAAAGCTTTACCTTAACATTCCATCAAACACGCTTTACAAGTCAATATCTGAAATAAGATCATATGTTTTTCCTTGGCTTTCTCTTAGTTTTCTTTGAATGACCCTCCCCAAGACACCAGGTCTTATCTAGCATGGTCTATTCCCTAGAGTTAGATCACCTTATACCACCATCATCACATAATCTAATATTAATACTTAGTTGAGATGTGAGGTCTTTCAATCCACTCCCATTCCTCACATTATTATAGATTCTTTAACTACACTAGAAGAACAAGAATGTATCCCTGATCACCTATAATTGTCCTCCTTCAGAATAGAGGACATCAATACAACATTATCTAGGCCTAGTCTCTCATCCAGACCTACTTTTTTTCCTTGGGTCTAGCCTTGTATTATATCATTCACATTTAGTGTATGACATTGATCGGGCAGAGTGGACCTTTTCCCATGAGTCATCTAACCCAATCTCCTTCCTTTCCCCAAACTATTTACCATATTATTGTATTATTTTAGGCCATTTGCTAAGGTATATTCCCTATGCTTGTGGTTATATTAGTTTCAACCACTTAAGTTGGTAGGTTTCACATGCCTAACTATTTTATGCTACTTGATATTTTTGGTTCCACCCATCTCCTTATTTTTTGGGTGTTCTTTTTGTGCTTATATAATAAGCTTCCTATTTAGTGTTTCATACACTAGTTAATATCATTTTATTCTTTTTGATGGTTCTAACATGGTTTTAGATTTATAGTTTAGGAATCTTGCGAGGAAGATTGTGGAGCAAGAGATGACGGACTCATCAGGGAGGAGTGTGAAGCGCTCGATGGAGTGCCATGACAGGGAGAAAATTCATTTTATTTTTCTTGTGAACAATTGAAAAGCCAAGAAAAGGTATGTGAATATTGTGACAGAGAGAAAGGAGGTCGTAGGAGAGGCTCTCAGGCCTCAAATTTTTTTCTCTGCTCTTCCACATAAGCCATACACCATACATCACTTAGAAGGAAGCCAAAATTGCATTTGGTGTCTGGTTCAATTATTTCTTGGCTCTATAATTTTTTCTTGGATAAGAAAAGCAAATAGGATATAATAGAAACAAATTCTACTGATAATTGGTTTTGGAATCAGTGTCTGAAGATTTATAGGTTGGCCATTTGTATAGGTCCTTTTTTATTGGTTGAAATTCTTATGCATCTTTTTATGCTAAGTTTTATTACACCAATCATAATTAGTTGCATTTATTTTAAATCAAATTGGAAAAAAACAAATTTTTTTCAAACTTAAAATTTTGATTTTTATTTGAAGTTTTACCTAGAGAGACACATTTAATTATGTTGGGAGATAACCGTAAAGCCAAATCGGTTAAAAATTTTACCATTTTTTAGGTTTTGTATCTGGATGTTGATGGAGATTTTTTTTTTAAAATTAGAGTTATAGATCTCTCGATTTAATTATTTTAATTTTTTAATTTTTTTAAAGATGAAAAGTTTAAAATCTCCTAAATGGCATTGTGTTTTTTGCTAAAAATTGAAGGTATTGACCAGTTTATGATTTGAATCAGTGGGTAAGAGGAATTTTATGTAAAGTCATTATAGTTTTTCTGATATTTATATATTTTTTTAAAAATTAGGTCAAAATGGCTAGTTTACAACACCTCTTATTTTTAGATTCACAAAAATTGGCAAGCAAATATTTTTGTTTGTGGAGTCACAAGATTTTGATGATATGTGAATATTAGAATCTTGATCAAATAGCACTTGATAAAGAGCAAAGACATGTCACTAGTATTGATAACTATGATAAACATCATTGTGAGGCTCTTATATTATTAAAATTATCAGTAACATATAATTTAATCTCAGAGATCAAAAATCTGATCAATGCATCAATTTTGTGACCTAATCTTACTTATAAATATTAAGCTTTTGAAATTGTTAGGGTATTGTATTTGAAAAATTTATTATTTTTCATTAAGATGTGGGAATGTGGCTCTGTTTCTAAGTTTTTATTCTAGATCAAGGACATCAATGATCAGTTGAAGGTTGTGCATAAGCATGTTGATGAGCAAGATTTGATTGTTCTAATTATGCAAAATCTTCCACCTTCATTTGAGTCATTTGTGTAGTCCTTGCACATGATTGTTGAGACTCAGACTTTGGACTTTGAAAATTTATTCACATTGCTACTGAAGGAGAGACAATAGGTGCAAATAGTGTTTTCTACATCTACTTTTATAGAGAGTGCATTCTTCATCAAGGGAAAGGGTAAGCAGTTTGGTAAAACTACTAATTGTCCAACAAAAAATTCACAAGTGATTCTAATAAGATATCTAAGTGGAAATGTTTTTATTGTAAGCAACCTAGTCATCTTAAGAAAGATTGTAAGAAAAGACAATAGGATATGGCTAACCCCAGAAAGAAAGCTCATCATGCGAATGTCGCTGAAGGTGAAGGTGAGGAAAAATCTCCAAATTTTGTTTTCATGTCTTCCAATGGTAATTCTATGATGAATCAATCTTGGTACTTTGATTCATGGGCATCTCACCATTATACATGTTATTAGGACTAGTATATGGATTTTGTTGAAAATAATAGTAGTAATGAATTTGTATCTTTGGGAGATGGTAGAACTTATTTTGTGAAGGGATATGGTAATGTTTAGATCAATTTTAATGGTGCAATTTAGTATACATTTAAAAATGTTAGGTATGTACCTAATATGAACAAAAATCTACTTTCAAATAGTGAGATCACTTCAAAATCTAATTTTGTTATAAAATTTCAAAGACAACAATGTTTAGTCACTACAAGAGATAACAAGATTATTGCCATTGAGATTGATGAGAAAGGCTCGTATAAGATTTTAGATCTATAGAGGGTAAAGGAAAGTGCACTTACAGTGGTCGATAACACAAGTTCACTATGTCATGAAAGGTATGGGCATTTAAATTTTTAGTATTTGAATACATTAAGCAAGACTAAGATGGTTAAGGGGATTCCTTCTATTTGGGATAGTCATTATGTATGTACAGGTGGGAAAGCAAGTTAATAATTTATTTGATGTTGTTAAAGCTTCGAGAGCTGAGGGAGTATTAGATTTGATAAATGTATATTTTCATGGTCTAATATAGACACCTACCCCTTATAGAGCCCATTATTTTCTATTGTTGGTCAATGATTTCTCTAGGAAAAAGTGGGTATACTTTCTAGTGAAGAAATCTAATTATTTTTTTAACTTCCTTACTTGGAAAGCTATCGTTTAAAAATAGATAGGACGGTGAGTGAAATATTTTAGAATGGTAATGGGGGTGAGTTCATATCAAAATATTTCAAGTAGTTTTGTGCCACTGAAGGCATACACAGACAATATAGTACCCCTTACACTTCACAATAAAACAAAGTTATAGAAAAGCAAAATAGGATAGTGATGGGTATGGCTTGTTATATGGTCCAATGCAGAAATATCCAATATAGATATTAGATAGAAGTAGTGAATATGATGGTGTACATCCCCAACAAAATTATTACAAAAGCATTGGAGAATATAACTCTAAAGGAGGCTTGGTCAGGTCAAACTCCAGATGTAAGTACTCTTAAAAATTTTGGTTGTGTAACTTTTGTAGTTATTTTTAGTCAAAAAAGAAGTAAATTGAATGTGAAAAGTAAAGCATACATGTTTGTTGGGTACAATAAATAGTTAAAGACCTACAAATTACTTGATGTTTCTACTAAAAAATTTATAGTAAATAGAGATGTCATAGTAAATGAATAGACGCCATATTTCACAACAATTGGTATAGTTTCAGATACCGAGTCATTGTTTTCTACTAATGATTTTATTATAAGTTGTGATGTGAAAGTTGAGCAGGATTTTAGTTCATCAATGGAATCACATTCTAGAAAGGGACTTGTTACAGGTCATTATGGGGTTCCAACAGAACAACCAAAGAATCCAAAGTGGTATTTTACCACAATGGAAGCACTAAAGGAGGGGGAATTGCCACAAGGTGTGGAAGAAAGAAGATTGAGATCAAGAAAGCAGTTTGGTAATAGAGGTGAGCATGACAATTTTGCTTTAACAACTACTATTTCATAGGGATTTAAGCCTAATTATTTTTTATAGGTCAAAGGGAATCATGAGTGGGAAGCAACCATGCAATTGGAATATGATTCCTTGATGAAAAACAAGATCTGGGAGCTCATGGAGCTACCACCAAGAAAGAAATCCATTGGTTTTAAATGGATTTACAAGGTAAAATTTAAAGCAGATGGTTCTTTAAAAAAATACAAATACAGACCTGTTGTAAAAGGTTATGCACAAGAGGAAGGGGTTGGTTATGAAGAGACTTTTGCTCCCACTATAAATATGGTAACTTTTCATTTGATTGTTGTTATTCTTGCTCAGTTTGGATGGCACATGCACTAAATGGATGTCAAGAGTGTTTTCTTGATTGGAGATCTAGAGGAGGAAGTCTACATGGTTTATCCATAGAGTTTTCAAGTTTTTGGTAACATCTTGTTTTTAGGTTGATCAAGTCCTTGTATGGGCTGAAGCAGGATCCTCAAGCCTGTTATAATAAAATAGATTCATATCTTAGGAAGTCTAGTTTCAAAAAGTGTAATTTTGAACTAACTCTCTATATAAAGGTCTTTGATGATAATATTTTGATTCTCCTTGTATATTTTGATGATATAAACATCATTGGGAGTAGTGACAATCTCACTTAGCAAATGAATGTTAATATTTGTTATGCTTTTGACATGACAGACTTAGGACTACTGAAATATTGTTTAAGTGTTAAGTTTTGGCAAGGTGATTGTGTTGTATTCATGTCATAAAATAAATATACCAAATCATTATTGCAAAGGTTTAGAATGATGGATTTTAATCCAACTCATGCACCGATGGAATTTAGAGCTAAATTTTCAACTGACACTACTTCGCCTCTGATAAATGAAATAGTGTATTGATAGCTAGTGGGTAGTCTCATTTACCTCACTACCACTAGACCAGATATTTTTATTGAAGTGAGTTTTATATCTCACTTCATGTCTAAACCAAGTACATTGGTTAGATACAAAATGGGTATTAATATATGTCAAAAATACTCTTGAATTTGGCATACTATATAAGAAGTCTGTAGATTTTAAGCTTTCAAAATATTCTGACTCTGATTGGGTAGGATTAGTAGATTTAAAAAAATCTACAACAGGTAATGTATTCACTCTTGGTTTAGGAGTTTTCTCATGGTAGATAAAACTACAAACTACAATAGCATTATCTTCAATAGAAATGGAGTATAAATATATGGTTAGTGTAGGTTTTAAAACTATGTGGATAAATAAAATCTTGGAGGATCTTCAGTTTGAGTCATTAAAGCCTACTTTGATTTTTTGTGACAACCAGAGTGTTCTGAAGATGGTGAATAATCTAGTATTTCATGCCACAACCAAACACATTGAGATTCACCATTATTACATCTGACAGTTGGTTACAAATGAAGACATTAGTCTCTTCTACCACCCTACTGGAGAGCAGCCAATTGATATAATGACCAAACCACTTGGTTCATACAAGTTCATAAAATTTAGGAACAAACTTGGTATTATTTCTGATTTAGTCATTAAGGGAGGATATTAGCATATTATTATAATACCTTAAGATATTTTCTAAGGTATATTCCTTATGCTTGTGGTTATAGTGGTTTTAACCACATAGGTTGGTAGGTTACATGGGCCTAGCTATTTTACACTACTCAATGTTTTTGGTTACACCCATCTCCTTATTTTTTTGGGTGTTCATTTTTTGCCTATATAATAGGCTTCATATGTATTATTTCGTACACTAGTTAATATCATTTTATTCTTTTTATTGGTTCTAACACAAACCTAGTATTTACCAAGAGCTTTGCCTTCTTGTGATATAAAGGATTGAAAGACCTTAGAGTTCTATTTTTTCACATCTTGACATTCTTAACGAGCATCAAGACACTATTGATATCTTTTGGTTCCATTATGAGAACCCATTACAACCATCTATCCTAAATTTCATTCCATTAAGAAATAAACCAAATCCCTATCCAATCCATTACATTGATTATCTCGACCAGACCTCAGAGAGTCAAGTGCACAGTTTAGCATGTATTAATTTATGTGTATACAGTGACCTGGTAAGTGATTTTGGTTTTATGATTTAGATTTTAATTTATCATTTAATACCATTTAATAGGTTGGTATAGGGTTTAGGTATGAATCCACATTTTTTGAAATGTAGGGTCTTGTCCAATAAACCCAATTTTGGTCTACACACCTATGGGTTCATAAAGGAAAGATACGGGTTAGGGAGTTAGCCATTAGAATGTGTTAGATGTAGAATTTCAGCAAAGGCTATAGATTTACAAGGGGTAGCTATAGGTTCACAAATATTACCCACATAATTGCTAGGGTTGTCTACATGATCCTACATTTGCAGAAATGCATGATTTATAAGGTTGTCATAAAATCAAATAGGTTGACAATGGGTTTAGATGGGTTAGGTTATTGATGAAATCACATCTACAAATACATAGGTGCATGAAGGGGAATGTAAGTTTGTAGGAAGAACCCATAAAATTGAGGATAGGCAAAAAATGTTATCACGACACTACATTCACAATATTATTCATGATAGACATGAAATCACAACAAAGGATGCAAGGTTAAAAAAAGGTAGAATAAAATGTTGTCTCAGATCTATAAGCGTAATATCATTCTCTAAAAGTGTGAGTTAGTAGGGAGGTGACACAAGTTAGACAAAGGGGGAAGAAAGGGTAATTGGCTAAGGAAAATTAAAAAAGGGAAGGGAATTAGAGATTTGTTAGAATTAGTAATGATATTAGTGTTGAATAGTCTAAAATGGTGATGTGTTAATGTGGTGCAGGAGGATCTTCCATTGATCAAGTCACAGGGGCAGTGATTAGCAGTGCTACAGGCAATCCATACATTGGATGTGGAAAATTTTGGTGTTCTCAAGATGGTTGGGCTCCACTAGGTGGCCTTTATGTCGTTATTTAAGATGGATAAACATTGATTATTCTAGTAGTCAAGAGGTTGTATAGTGATACCAACACTTTCCAGCTATTGATTGGGGAGATGATAGTCACCCTAGAGGACATGTGGAGGATATATTAGATCTTGATCAAAGGAAACCAACTATATTGGAAATCATAGTTCTTGATAGAGATGATCATGAACCTAAAAGATCATATGAAGGTTGACTTATATCAGGGGTGATTATATGTAGACAAGTTATATCACTAATGACAGATGGACTAGCTAACATTGACACTCATGGCTCTTATTAGTGACACCTAGTTGGCTAATAAGAGTGAGCATTACTTTATGATTGGTCTTAGAGATGTAGTAGTAGACGTGGTCAAGCATCATCATGTATTTTCTTGGAGACCTATTGTGTTATTGTAGTTGTACAGGGACCTACACCTAGCCACCTACATAGGGAGAGGGAATATCGACTCAATGACTTTACTACATATTTGGACATGGGAGCACATTGTGATAGAGAGGCTCATGGTAATCCAACATGTGTAAGTCCCTGATGAGCCAATTATTTTTAGATGGGAGATGATAGTTGGTGTATAGAGGGGCTACGTGGGGGGCCTCATTTTTTACATGCGAGTGATTGATAATTTGGCTTCGATTCATATTACATGGATGCCCTATAGGGGTATTCAGTGGGGCTAGGCTGAATATGGAGAGTATCTAAGCTATATGATTATTAAATGCTATATTATTAACTGAGAGGAAACTATTATGGAGAGGTATCATCCATACATGGTACTATGATAGTTTGGGTAATGATAGGTCATCCCGTTGGGTCCTCATGTGTTTACTCAAGTTATTCAGGAGAGGCCCTTAAGGGGGTGATCTATTATGAGGGTGGTAGTTAATTTTTACATCATAGTGGTGATACCATAAGACCACTAGATAGTGATAACTGATCTAGGAGTGATAACAAATTTTAATGCATGGTGGGCATAGTACATGCCTCCCAAGTTGACTCAATAGGTAGGATGGGCACCTAGATTAGTCGATTAGATTTGATATGAGATGTTGACTATGAGCATTGGTATTTGGATGACATAAGAGGAGGAGAGATGATGGTGATGGAGGAGGGGAAGATGGAGAAGATGGAGGAGATGGATGAGGAGGTGATGGAGGGGGAGATAGAGGAGATAATCAGGTGTAGACTTAGATAGTACTACTACTAGGGTGACCCTAAGGTGGGGACCAAGTTGGGTACTTTGTCCAAGCAAGATCTATAAAGGATTAGTGCCTTATTGATAATTTTAAGGTAGAGATTGCAACATGAACATGTGAGATCATGGGGTTATAGAGGCGAGTAGCCAATTTACAACTACAGATGATAAACACATAGATGAAAATGAGGACTTTACTAGCACAGGGGATTACTCATCTAACTAAGCTTGCTACATTGAGTACACATATATTCTAGTTGATTTTAGTTCAGGCACAAATTACATAGTGGGATGCCTAAATCACCACTTTATAGGGACAGGTGGCCTAACAAGATGAACATATTTTGACATGATAGGCTCAGGTATTTGAGTTATAGTTGGCCCATGATCATATGATTAATCTATAGATATATTTATAGTATAAGGATGAATATATTTAGTCTCTATGAGGTGAGTAGGATATGGCACAACAAGGTACAACACAGGGTTATTCTCATATGAGCTAACAATTGGTGAGGATCATGTGAGAGACATAGTAATAGAAGATTTTATATGAGCTAGTACTAGTTGGTCAGAGAGTACCATTATTTAGGGAGAGCACTTGGTAGGGAGGTTCTTTCAGGACCATATTGACATAGTCAATGCATCCATCATCATGGGCAACATGACTACCACCACTTGATAGCCAGAGTGGCATGTCACTTTGGATATATATACACCATTTTGATGTATTCATGGACCTTTTTTATTTTTATATGTATATGATGATTCTTTTTGGGTATCTAATAGACCTATCGATGTGCATTATGATTATGATGATTTTAATGTTTATGTATGATGTATGATGATGACACATTTGTGTTTTAATGCATGTTAGATGATTACATGTTTAGTGTATATGTACATGGATGTGTATGATGATGTGACATATTGATGTAGATGACTATGTAATATAATTTTTAATGATACTTAATTTAGATTATAGTAATGATATGAGATTCTATTTATGATGTAATATAAAGTAGTTGATTATGTGATTTGATTGTGACATGTGATGCTTATGTGATATTTATTTTTCGCATTATGATGGCCTTTCATGATGATGTGGATAGTAGATTAACATGAAGATGTTTAAGTAGATGACATGTTATGATTTGTAATTATTGATGGTTACAATGTGTTATGCATTGATTATTGATAGTGCCATGAATGAGATGAGATATGAAAATTATATGTAGATGATGATATTGATTATGTTTATTCATGTGCCAAACATTTATTATCTAGATAGTGATGAGATTTATCCTCCTGCATAACGGATAAGGTTTAGTGTTTAGGTGAGATGAGGGATATGGGTTTGTTAGACTTAAATGATAGGGTGAGGATTATGTTAGTTCAGATGTTGGGATGGGTATATATTGACATGATGGTTGACCTTGGGATAGATGTGGATAGTTAATAGGGAAAATAGTATGGATAAGGGGATGTGATGAAGTATTGAGCCATGTTTATTTTAGTGATCCTTTTTAATGTTACACTAGGCAGTATGCATCATGACATGTATATGGCTATGCGGACATGGTGCCTAAATGTGTAATGTAACAAAAAAAACTTGTGCAAGTAAATATTCCATGGTATGTACCAATGGAATGTGTATGGCCAAAGGAATATCATGGTGTGATGTTCATTCCACGACAATCAAGTAGAAGAATATGCAATAAAATACACACACACACACACATACAAAAGACAATTAAAGAAATGTAATTAAATACAATCAAAGATATAAAAAACATGTAGTATAGATAACCAGACAAAACATGCATAAATTAATCACACCACATAAATATGTACACTCAAACATTGTGAAACTTATGGGGATTATGGTGAGTAACCCATGATTATGTTATGTCAGTGTTATTGTTATTATTTCCCTGAGTAGGAATGGAGATATACTAAGGAATTTTTTGAATAGTGATTCAATATGGGTAGATGCAAGAGGAATGGGTGATGGGATAGGACATGGGACTATGAGTATAAACATAAAAGGGTGGATAGTAGACTACTCAAGCTAATCAGGAAAATCCATAAGGAATGATCGAGATGATAGGTTGTCAATGAGAGAATATGGGATAAAAGACAAAAGGATAGATAATGAGGGGATGGGTAGGAAGATTAAAATGAATTTCCAATGCATGTTTGATATGACCTTGATTTGATTTGTTGAATTCCCTATTCTATCGATGGATCACTACCACACTATACATATCTTTCCCAAAAGCATCATACAATTTCAGGACCAAAGTCAATCAAGTGGATTGTGATAAGGTATGGACATGATGGATGGATAAAGATAAGATCAAAAGTATCATGTGGTACAAAACAAGATATGCCCCCAAGTACTTGAGGTGTTGTTATGAGTAGGATACTTGTAGATGGACCTTTCATGAGTGAAGCTGGAAATCTAGTTTTCATCACTATGCTTATCCAAGGCACTAGGGTCTTGGTTTTCACCATTGAATGATTTTTTTAGGGTTTTGGCATAATAATAGGTACAATAATGTATAAATATGACATGGATGGATGATGAATTAGTTTATAAATTATTTAGGTACATGAAATTCATAGGCTCATATAATTCCTGGCCATCTTGAGTAGTTAGTCTATATGCCCCCAATCTGAATTTGGAAATAAAAACATATGGTCCAAGCCAATTGGGCTCGAAATTGCCCTTTTTATCATGATTTTCATTTGTGTTTTTCTAATTTTCTTTAAGAACTAGGTTACCTTTTGATTCTGATTGTATAGGTGATTTTGATATGATTTTAGATGATCAACATTTATCGTCCAAAAGCTCAAGCTCCTATAAACTAGAAGCCCTATATGATTCTTCAGTGATTAGGCCATGTAGTGAGATTTACAACAATGGGAGTTCAACCTCAATTGGAAAGATGGCCTTAGTGTCATAGACTAATGAATACAAATTTGTGTTAGTTGGGGTATGAACACTTGCACAATATGCCCATAATATAAGAAATAGCTTGTTGTGCCAATCATGTCCAACATCATTAATGATTTTATTAATAATGTTGAAAATAGCTTTATTTTTAACCTTGGATTGATCATTACCTTATTGATAGTAGGGTGTGGACCATTCGTGTTATATATGATATTACTGGCACAAGGCTTTAACATCTTTATTTTTGAATGATTTATCATTATCTAAGATGATGATTGATAAGATACCAAAGCAACAAATAATGTGGTTAAGGATAAAATTTGAGATCTACTTTCCAATGACATATGTGAGTGGCATTATTTCACCCACTTGGTAAAGTATTTTTTGGTGGTGTTGATACGATTATGGTTGTTGGATGACAAAGGATTGATCTTGCCAATGAGATCTAGTCCCCAAGAAGGAAAAGGTTATGGGCTTATGATGGGCTATAATTATTAAGATGGATCATTTATGAGATCTCCATGTTTTTTATAGGCAAACATTTGTGAATATATTTACAAGTATCATGATCCATGGTGGGCCAAAAATAACCAATCCAAAGGAGATTCTTGGCTAGGACTAGCCCACTAGCATGGCTTCTGCAAATACCATCATAGACCTCTTTGATTGCTCAAAAATCCTCGTCGAAGTTCAATCATATCAACAAAGTACCATCATAAACTCATACAGAGAGCATGTTGCAAATGATGGTGTAATGATAAGATTTTTGGATGAAGGCTTTATAGTGGCAATGATTAATATTGGGTGGAAGGATGTCATTGGGAAGATAAGTATAAATATCTTGATACTAGTGATAATTGGGATCAATAATTTCACATATGTGTCTAGATGCCATTGTTTGATGGGTAGGTGAAAATATTTGTTCTAATAAGAAGTGAGTTTCAATCACATGAAGATTCATTTCTAATAGTGAAACAATAGTGGCCATAGCATCAGTTGACTTATTATTGCCTCGGGTGCATGCTCAAAGGATATGAACTAAAATTATTGCTTTAAATTATCAACCATCTATTTATAAGGGAACAATTTATTGTCCTTTGTTTGAAACTCACTATTAACCTATTTAATGATTAGTTGAGCATTGCCTTAGACTTATAGATGTTGGATACTTCTGATAAGCTAACTGAAGACTGACTATTAGGGCCTCATATTATGTAATTTTATGGTGCATGGAAATGTTATCCTAAAAGCTTTTGGAATAAAGTCTTCTTGAGGAATGACAAGAAATATGTTGGAACCTAAACCATGAGTGGTAAAAGAACCATTGAAATATAACTTCCAAGAGGGTGACTCTTTAGTTTTCATGATTGATTCATCAAGAAATAAAATCGTTAAAGGAATCATTTTAGACAATGAAGTTGTTGCTAATTGATCCACCAAAATTTGTCCTTTGATCACCTTCTAATTTTCATACTCTATGTTGAATTCACTAAGGAGAATTATCCATTTTTCCAATCTTCTTATGAGGGTATATTAAGACCGTAGATATTTGAGAGGATCGACCTTTGCTATGAGCTTGACTTGATTGTTGAGTAGATAATGCCTAAGATTTTGAGAAGTATAGATAACTGCTAGACATGCCTTTTCTATTGGATTATATTTTAGCTCATACAAGATGAGAGTTTTGTTGAGGTAATAAATGGCCCTTTCTTTTACATCTTCATTATGTTGTGTTAGTAGAGATCCTAAGGAATTTTGAGTGGCTAAGATATATAAGAGCAAAGGTTTTCTAGGTGTTCATGGTGCAAGCACTGGAGGTTTCAACAAGTATTGTTTGAGAACTTCAAAAGCATTTTGACATTCAAGACTCTAATGAACTGAGCTCCTTTCTTTCAGAGATGGGTGAAGGTTTGACATTTATCATCCAATTGACAGATGAAGCAAGGGATAACCTATAGTTTGCCCTATAAACTTCAAAGTTGCTTGAGGTTCTTTGGAGGAGGCATTTCAACAATAGCACAAACCTCAGTTGGATCAACCTCGATGCCTCATCGAGGGATAATGAAGACTAATAATTTTCCATATGTAACCCCAAATACACACTTCTTAGGATTAACGTAAACTTTAATCTCTTAAATATCCTATGAAGAATGACTAGATGTTCACCTCGTGTTATATATTTTCCCAAGATATCATCCACATAATATTTGATTATATTATGCATCATATTGTGAAAGATGGCAGTCATAGCTCTTTGGTATGTGGTACCAAAATTTTTAAGTCCAAAGGGCATTACTTGATAGTAGAAGGTACCCATGGAGTTGTAAAGATAGTTTTGTGTTGGTCTTCTCACACAATTTAGATATGGTTATAGATAGAGAATCCATCCATAAGTGAGAGCATTTCATAACTACAATTTTAATTTATAATAATATCAATATTTGGTAGTGGAAAATCACCCTTCGAGAAAGCTTTATTGATATCCTACAAGTTGGTACAAATGTGGATTCCTCCATTTGGTTTCCAAATAGGGAAAATCTTAGATATCCAGTCGAAGTAGTCTATTGGTTGAAAGAACCCTACTTATAGAAACTTTAGAAGCTTTTCTTTAACTAGGAGTGCTAATTTTGGGTGCATCTTTTAGAGTTTTTTGGGTTTGAGTTTGGATGGATGACCATAGGATGTACTACTAAGGTTGGATCAAGGCTTGGAATATTAGAATAACACCAGGTGAATATGTTAATAAATTATTTAATAAGAGCAATGAGAATTTCCTTTTCCTTGGGGTTAAGGTGGCTCCAAGATTCACAACTCAAAACTGGTCCTCAATGCCAAGGTTAACGTCAATTTATTAGACCAATGATGGATATTGATCCTATAAATATGGAGGATAAAGAAATTGGTATTCTTATTTTGATTATAATATGTCAAGAAATTCTGTAAATAATTCATCATAAGCCTTACTTTATTTCAAACTAAAGGGATTATAGGATGAATGAAAAAGGGTTTGTAGGTTGCCAAAATATTATTCATATTGTTTAGATTCAATTTGATTTAGTGTTACCAATTTCTCCCCAAAATATTGAAATAGTTATCAAAACTCTTCAGCCAAGATCTCTCCAATAAGCCATTACTACATGCATGGAAGCTTCACCATACACACAAATACAATAAATTAGTTGTATTTTATTTTATGCTCTATATCAAATAATTTACAATAGAGATGTATAAATAGGTAGAGGATAGAATAATCATAACCATCCAATGCATGTGGAACTAACTTCTCCAATATAGGTGGAATTAAGGCATAAAACTATCATCTTCATAAATATGGGATAATCATTCCTAAAGGAAATAACACCTAAGTAATCTAAAGAGTAGGAAATTAATATCCTTCACAAACACCCCCCCTTAAGCATAGCTTAGGTGGGTAAAATAAAGAATGCAATGTGCATCCATGTGTCTTTATAAATGTAAATCCATCTTGTCAAAGTACATGGATGTCAAGTCGTTGCAATCGCCAAATCAAAGTAGACATGGTGTTGAATATGAGGATCATTGAACATAAACATTGCACTCCAAAATATTGGGTAGAGTGAGAAACTTGAGAAAGTATTGCTTGAACACTCTCCAACAAGATAGTGAGAAGTGAATATAAATACTGATGGGGTTGCCACACTGAGGTCACTGATAGGGATACCACATTGGTGTCACTATAATAATCACCAAGAAGACCATGGAATCAAGTAAAAAATTCTCATATGAGTTCTAAAAAATAAAGTGCCTAAATAATATACCCATGTACAAAATAGGAATCCATAAAATACTTAAAATAATACAAAATATACATATAACTCTCATAAAGTGAAGAAAATAGAGGAAACTAGGAAAAACTTCCTCCCAAAAGAGAGAAAAGAAGAAGAGAGAGATAGGAAGCCCCCCAAAAATGATGTTGAAGTAGTCCATACTCTAAGTACTCATAATTCACAAAGGAATTCAATCTGCATGAGTGCTTTGAATCCACTACTCGATCACAAAAATAACTGACACTGGGATTCACCAAAGTAGCTCTAATTAAGAAGATTGTCAGTGATGTCAAAATTACAAAAGAGTAATTTATGTGCAAGGAATGCTCAACACTTAAGAAGTAGAATGTACACCACACCCTCCCCATTATTGGAATGGAGTGATGACAAAAAAATTGTATGTACACCGCTTATAATGGGTGGAGTTAAATAAAAAAGGCTTGTACAAGTGGTTTGAATCCACTATTCAAACACCAAACAAGATGATACTATATACAGAAAAATAACTCCATATCACACTAAAAGAGATTGTTAAACTATTGAAGAAGACAAGATGACATTAGAATTTACTAAAATAACTACACTTCAAGCTATGGAAGACTGTCAACTATCAAAAAATAGTGTCAAAAATATAGATAAGGTCTCTCAAAGAGGATGGCTCTAGCAGTGATGAAAGAGACAAATAATTGATGAAGTGAAAAGGTGTTCAAATTAGAGCACACAAATGCATGAAGGTAGACCAGGTTGAATCAACAAACCCCCCATGGCACTTTATAAATCAATGTGAGTACAATATATTTGATATACAAAAAAAACTAAATAGAAATAAGGAAGACACTAGGTTTCACTAAAATAGATCCAAACAAAGAGATTATCAACATGTTTATAAATCCATCAAGTATCATGAGATATGCTCTAAAAATAAGGGAGCGGAGAGGTGTCTCCATAGAAGAAGGCAAGGCATTAATAAAGGGGCTTTAATGAGACATGACACAAACTACAAGTGTGTCAAAGTGCCAATGCACAAACTATAATAGAGCATGTTGTCCATTGATGGAAGAGTGTGGCAAATGATAAAAAAAATCCATCATATATGAAAAACAAACCTAAAATGATCAACTGCCAAAAATGATAATCTACAAAACACATGCAAAATACTTTGAACTTAGTCAAAAATGCATCCAAGATAATGTAAAGTGAAATAGTGGCATAAGTGATATAATGTTGGACAAGAAAGAGAAATGTGGGATAAATATCATGTAAATAAGACGTCGAACTCAACCAAAAATGCATCCAAAATTACAATGAGAGAGCAAAAGCAAAGAAAGAGAAAAATAATTTGTTTGCTTGTGAGGGGGTTTGACAAACTGCCAAACTAGGCCTCACCCACCGGTCTTTGACAAATGAAATGGAATAAATATGACAAAACAATAATCAATTAACTCCCCTCCAACAACGATTGCTCAATTTGTTTGCCACCACTATAATAAAGTTAGGTGCCCACAATAATATTGTTTTTATAATAAAAAACAATTAAAAAATTAACCTTATTTAACAAAATAAGGCCCTTGCCTAAATAAAGGTCACCAAAAAAAATGGCCCCTTTGTATACAAAGCATACTCACTCAAAGAAAATCCCCCACTCATAAATTTCACCTCATTAATATTTCCCCACTTATAAAAAAGTGTTGCCCACTCAAAAAATTTGCTCCCCCACCATTTAAAATCATTCAACACTTTTAAATATTAAATGTCATTAAAAACATTTTATTTGTGGTAGCTTAGCTTCTTTTTTTTTCTTGGAATAAACCATAGACGTTAATAGTTGGGTGGTGAGGCAGTGTTTGACCAATGATTTAGGTGAGCCAAGGAAGAGAGCTGGATGGAGGTGTGTAAGGGAACAAAGGTTCAAATCTAAAAAAATAGAGAGAGTAGTGTGGTGTAGAAGGCCATGAAAATAACTTAGAGGGCAAGCCCTGAGGAGGATTTGCCTGAGGAGGACAGTGAGTAGGCCTATTAAAGAAAACTAGGAGGTCGTGAAAAGACCATGAAATAGTTAACCTCAAACCCTTTCTTATGGTCTTGTGATGACATGGGTTAGAAATCCCATGTATTCAGCAATGGCTTCCTCATTTTGAAATGTGTCAAAGGAAGGTTCCTTAGGTTGGTCCCAGTCAATGAGGGTGGGATAACAAAGTGTTAAGATAATGGTATAAATAGAGGTGTTGGTGAACAGATTTATGGTAGCCAAATCTTTATAGAGGCTATGGATAGAATATGTTTCAATGTCCACATTATATGAACACTCCTTAAAAACTGACAAAGTATCCAAGATGACATCACGAACATTGATGTTGGGTGGATTGTATCCTAGACCTCAACACCATGGATGACCCTTAATGAGGATTGGTTATAAGATGCCTTTTTCTTGGTACCCTAGTCCTTTTCCTTTATAGTTCATGTTTTGACACATATGATTAGCTTTGAATATTTTGGACCCTGATAGCATGACACAAGACCTTCTATTAGCCAATAAACATCTAATTTCTCAACTATCTCTTTTGATAATAGCCCAAATTTGGTGAATGATGGTCCAAACTAATAAGCACTTGGATTTTTATCCATGGTGGGGGACCCATAACTTCTAGGTGATAATGGAAGGTTACCAATACTGAATGTTTGGTATTCATATTTTCCACAACCTTTGGACATGATTTTGATGTGAGTGAAGGTGGGTGAATCAAAATATATGGATGAAAAGTCATTTAGATGGATGTATTTCTTGGATTTAGGTTCATGAGGGGCACTGTCAGTGCTAGGGTAATATAGATCATGATCTAATTCTTCCATGGCTTAATATCTACAAAAGAATTATGAATCTATAGGAATAGTGACTTCCATCCCTGAATGTGGGAATTTCAAACATTAGTGGAGAGTAGAAGGGACAACATGAATTTCATGGATCCATGGGTAGCCCAAGAGGATGTTGTATGGTAAATCAAAATCAACAACATAAATAAGGGTTTGACGTATAACAAATCTGACCATGATCAAAATATAAATGGTTCTAGTCGATTATTTCTCTTTATCATCACATGCTTTTGTTATAATACGTCAAGGGCCAAGTGTTGATTTTGAATATCCCAATATTTTGATTAAATTGATGTTACAAATATTTACAGTTGATTCTCCATCTACAAGTACCGTGGCATCTTTTGATTGGCAATAAACACCTCTATATACAAGGGGTAGTTATGGTTGGGACTAATCAGTGGCATGTTCTGGGGATTGAAAGTGATTTGTTGTGATGAGGACAAATGGCCCACGAGAGCTTGGAATTGATTGGCATTGATGTCAGTAGGTACTTTAGACTCTTTAAGGATTTTATTTAAAATGTCATGGTGGATGGAGGAAGACTTAAGAAGATCCAATATGGAAATTTGTGTTAGAGTCTTCTCAAGTTGTTAGATGAGGTCGTAATTACCTTTAAGAGTTTGTGATAGGGTTTTGGTGTTATTAAGCTTAAGAGGAGCCCTTTGAGGCAGGGTTTTGGTAGGTTCCCATAGGACGGTGATTTTTCCACAATGGGTTATGAGAACACAATCAAAAGAATCCCCTTTGATTTTGATAATAGGTCATTGTGGGAATTGGGGTTCTTTAGGTGTCTTGTCCCTAATTTTAATGGTGTAACCATGATGGCTATAATGGTGAGGGATTGAGAAGAAATTAACTTGGTTAGCAAAAGAACATTGGCCTTGGTCCTTGGTCGTGCCTTTTGACTTTTGGTCATGCTTTGGGAAAGGATCTTGGTAGATACTCAATTGCTGATTTTTGGAGAAAGGTGTTTCTTCACCTTTGACTTTTATTTGTCCCTTCTTGATTAAGTCTTGGATATAATTCCTCAACTACATACATCTTATGGTGTCATGCCCCTTGAATCGGTGATAGTGGCAATACTCATCCTCTTTAAACCAATCAGGATGTGGTTTATATTGTCAATGGGTTTGATTTTGAGTAAGGTGATCATGTTTGTGTCAATTAGCTTCTTCAAGGCAACTTCAATGGGATCTCCAAGATTGGTGTAATGATGTCCTAAATTAGTTATTGGCCTTCCTCTTGGAACATATATGTTTGACATGTGTTGTTATGATTTGGTACAAGGGTTAGGGATTTGAACTATTTTGATGTGGCGAGTATCCATTACTCCATCTCTAACAACATTCTAATTTTTGTTGAATAACTTGGGTTTATCCAACGGGGTGTTATTTCTTGAATTATGATCATTTTTTGAGTAGATTTTGATGACCCCTTTCTCTATAAGATATCTTTATATTTGAATTTCCTTTTCCACAATGTCGTTAAAATAAATGATGTAACAAAGCTTCATATGGTGGCCTGATTCTGAATTTAAGTTGTTAATGAAGATGTTAACTAGTTACTTTTCAGAAATTGAATAGGGAAACTGACTTGCCAAGGTTCACCATTGTTGCAAGTATGACACTATACATTCTCCATTTCTTTTTTTGGTGTTGTACAAGTCTAACATGGTAATTTCATGATCTACATTATAAGAAATGGGTGATGAATTTATCGATTAAGTCCTCGAATGAAGTAATAGATCCTTTCGGTAAATGTATGAACCACTCTAGCATAGGTCCACCAAGACTTTGGGTGAATAATCATAACACGTAAGCATCATTGTAAGCCACTTCATGGAAAGACATAATTATTTGACATTTTCCCTTTGGTCCCCTTTCCTTTGTATTTGTCAAACTTTGGTGGTTCAAAATGAGAAGAAAAAGGTACACAGAGAATACTCATGTCAAGAGGATAAGAGAAAAAGTCTTCATACTTATATTTCTTGGAATGAACTCTTGTATCCATATTTTGGAGAGAATCCTTCATCACTTGCCATTCATGAGTAAATGTAGGGTCCAATAAAGGATTTGAAGTGGTTGTTTGGTTGACTTTAGGCTTATTTTGATCTTTATTGGTATATGAGAGGAAGGTTTAGTGGGTTTCTTAGATGAGACTGTATTGTGTGCTTCAAAATTTATTTAAGAAGATAATGAATTAACTTTTTGAGTAATTTGTGTTAGGATTTGAAGTCACTATTCAGGCATGGTGAGGTGGCATTCACTATTCATGTTGGTGAGGTGCAAATTATAATTCATGTTAGTGTGGTGGCATGTGGGGCACATTTATCCACTAAGGCACATGGAGGCTTTTGTTTATGGTGAGTGTTGGCTTAAGTCAAAAGGTGATTGATTACTTTTTGACTATTATACATGTGGGTGGTAGACAAAGACTACTATGCACTATTATTCACTCATGTAGAGTGGGGCACCATTTTAGATGGCACATAGTGGTGACACTTTTTCAAAAGTAAGGAATCTAATTTTGACCCTTGGCACGTGTGGGAGACAACATGACACTATTCACACTATTCATCCATGTGGGAGTAAGGCACAATTTTGGAGACTCCTTGGATTCTTTCTCTCGTGTATTTCTATTTAGAGGATGTCAATCCTTGTCTTTGTAATTAAGAGAGGTTTTACCCACTTCAAGATGTTGGTGCTTGGATTTTGAATATTATGCCAAGATGCATTAAGGAAATCTTTGTTTGTATCCATTCTTAGCAATCAAAACTATGAGCTTTGGAAACTTTGAGATTTGTGAGTAAGCCATGAGTAAGAAGGCCAAACTATAGAAAGGTTTGTAAGATAGAGATAATAGAAGTGTGTAGTTGTTATTGCCCCATGCTTTTTCCCTTGTTGTAACTTTTAGGGTTTTCACATAAATCTCTATGTTATGGTGTTATTTTCTATTGATTTTATTGTGGCTTTATATTTCCACAATCAATATCTTGCATAAGTTATATATTTTCCCTAACATTTGGTATCAAAGCCGTGGTGCTTTTGAAAAACTATGTGTTTAAGTGTTTTTTTCAAATAGAGAGTCTTGTGCAAGTGAGAGATTAAACAATGAAAGGAGGAATCACCATTTTCGAGATAGAGAAGTTTGTTTGGTGCCAAACTTCTCTAGACTTGAAGACACTATTCAGGCATGGTGAGGTGGTAATCACTATTCATATTGGTGATGTGGTAGTCACTATTCATGTTGGTTATGTAGTAGTCATTATTCATGTTGGTTATGTAGTAGTCATTATTCATGTTGGTGAGGTGCAATGGAAATAGTTGGTAGAATACATAAGTGTTTAAAATTCTTGTATATTGAATTTAAGTGGGAGAATGTTAGGAGTTGAAGTCACTATTCAGGAATGGTGAGGTGGCAAATGCTATTCATGTTGGTGATTGGCAGTCATTATTCATGTTGGTGAGGTGGTATTTACTATTCATGATAGTGAGGTGGAATGTGGGGCACATTTCTCCACTAAGGCACATGGAGGATTTTACTTTATGCACATGGATGGATGTGGGGCATAGTTCTTGTGGGGCTTCTTTATGGTGAGTGTTGGCTCAAGTCAAAAGGTGATTGATTACCTTTTGACTATTATGTATGTGGGTGGCAGACAAAGACTACTAATTCACTCATGTGGTGCGGGGTACCATTTTGGATGGAACATGGTGGTGACACTTTGTCAAAAGTAGGGAATCTATAATTGACCCTTGGTACATGTGGGAAATAACCTGACATTATTCATGTTATTCATCCATGTGGGAGTACAGTGCAATTTTGGAGACTCTTTGGATTATTTCTCTCATGTATTTCTATTTAAAGGATGTTGATCCTTGTCTTTGTAATTAAGAGAGGCTTTGCCCTCTTCAAGATGTTGGTGCTTGGATTTTGGATGTTATGCCAAGAAGCATGAAGGAAAGTTTTGTTTGTAGCCGTTATTAGGAATCAAAGTTATGAGCTTTTGAGACTTTGAGCTTTGTGAGTAAGCCACGAGTAAGATGGATAAACTAAAGATAATCTAGAATGATTTTCTTATAATCCTCTTTGACTTGATTTGCCAAAATGGATGTTCCTTTATTGGTTGTGACTCTAGTTGCATTGATGGGTCTAGGTGAGATTTTATCATTATCAGCTTCTTCATCTTCCTCATTATCAGGGTCAAAAATATTTAGGACTTCTTCCTCTTGTGGGGGAGGATTACGGTTGTGTGACATGTCATAAAAGATAAAACTTTGGACTAGATTTCAAAATAGGCCCTGGTTGACGTCTGAGGCTACCTTGGCTCCCATTTCAATAAGATGTGTCAAGATTTGGCCTTTGTTTTCATAAATAAATTATTCAAATTAGGGTTTACTCGCGTCATTATTCAAAAAATTATGTTAGTTATCTATATCATCCCCTAGGGTGTGCATGTCACTAGCACTATCTTCATGATCCAAGAATTTCTCATCAAGGATTCTTAGGGATATCATCAAATTATCTTAAAGCTTGTCCAAACTTTAATTTTTTAGCATGGGTAAAAGGTGCCATGAAAGGTGATGGATTAGATTATTAGAAGGGAGGTAGAGCTTGCCTTTTTGGGGTGGTTATTTGGATATGAGTGAAATTTAAATATTTTGATGGGTTATAGTCCTGAGCAAATAAATCCACAAGATTTTGAGCTAGTACACTTGACTTAGGCAACAATAAGTACGTACTCCCTAACATTGGACTAGATAAGACACACTATATATGGTTTAGATGGATGATGGGTGTCAGATTCAAACAGGTAGTATGATGGGTGCTTGCAAAGTATCAATGGGCACTAAGTTTAGCCCAGCAAAATGATGAGATGAGATGACAGTTGCCAAATTTAAGATAAGAGAGTGACAAGGTAATGATAGGTGCTAGGTTTAAATTAGTAGAATGATGGGGTAAGATGATGGGTGTTATATCTAAATTGGAAGAGTGGCAAGTTATTAGTAAGGAGGTGACACAGACTTTGAATGATGGTTTGACAGGTATATAGCAATGATAGGTGTATATTTTGGTAGAGTAATAGGTTACTTAACAAAAAGGGTGACTAGAATGGTGTATGGTTTTTCAACTTTGTTGATTAAGAGACTAGCTAAAGATTTTGGACGAGTTTACTTTGCTCAAGATAATTGAGGTGAGTGATTGGATTATTTTAGGTTTCCAATGGATGGCGGAGATGATTTGAACTAATGATTAAGGAAAAAGTGGTTTTAAGGATTTTAAGCATGTGAGATCAAGATTTTGAGCAATGAGATTTGATTATGCAATTATATAAAAAATTACTTAAAACACCAATCCACTTCAAAATTTAGAGCCAATAGGATTACAATGCAAATAAATGAAACATTCATACGAGCATTATAACATAAAGTTAAATGCTCCAAATCAGATTAAGCAAGAAAAGGATCAAATGCTTATGGATTACCTTTGTAGACTCAAAATTTTGACATCATATGATTGGATTGATTCATGATATGGATAGTATGGATTACTTGATAGCTTGATAATAAGACTAATGGATTTGATCATAAGATTGGCATGGAAGCTCATGGACTTCATAGTTGAATTATCATGGAGGAGTGGTTGAATTAAATAAAGGAAGGAGAGAGAATTAAAACGAATTAAAAATTTCTTGGAAGCCTCTAGAATTAGAGAATTCTAGAGAAGAGGGCTAAAATAAAGAGGATTCTATAATTAGAGAAATATAAAATTCATTAGGAGGGGTTAATGATGATTATATGGAGGTTAGGTTAGTGATTAGACAAGCATTAGGTGATTGGGGAGTAAGCTTGTAGGAAAGGCTACTCCTAGGCTAGGGTAGGTGGAAGGGAATTTAAAATTCTTAAATATTAGATAAGACAAGATTTGTTAGTGGATAATGTGGATTTAGGTGAATTAATTAGGCATGGGATGTTATAAAGTTAGTGTAAGATGGGGGATATATTATAAATATTAGACTAGAACTAGGATAATACAATATTAGGATAAATTAGATGGAAATAGATGAAATTAAGGATGCTAGTGATGAAGCGAGAAAAATTAGATGTATACATTTTCCCCCTTTGAAAGGGAATTATGACTGAATGAAGTAGCAGTAATGGTATTTCAAAGAAAAAATGCACTCATCGATGAATGTTAGTGGATACATGATTCCCCCTCGAGGGGACATGTGGGAAGGAAGAATCGGATGGCCACTCGAAAGAGGAAATGAGGGGTGGGATGTGTGAAGAGATAAGGGGTTGGGATGCTATATGTGGGACTAATGATGAAGAAAATGAACTCGATATGAGCAATGAGCTACAAATTGATGATGCCCCTAGCAAAGACATATACATAGGGAGAAGAAATGATAGTGTCATAGTTGTTGACACATCCCAAGGGGGAATCAACCATAACATGATGATAATAAGACAAAATGTTGTAAGATTTATATATATCCCAAGCAAGAAGACATGCCAGGGAGAGCTACAAACCAAGATGATAAAAGCCACAATATTTTAATGTATCCCAGGTAAGGATGCATGCTGGGAGAGCATCAGGCCAAATAAAATAATGAATTGATAATATTAATGACACGTGTAACTCAAAAATGAAGTTAAATGTTGTGATGAAGGAGATGAGAGAGAATAAATGATATGATTGAGTGACCAAAAGATGAAGGGGAAGAATTGGATTACAATGAATTTAATCAATGAGCCACAATGTGATTGATAGAGATGATGCCCCTAGCAAGGACACATGAAAGGGAGTGATAAATGATAATAAAGTTACGATCTTGGTCATGCCCCAATCGAAAGAGGAAATTATAAACTTTAAATGATGACTTGACCAATCCATGATAATGTATGATTGATGGAAGAAAATATAGATGTTGTGATTTATTAGGCCCAATCGATAAGTGTAGGTGATTGAATGAGAATATTGGGGAGATGATTGCGGAGTGGATAGAAACTGATCTATTGAATAATTAAATGATGATATTTTAGCTCAAAGATTTGATTGATGCAAGTTACAAGGATGATAAGGACAAGAAAGATGTGATGACAAATGATGGAGAAAGAGGAGAGAGTGTTTGAGATGACCTTAGACACGTTATGTGACGAAGTGTTACCTACATAATTTGAAAATACCTCAAACCAATATAATTTAGACTAGATGACAGATGATAAGATAGACTAGAGATAGAGGATCAAGAATTTGGACAATCTAATTTAACGTGCAAATAGCTATTAAAATATATCTGAATCAAGAATCGTCAAAATTTGAAGCAATAATATAGAAATGCAAGCAATGAAAAGTAGACTTGAAATAATTATACCAGTAGTACAATCCTTTATACAATGATCATGCTTCAAATTGATAAGAATTTTACTTAATGGATTACTTGCAAACTCAAAATTTTAACAACATTTGTTGATAGCTTGATTCTTGACAAAAGATTATGATAGTTTGATCAATAGATAACTAAACATAGAAAATAAAATATTTAGCATGAAGGCTCATGGATTTTCTACTTAGATTTAATGGATTATGAGCTGATTTAAATAGAGGAAGGAAGGAGAATTAAAAGGAATTACAAAATTCTTGGAAGCCTTTAGAATTAGAGGATTCTAGAGAGGAGGGCTATATAGAGAGATTCTAGAATTCGAGAATTCTAGAATCCATTAGAAGGTGTTAATGATGATTAGAGAGAGGTTAGGTTAGTGATTAGACAAGTGTTAGGTGATTATGGAGTAGGCTTGTAGGAAAGGCTACTCCTAGGCTAGGGTAGGTGGAAGGGAATTTAAAATTTCCAAATATTAGATAAGACAAGATCTGTTCCTGAATAATGGGGATTTAGGTGAATTAATTAGGCATGGAATGTTATAAGGTTAGTGTAGGATGGGGGATATGTTAAAAATATTAGACTGGTACTAGGATAATATGATATTAGGATAAATTAGATGTAAATAGACAAAATTAGTGATGTTAGTGATGAAGTGAGCAAATTTAGATGCATACATTTTAGTCCTCTTTTAAAGGGCATTGCGATTGAATGAAGTAGAAGTAATGATATCTCAAATAAGAAAGACATTCATGGATGAATGTTAGTAAACAATGTTATGGACACATGATGCCCCCTCGAAGAGATATGTGGGGAGGAAGGAGTCAAATGGCCACTTGAAAGAGGAAACGAGGGGTGGGATGTGTGAAGAGATAAGGGCTTGGGATGCTAGATATGGGATTGATGATGAAGAAAATGAACTTGAAATGAGTAGTGAGCTACAAAGTGATGATGCCCCTGGGAAAGACCTATGTAAAGGGAGCAAAAAATGATTGTCACATTTATAAACATATCCCAAGGGGGAATCAACCGTAACATGATGATGATAAGACAAAGAGCCACAAGCTTTCGATGTGTCCCAGATAAGGACACATGCCAACGAGATTTTTAGACTAAGATGATAAAGGCCACAAGATTTGACATATTCCAAGAAAGTATGCATGCTAGGAGAGTATCAGGCTAAAATAAGACAATGATTTGATAAGATTAATCGATAAGGGTAGCTCAAAGCTGAAGTCAAGCAATATGATGAAGGAGATGAGAGAGAAGAAACAATGTGATCGAGTGACCAAAAGACAAAGGGGAAGAATTGGACTGTAATGAATCGAATCAATGAGACACAATGTGATTGATAGCAATGATACCCCTAACAACGACACATGTAAGGGAGTGAAACAAGATAATAAAGTTATGGTCCTAGTCATGTCCCAATTGAAGGAGAAAATCGTAAACTTTAAATGATGAATTGAACAATCCATGATAATGGATGATTGATAGAAGAAAAGATGGATGTTGTGATTTGTTGGGCCCAATCAATAGGTGCTAGTGATTGAATGAAAAAATTAGGGAGACGATTGCAGGAATGGCGATTGATCAATAGACTGATTGATATTATAGCTCAAGGATTTAATTTATGCAAGACTTGGGGATGATAAGGGACAAGAGAGATGTGATGATGAATGATGGGAAAATTGGAGAGAGTGGTCGAGTTGACCTCAAGCACACATTAGGGAATTTTTTTATTAAAAATATTCCCCCTAAATAAATATTTAAAATATAATAAATGACATATGAAAAAAATGCAAATCACTAAAAATATGACATCATCCCTCGAGGTGACATCACCTTAAATAAATATATAATATTATTATTTATTATATAAAACTTACTAAATTTTGTAAATTAACTCACATTGGTTAAGATGACCCTACTTTTTTTTATCAAATTCCTTTCTTTTTTAATAGAAAGTGCAATTGTTTTTGTTTTTTTCGTTTTCAATGAATATAGAAAGTATAAACAAAAAAGCCATCAGATTTATTATAAAAAAATACATTTTTTTAGCATCTGGGATATTATTCAAGACAAAGTGAAGGGTGGAATTGATTCTTATTTTTAATCACATAACATGGTATGGTCCTGGTGCTCTTGCTTAATAACAGATGTTCTCCTTGTTGACACATAGGGTTTCTCCAGAAGCTCTTGCTAATTCTCAGATTCCTAAAAATGGCATCATAATTTCAATTGAAGTCTATCCAAAAATATTTATTTTGAGAGTTTTTTATTTGTAAGTTTTTATTTGGTACTTAAACTATTTATAGCGCTTGAGGGAGACACCAAGTAAGAGATAATTTTCTAGCTACAACTATTGATGGTAGAGAAATGATAAAGAAAATTCTAATTTTTTAGCAATTAGAGATGTCTTGTATTATTCACAGCACACCATTTGAAGCTTGCAAGTATATTTATTGAATCACAAGTATATTTTTTGGGCGAATAAAAGCTAATGCAATCAACAAGTATTATGTTGTCTTCTATTTGATATGGATCCCCTTCAAAATATTGCATTAGAGATGAGAATATTGCCTATTGGAGTTCTTTTTGCATTCTTATTTTGAATAATTTATTTAGTTTGAACTTCGCTCTCTCATTCTTCATGATTATCATTAGCTTATGATGCAATGTCTTTAGGAACACATTCCATAGGCTCCTAAATCATTCGATTTGAATGGACATACTTTGTGCTACATGCTCCATCTCTTTCTATTTTTCATTGTAATTGAGCTCAAAAATCATTTTCTTTCTCATCAAATGTTACCCATTTAATTGTCCCTTAATTTCATGGCTAGCCACTCAAAAACATTATGGGAGGTTGTTTTGGGTGAAACATATATATACATAGAAATAATAAATATGGTGTGATTTATGAGTCCTAAGTCAAGAAGAGCAATGCCTAACACAAAGTAAACGTCTTGTAGATCACCCATGCTTTCCCTTGGAAAGGTTCATATCTCATAGGTCCATTTTGATGAATCAAAATGGAATTTATTCAAGAGGTGTAAATGTGTCATCAAAATTTGGCCTACAATACTATTGGCTTTCCCCTCTCTTAGATCTTAAATTATTAGTAGCATGCCTACTACATTTCAGTTTCCATGTTGGAAGTTTGTATATTTTTTAATCGTATATGTCTATTCTTGCATTGAAAGATCATGTCTACAGAGTCTATACAAAAGAAAATGAATTTCTTACTAAAGGTTTAAGTTGCATAGGAGAATATATGTAAGTAATGAAAAAACATAAAATACAAAATATAACACCACTCGTAATCAAAGCCAAAACCTTCACTGGACTCATGAATAGCCATAAGTAAGCACTCCTCCAACTGCTCTCTCAACGGATTCTCAAACAAGTCTAATTCATTGAAACAAGTATGCACTAATAAAAATCTATCAAGGATTTCACAAGCTTTGTGAATTTAGGACCTTTGAAGGCTCAGGGTGCAGATAAATGATTTAAAACCTTCCAAGGGAACCTTTGAAGTTCTAGTTAAACATTGTATTAGATTAGCCTTGTCTTACGTATTAAAATTATGCACAAGCTCCCAAAAAAACTTCTAGAAGACCATTAATTAATAGTTCAATATCCTTGTCATTTAAGATGTAAATCAAGTTTCATGGAACCATTTCATTGAATCCTCCAAGCGACCATTTATTTGAGAAAAAAATTCTGTAGTGGGAGATTTTTAGCAACAAGATTAACATATTCATGTTTAATTTCCTCTGGAACTCTTATATTTCTACCACCATGAATCAACTCATGATCTATCACCTCTTCCTTCACATAAAGTATGAGAATATCCGCATCCACATCCATGCCAAATATAAGATTAGGCATGTCCCTTATGTCATTCTGAAGCAATCTTAAATTTTCTCAAAGGCATTCAAATATCTCTTATGCTTCTATGCAAAATTCATAAAATTGATGGCCTTCTTGTCAAATTTTATTTGTTGATACGTTGAGGGCATGGACCACATAGTAAACTCAGATGTGCAAAACCAAATTTTATGTTTCCCTTACATCATAGTATCCTCTCTGGTCATGATTATGACTCTTTGGTGGATACAAAGGTTTGCAGGGGATATGTAAATACAAGGCCAATCCATAACATTGGCATGACTGAACAGATAGACAAACTTTTAAAATTTATTTTGTGTCACAATTTTGACATTTCAGAGGGTGGGTTCATTGAACCATTATGTATCTTTGTATATTTAGAAATAAGTGTGATGTTGTTTCTTACCTTAATCAACCCACAATAATTTATGAAATTTATTCAGGAGCACACGATAGAGTTATTTACTTTCTTAGGTTGTAGATTATAAATTCCATCCTTAACTTATTTAACCTTAGGTTGAATATTTTTTTGTAATACTTAAATACGTTGGTTAGTATAATGTAAACTTAACCTTTTCCTTAAAAATATGCACAATACCAGATTTTTACAATTAAAATTGATGAACCCAAACTTAGTTTGTGTCTATAGATGTATACATGAATGTAGAACATGATGTTTAGACATTACGCCATATATTTCCTAATAAATTAGAATATCTGTTTATCCCCCAAAATGTATAGAATGAAGAAATATTGAATGATGGCATTGGCCTCTTAGCAAGATGTTTCCTAAGAATAGTTGTTCAACCAGATTTTGGGTTATGTTACCTTAGGCATATGAGATTACCAAGGAGAAGACATATTTTTTTTATGGACAGGGAATAAAGTTCAAGCATAGCATTGTCTTCGTCATGTTGGGTGAGGCAAACATAGTAAAAGATGGGGTGTATATTTCTCATATGCACTTACTTCAAATGATTTAAAGAATCCTTATGTGGCCAATGTATTTATTAGAGCCTAAAGGTGCTTCATCTCTATTGAAGCTATCTAATAGTTTGAAAGTTTGTCTATCTAGTATAGAAAGTTTGGAAGAAAGAAAGAAATTATATTGATGTTCATAGTGACCAAAATACATCAACAAGACTCAAAATTAAATAACGTTACAATAGAAAACTACTATGGTAAAAGACCCCAATTTTTTAAAAAAGTAACTAACCAATGCAACACTATAACAATAATTTAGTAAACATCTAAACTTGTATAGAAGGGCTAAACCTAAAATGGTTAACCCATAAATTATATGATCCAATTCCAACTAAAAATAGCCATTTGTTAGAAAATACTCTTAAGTTGATTAAAAATTCAATGAAGACTAACCCTGAAGTGATGTGCCAAGACTAAAAATCTAAAACTAGTGTTGTTACATGTATAAAAATTTAGGTTAGACAAACCAATGTCATTGTCTATCCTCGCAAAAGGGCCAATGAAAGACCTAATAATTTTCTTGGGGTAATGTCCAAGATTAATATTATTCTGTTGGAAATCTAAGTAACCAATTTTGGTATGGGTATGTCAATATAACAATTTTGTGTTTTGGCCTGGGTACATTTTTGGATCCATTTGCACAAAAAAATATTAAAAAGAAAAAACAAATATGCAAAATTAACTACAAAGTATGCATTGAGTAAACAAAGGAAATTAATAACCACAAAACCCTTTGTGTGGACAAAGAAGGATTAAACTAAGGACATGTCAACTCCCTTCAACCATATTCCAACCTTTACATGGGATAGATATCACCCACCTATGTTTATTGGTGGGAAAAAATCTTACCATTTGGAATAGATAAAAGGGGTGAAAAATTATTGAATATTGTTTAATTTTTATTACTCATGGAGACAGAGAGGAAATGAATAAAATTTTAATGTTTTTTATTATTCATATATAAGTTTGAAATTTATTTTATAATTGAATATTTTTTCAAATGGATATGTCTCTCTCATATTGTTGAATGGAATAAAATGTTATAAAATATAAATGATAGAGCCATGCTAAGAAGATGATTAACATAAAATATAGTTTTGATTCCTTTGGATCCAAATTATAGTCCATTTATTTCTAACCATAGCGTTTTTTAATGTGGTATAGTTGTCTCTCAATTATTTAACTCAATCATTATCTTCATATATCACCAACATGAACTAAATTTTAATGGATGTATAATTGTATTTGTGTTTTTAGCCCTAAAATATAGTCAATTTTATTATTCTATATGGAATAACTTAACACACTATATATGCATTAAACATTATATATTAACAGGGCATCAAAAACTTTGATGCATGATGCAATTTTGAATAGACTGTAAAAAAAATTGATGCAAGATGAAATTTTTAATAGATAATTAAACTATATATAAGGTTGTATTATATGCAAGAATAAATTTTGAATAGAGCATTAAAAACTTTAAAGGTTAAAAATAAATATTCAAATAAAATATTTAATATTATTTTCTTCTATTGTGAATTATACTAACATTCAAAAAGCAATTATCAATAAATAATTTTCATCCAAAAATTTCATGATAAGTAGGGTCGATATTGTAATTACTCACATTAAATATGTACCATACAATCATGGCAAAAACTTTATTTTTATTTTTGAACTTTTCTTTCAATATTTTTTTAATGTACTTTAGTTAAACTAAGCATACTATGAGAAAGGTCTTGTTAAACACAGTGTTATAATTTTTATTTTTTCAATTAATAAAATATAATTAATTAATCATATTATTTTTATTTTTTAATATTAACATTGAATATTTATTTTTATATTTTATTATTATTTTTAATACATGTATTGACTATTTAAATTTATTTTTATTTTTTGATTAATTTATATAATAAATATTTAATCAATTATTTTTTTCGTACATTTTATATATTTATTTGATAAAAAATTATATAAAATATATTGAAATATTTTATTTTTATTTTCAAATGATTCGTGTCATACCATGTATTTATTCTTCAAATATAATAAATAATATTCATATTATTATATTTTTATTTTTTTATTCACATAATAAATGCCATATCATTTAAATTTATTATATTAAATGTGTGAAATATTTGTAACAAAAATAATAAACCATATAAAAAAACTTAATTTTTAAAAAAATACTAAAAAGATGAAAAAAGTATCGTGCATTCTTTTTTGGAAGAGGTTTATGATTTTGTGTTAGAATTTTTTGATAGAAAGTATTGTGTTTTTTAACAAACAAATTTATCATTTATAGAAGGTATTGCCCTTTTAAAAAAAGGAAATTATTTTATTTTTTAAAAATAAAGTATTATGTATTGATCTGATAAAAAAATATTGTAGTTACATTGTACGTATCTAGAAATATAAATTATCTTGATAAAATATGAATTAAAAAAATATAGTCATTTAAAATTGAGTTTGATTTTTAAGAAATAAAATAATTTAATAATTATTTAAAAAATATAAAAAGTTTTGTTTATTTCGATACCATTTAATCCATGTAGTTAAGAAATTTATTATTATTTAGATTTAAATTATTTATAAAATAAAAAATAAATTTAGGAGGCCCATTTTGTATCTAAATTTCCTCTAATGCATGTGACTGAGCGCTACCTATATACTCTGAAAACACCTCAAACCAATGTATTTCGAACTAGATTAAAGGATGACGGTGATGGATTAGAATATTAGGATGATGATGACTATTAGACATGTTAGTTTTTAGATAGATGTTAGGTGTGATGATGATTGGATTGAGAGTTGAGTCGGGATGTTGATGACTAGAGAGATGATAAATGATTGAATAGAGGATATAGATGTGATGATAAAGGACTTGGAGGAATGATTCACTACTAGATGAGTGGATTTGGATGATCAACTTGACGAGAAAGGACTAGGATAAATGATTGGATATAGGATGTTAGACGTTATGACAGGTGATAGAGGATAGGAGAAATGATGAGTGTAGTCCATTATCAAGCCATTATTGTTGTAATAAGGCTCATCATAGTCTAAGAAATTTGATGTAAATATACCACTAGGTAGTATGCCCCATGATATAATTATGACCAAGAGGACATTCCAAAGCTCATGATTATAAAAGGGGTAAAAGATGAACTCTGCATAGGGCAACCAAAATCATTATTATAGTTGTTTTGGCTCCATCATAGCATCCTCGTTAATTGCACCCTTGATGAAAGAGACATGATGTAAGACTAATAAAAAAAGATAAACATAGACAAGCAAACAAACATTTGCAGATATATACATGATAAAAGACATGCAAACAAGTCAAACAACACATAACATACAAGTAACATACACACGTATCTACATAGAGATGCCTTGTGATTAGTGTCTTGTTTGTTGTCCTGATGAGAGTCGATGGGATGATTGATCAGGTGATGAGTTAGACTAAGTTGGTTGTGATGATGTGAATTTGGATTAAGGTTATATACTTGGACAAGGGTATGGAGTTGGAGTAGATTGGTGACTTGGATTAGGATAAGATTATGGATAAGGATTTGGATGCAAGGATTAGGACATAGGATAAGACAAGATGCCAAAATGATGAGACCACTAGGATATAAGATGATGCAAGATGACAAGATGATATGTATGACTTAGGACATAGGACAAGACAATTGAGATACATAAGACATATGACAAGATGACATAAGACAAGACAACTTAGATGTTTTTTGATTTTGTCGATTTTATAATTTTTAGGGTTTTTTAGAATATTTCAATTTTTTTAGGTCTTTTGAGAATATGTATGTACACAATACAAATGGGGTTACTAGCAAAGGGAATACCAAGCCTAGCAACGAGGATAAGGATGGATGAAATGTTGGATGGGATGACAAAGGTATGTGCATGAGATTGAAAAGGGGATGAGGAGCAGGGAAGAATGGACTAGGGATCGCCAATGACCACATCGTGAAGGAACTAGATATCTAGTTGCCTGAGTGTCCATTGGAGGATATACCAAGATGATTCCAGAACATTTCCCAAGACATCTTCAACTCTGTTACGAAGGTCAAGAACAGAATAAAGTATGGGCATAATAAGATGCAAGATATGATGTTAGATGGTGGGTAGGAGCAATGGACCAAGGGATAATATAGATAGATAAGGATGACATGGATGGGATTGACAAGGGATGAATTTATCCCCCAAGTGTTGAGGTACAATACAGACAATATATTATTTTACCATGATGCCAAAAATTGGTTTTCATCACGGTACTTTTCCAAGGTGCCAAAAAATTGATTTTCACCATTGGATGAATTTTTTATTTTATTTTATTTTGAATTTTTTAGCATATCAATTTATTAAAGGCAGGCGAGATTTAGGAAGCAAACATTTTCATAATCTTCAGGCAGTACCGTTCTAGTTAGATGTGATGCTAGGACCATGTTGTCAATGTTGGATTTACTAATGTCCTTGTAACCTTTGTTGACTCTTGATTGAGACCCCTTTAGACATATAGACTAGGTGTGGAATGGATGGATTTAGGGTTTGGATTTGATGGTGATATATAGGACTTGAATGAATGATAGGATCATGATTGGGAGGTGTGATGGGAGATTGGGAAGTGGGACTAATAGTCACACACATTGTTGGACATGGATGTTCCACGGTTGATTGGTGCCATATGACAAAAGATTGTAAGAGATCCCAGGTACTTTGACTTTGTAGTTTTTCTTTGATTCAATTATTTGAAGGATTATCGACCATACTGATAGTGCTTTTGACAAGGATTTGATCTTTAGACTTGATCATATTCTAACTATCCCCTAGTGCCTAGCATTGGGCTTCACTAGAGTAGTTTGATAAATGATGATTATTTTGACTTTGATGGTCCCCTAGTGCCTCAAAGAGGATTTTACTAGGGGAAGACACTTTTTGACTAGGTCGGTGATCTAGCTTTTCTTGATTTTGACTTGCTGGATCAAAGGTGATTTGATCATCATGTATGACTTTTCAAATATGGTCTTGGACCTTTATATTTGTGGCACATATTATGTTACTCGATGAAGGGTCCAATGATGTATGTTCTTTTTCGTCCCTATAGAGGGAGGTGATTAAATGATCATTGACATGAAGAAAGGGATATATGATAGATGCAGGTGGGGGAGATGGTATGATGAGGTCAGTGAGTGGTGGTGGGGTAACATAGTCCTCATAGAGGTTCTTAAGAGACCTAATTTCAACATCAGAGAAATTCTCCTCAAGATCAGTAAAAGGATCATTAAGACTATCTATAGGACACGTATTTGAGGCAAGATCATATTCATCGACTGATAGAGCTTAGAAGAACTTTGTTATGACTTCATCATTCTGGATGGGATAAAAAATATGCCTTGTGATTTGTTGACATCCGAACTGCCATCATGAACTTCAGTCTCTATGAGGGATGATGTTTCTGATATGGTCTCTGATTCAGATACTGGTGTTGGACATAATCTTGATGCGGATAATAATTTTGATGTTAATGCTAACAAGGGTGTAGATAACATCGATGAGGTGATGCTTCTAATAAAGGATTCTTTAATAAAGTTATCTGCAAGTGACCTCTCAACATGGGGTCTTTGATATGATGGGTGAGAGGAAGATGGAGAGACAATGGATTCACCAAAGATAGGCCCATGGAATAAAGACTCATTATGAAAAGGGAGACTAGGTTAATTGTAAATGGACTCATCATCGATAGAGGATTTGTCAAATATAGGTGTACCATCAAAAGTAAGCATAGTGTCTTGACCTTCGTTTGGAAGGGGAAGGGTTTGATTATGATCAAGAAAGGAATTTTGGCATACCCCTTCTTGCTCACTCTTAGGCAAAGGTTCATCTAATTCATTTTTGATTTTGATGTCACCCCGGTTGATGATGTCTTGGACATGGTTTTAAAAATTATGACATCGATTAATGGTTTACCCCTAGGTTCGGTGATATATACAATTTGGTTTGCTTTGTACGAAGAGGCCTTAGGCTTGGCAGGCTCAAGATGTTGTATGGGTGGATAGACCATTATGTATGTGATAACAAGTTTGTGGAAGAGGGCTTCTAAGGATATAGGAAGAGAAGTATAGGGGCTCTCTTCACTTTGTGACTTGGATGTGGAAGTATTGGACTTTAGATCATATGGTTGTTGACGTGACTAGGTGGGCAGACTAGTAGTAGATGAAGTAGCTAAGATAAGATTCCCTTTGCTAGTATAGGAAAGGGCAGATAACTGGCTATGATGGTGGATGGATGGCTTAATTATGATTGGGTAGCATGTATGCTAGAAGTAGATGAACATGATGGGTGCGAATTGGAGGTAATGCATCAAAGTATATAGGAAGCTGAGTGCTTATTTCAAGGAGTCGTGAAAGGAACATATCCTTGTTGGCAATGAGGCATTTCTCAATTAGGGTGTCTAAATTTTCTTTAGAAGCCATGAATTAAGATGGGAAAAAGTTCAGATGACGTGATTTGCCAGCCCCAATCGGTAGGTATGGGGGATTAAATGGAAATTTTAAGGGATGAAGATGGGATGTGCAAAACAAAATTTGGACAAAGGCTTGCTTTAGTTTGATCTCAAGTTTCATTGGATATTTTGACATGATGTGATGTTCAACAACGTAAGACAAGATCAAGTAGACCAAATTAGGATGTGAGCTAGACTTTTGATGATTTAGACTAGATTCAATTGAGTGAGCTACAACAAGCTCTAGGACTTGATAAGGGGCCAGACTGGCTCGAGTGGCATGATTTTGACTAGGGTTGACTAGAATTAAAAAGGTAGGTTAGCTCAAGGCTAAGATGATCGAATCAAGTTGAATGAGATGACTTGGTTGATAGGATTTGATGGTGTGTATGACTCAAACTCGATTAGACACAAGCAAGCTTAGAATCAGGGCATTGATGTGGAAAGATTTATTTTGCCAATATAGATGAGGACTAGTGTATGATTGCAGGCTCGACAGGATGATGATATAGACAAAGGGATGAGTTATACTATGACTAAGACTAGGTTGTATAGGCAAGGAATATGGTCATGGATAAGGTGATTAGGCTATACAAGGTCAAGACGAGTGGCGTGATTAAGATGAGGTGAGCGACAGGTTTGGACTAGGACCCTAAGGATGAGTAAGACAAGATGAAGTGGGGATGAGAGGACAAGATGGACTAGAATATTAAAAGATTAGGGGATATCTAAAATGTGACTAGGTCCAAGGAAGATGACTGGGAGTATATGATAAGGTCTAGGACAAGGGATAATGATGATGGTCAAGATTAGGTAGTGATTAAAGAATGGATGATGGTTGACCTAAGGGTGATATTTGACTAGGGGGATAATATTTTGTGTTTGGTTCAAGGGATGCAAACAATATAGTCCTCCAAAACACACAACAAAACAAGCAAACCATAAACCTTGAATTAATAACTAACTTAGGAGTGTAACCTGATGACTGTATCGTTTAATGGCTTTGTGAGTGAGGTTGTAGGCTAGTGACCCATTACGTAATCTCCCAAACTCTCTCAACCTCATTTGCACATAACGGTCACTATGAAAATTGATATTGACTCTGACAATAAGTTAGCTATATGGTCAAAGGTCTTATTATAGGTTATGCAGGTTCTCTAAGGGCATCCCCGATAAACATTAGGTACATGAGGCCTAACTCTGTATAGAGTGTTGTCTGATACTTGGGTCAGAGAATTAACTCATCACCTTCATGGGATCTTGTATGGGGTCTCCCGCTTGACCTAACGATAGTTGTCCCTAATTTTTATCCTCCATCGAAACATGAAGTGTGGTTGAATGCACAGTGATGAAATCTGCGTCACCAACCCCTAAGACTAATGGCAAGTGCATGGAGATGAATTCCACATCACATTACACCCTAGAAAGGAAAATGGAGAGGGTTTGTTAGTGGTTTTTTATCCTCTGAAACTCATTCCTAGGACGTAAAGAGGAGAGCACATGTCATTGTAGCCCTCGAGATTTACACATAGGTAATCAAAATATTAATTAACTGATTGATTTATGTGGCAAACAAAGAATACAAGATGAAAACAAAAAAAAAATTAAAACCATGACTTTGACGGGCATCCTGCAAGATAACAAAGTAGTAGTTTTAGATTTATGGATTTGGACCAATCGGACCTGCCAACACATGTTAGTAATTTGATAGGTAAAATCAAGCAAGACAAAATTGCCACTAAATTTGCCCTTGTGAAAATACAAATAAAATGGTAGTCCAATAAGTATCAATAAAACACAAAAAAAATCATGGGTTTTATATTATAACTCTTTGAATGAGGGGCTAGGACGTAAGGGTCTAAGCGCAACAGTCCCCAATAGGGTCAAGGGGAAGCACCCCTTACAGGGTCTAAAAGCAGAGCAAGGTCGAGGGGCAGAGTGCTCGATGCCAAACACAATTTGAAGCTTGTGGGACCTTTGGAATGACTCATAATTCACCATATTTCATCCTAAAATATCAATCAAAAAAGATAATTTTTTAGACAAGCAAAGAGTAATTCTAAATTTAAACTTATGCAAATTACTACAGTGGTAATAAATCACTTATACACAGTGAGTTTTAATTCAAAATCGTTTCAAGAAAGTTAAAATTGCATCTGATAAGTCAAAACCGTAGATATAGACAAGCGATAATGCAAACTGAAAGTAAACTATCACGGTTACTTGGTGGTTAGTTCAAAATCACTTATATAATTTGCAAAATCGTGACTAAGAAGCAAAATCATAAAAACACCAAAAACAATTTTGAAATGCCTAAAAGAGACTATACTAAATCTAAATGCACTATGTTTTGTCTAATATGTACATAATTCTAGATATTAATAATAGATTATGCTAAGTAGCATTAAGAATGATTAATTACATGAAGGAACATATTCTATGAAATATGATTATCAAAAACGCTGATAGCAATATCAAAATCACAACTACCAAATCAAAATCATGATTTCTTAGAGATGATTTTGAAAATTGTACAAAAACTAAGATATTTACAAATTCTTACAAAGATTAAATGGACTTTATGAGATGTTAGGTTATGATTTTACCAGATTAAGGTATTTATAGGAGTTTATATGACTGAAATAGGATTAGGTAAAAATTGTTTCAAAATTGCAATTGACGAGTTGCAGCTTTGCACATCAATTTTCAGCCCAATCCTACAAAACAAAGGATAGACACAATGGCAACTATCTACAAAAATAGTAAGAGATATGTATGGAGAGAAGACAGAACAACTTGCAGATTAAAAACTTTACAAATCTAGTACTAGTCAAAATCACAACTGAATATGTCAAAATCGTAACTGAAAATCAAAATTGTAATTGCAATGGTCAAAATCACAACTGAAAATCAAAATCACTTATGCATAGAAGCAATTTTGACTAAACAAAATGAAATAGTTAGGTATACAAATGGCTAGTAGTTAGCTATCACGGTTAAGTTCAGAATCATGACTATCGAGGTCAAAATTGCTTGTACAAAATCAATCTTTATATAACAAAGTCATAATTGCCCTGAAAAAATAAGTAAAAAATGGGCCCAAATTCTCCTTCAATTTGACCTGCAAGTTGAATTTACACACTTCACACACACAAGGTCAATTCAAGAGGAGGGTGCCCACTATAGTTACCAAATATGAGATCAAGATTTTGAGCAATGAGATTTGATTATGCAATTATATCAAAAACTACTTAAAACACCAATCCACTTCAAAATTTAGAGCTAATAGGATTACAATGCAAATAAATGAAACATTCATACCAGCATTATAACCTAAAGCTAAATGCTTCAAATCAGATTAAACAAGAAAATGATCAAATGCTTATGGATTACCTTTGTAGACTCAAAATTTTGACAACATATGATTGGCTTGAATCATGATATGGATAGCATGGATTAGTTGATATCTTGATAACATGACTAATGGATTTGATCATAAGATTGACATGGAAGCTCATGGATTTCATAGTTGGATTCTCATGGAGGGGTGGCAGATTTAAATAGAGGAAAAAAAGAGAATTAAAAGGAATTAAAAATTCTTTGGAAGCCTCTAGAATTAGAGGATTCTAGAGAGGAGGGATAAAATAGAGAGGATTCTAGAATTGGAGAATTTTAGAATCCATTAGGAGGGGTTAATGATGATTAGAGTGAGGTTAGGTCAGTGATATGACAAGTGTTAGGTGATTAGGGAGTACGCTTGTAGGAAAGACTACTCTTAAGCTAAGGTAGGACGAAGAGAATTTAAAATTCTCAAATATTAAATAAGACAAGATTTGTTAGTGGATAATTTGGATTTAGGTGAATTAATTAGGCATGAGATGTTATAATATTAGTGTAGGATGGGGGATATATTAAAAATATTAGACTAGGACCAGGGTAATACGATATTAGGACAAATTAAATGAAAATAGATGAAATTAGTGATGTTAATGATGAAGAGAGCAAATTTAGATGCATACAAGGCAAGCTTAGAAAGTTGACTTAGGGTTAGATGATGGGGGTTTGACTAGGGTGAGATTAGGGATGATGATAATGGGATAGTTATGGTCTAGTAATGGGTTTGGACAAGTATATTCGTGTACCCTAGGATGAAGTTTTGGACTAGGTTTGTCTTGTGTGTAGGTTTTCAGGTTTTCAAACAATACTGGTCTCCACAACACAGACTATAGCAGATAATCCACAATCCTAATGCTAGTGACTGACACAGGTGTGCAACTTGACACCTATCCCACCGAATGACTCGCAATGAGAAGGGCCTAGATTGGTGTCACCCAACCCTCTCACCATTTGTACCTAATGAGTAATCTTCAATAATATTATTTTCCTTGCCCTAAATGCCTGTGGAAACCGAAAGGTCTTAAGCTACGTTTAACTGATTCTCTAGGGGAGTTCCCTATATATCTTGAGGTATAGTGGGGCCCAAATCCATGTAGTGTATTGTCTAATGCTTGATTATTGAGGTTTTACCTCCTCACTTTACAGGTCCTATATGGAAAAACCCACTTAGCCTAACAATAATTGTCCTTGATATTTATACTTTGTTAGAACATGGAGTGTAGATTTGTGCATGGTAATGAAATCCACAACATAATCCACATATGACTATGACAAGTGCATGAGGATGAATTCTACATCATGTTGCCCCTTAGAAAAAACAAAATTACAGATTTATTGATGATTTTTTATCCCCAAGAATCGCCCTACAGGTGTAAGGGGAGAGTCTACACCATTGTAGCCTCGGGTAACAAATAGACAACAAAAAGAGATATACTCTACTAAATATGCAAGCAAGTTTATTAACCCAAAATTAAAGTATGCTTAACAAAAGGTCTTTCCAAATGCCACTCTTTGACTGGCATCCTACAAAACAAGGTGTTAGTAGTTTAATTATTAGAAAAATGATGTCGCAAACAAAGAGTTCAATGACATGTTTCTCATAATGATGTCATAGTTGTAGGGACATGGGTCCGCTATAAAATCAATTAGATAGAAAATAGACCAATAATGAAATAATAGACCTGAGATAACATGTCATTGTCAGTTTAAACAAAATCACGTATACAGAAACACGAGATTACAAAAGGAAAAAATAGACAATGTTATACCTGACACAATATCTCAGCTCAGAATGATGATGTTGAACTTTTCAAGTCCAATGTCATCGCTACATAACAATGAATTTGTACCTGCATGAACATATCAACATACAAGACAAAATTGCACCTATGTTGAGCAATATCATGGCTAACAACAATAAATACGTACTTCTAAAGCTATGAGTTTGTAACAGAGCAAAAAACAAAAGTTTTTAGAGAACAATCTAGTGAACAAGCTTTGGAATGAGATTGTTTTAATGTTTAACACCCTTTCAACTAGCTAATAATTATAATTTGGTGATTAATCAGTATATTTCCTTCAAGCACAGATAGCGATGACACATCCGGAGACCCATGAGTTCGTTCTAGACACAATAACATGAACACTTATAATGTTGTGACCTAGAAGGACGATCTCATGTCGATGTGTAACGATGTCACAAATTTGTAGATGTGGTTTCGTACCTGTAGCCAAAACACTTGCAAGTAGTTCAAAATCATGGTTAGGGTTAGAAAATCATGACCTAAATCATATAAACTCATGATTTGTGAAATGTGAGTTCACACAAGGAAAAATAGATGGTCAAGTACACCATAGTGGTCACAACTAGTGGTTAGAGACAAAGTTGTCACTCCCAGCTACAATGTCGCATTTGCACAAAACAATGTCATGCATATGAAGAATGATATCACGTTTGTAACATGTAGGTAAAAATGATGAGATTTTATAAAATTCTGAGCTTGACTCTTTTATAATTCGATCCTACAAGCTAGTTAGATCATACTAAATCACAAGGTCATCAAAAGGAGGGCTTCTATTGTGGTCGCAAAAAATGTAATATAATAAAAACTTGAAATTAAAATTCAATGTCAAAAGGCAATACCCAACAATACAAGTGACCAAAATCCAACTTCAAATTTATTATAAAACTCAAGATTGGGTAAGGTAGATGAAAGAGAAGTAATTAGTAATGAGAGTGAAGAATATTATACCATCATCTTGTTCCAAATTTACCTCCAAATTGCATGAGGGGCCTCAAATTTGATAAAGTATTGGTACTCGAATGCCTGCTTGTTAGATTGCTATGGCTACTCAATACTTTGATAATGGCATAATGATAGTAAGAGAGCATGGAAGTATTTTTCATACATAAGTTGGATTTGCATGGGGAGAGGCTGGTTTAAATAGAGGGTGACAATAAAAATGGAGGGCTAGATTTGAATCTTGTGGGTGGCAAGATCAATAGTCTAGGAATTTCCAAATAATTAAAAATTGCTTGAAATATTCTAAAATGATATTAGGGGTGGGCTCAAGGCTCATTAGAAGATTCTAGATCCTATTAGTCTAGTTAAGTGTGATTATAGGGTGTTTAAGGGGTAGGTAGTAAGAGTGGTAGTTGGGAGTAGTTGGGTTTTTGGAATTAAATTTTCCAAAAATAATATAATGAAGGTTAATATGCTAATATAGATGTAATAATAGTGTAATAGGATAATTAATTGATATGAAGGAAGTGTAAGGTTAGTGTGGTGAGGGAAATATAAAGGGTATTAGATTAAAGACTAGAGGAAAGTGATATTAGGATAAATAATGGTTTAATAAGTGAAGGTAATATGACATTAATCGGAATAATGAAGCAAACAAAATTAGATCTATACATTAAAGCTACCCCTAAGGTAGGCCATAGGTTAACATCAAGCCCCATCAGTGATAAAAATAAAATAATATTATTATTAAAATCAAAAATATTTTTAAATACTTTAAATAAAAGTAATAATATGCCTTAATGGGCAAACGTGAATATATCAACAACTCCTTCCTATTTTCAACTTAAGAAAGAGACTTTTAAGGGTCATGGGCAAGATTAGCCCTTAAGTGAATTTATAAGGAAGTTGTTTTTTTATTATTTGAATTTTCCCTCCAAGTGAAACAAACCCCTTTGGGGAAAGGATATAAAAGGCAAAGAGGAGTTTCTTTTGGAGACTCATGTTATGTTTATGAATTGAAATCACAAGTTGAAGCATGATTTGTTTGACTTCATTCATTGAAGATGAAAACTTTCAAGGAAGGTTGAAGTAAGGGCAAAAACCCTTACCTATCAGTTGGGTGGTGTTAAATCAGAGCTTGTATTAGGCAGAAACAAGCAATTGGTGGGATCTATTCACCATTTCAAGTAGGGCACAACAATTGGGCAACATCTTGAAGGGTGGCACAATAGTTTGTGGCAACGAACCCTTGTTTTGAGTCCTCTCCTAAGGCAGCAAACCCCCTTGGAGGGTTTCAAGGTGATTTTTGAGGTTGTTTTAAGGCTTAATTTGATATTTGTTCATACATTTGCCAAGCTAGTATTTTATAATATTTTTCTTAGATATTGATTGAGAAATTCAGATTCAAAGGTCTTATTTTCAGCTATAATATTTATTATTTTTGGCAAGTATTGTGGTGAATAAAATATTATTTTCGTGCCCTAAATTGACACTTTCAAATTTCTATAATTTTCATGTGCTTAAGGTTTGGAAAGAAATTCAAAAATTTGTATGTTTTGTTAGGGTTTGTTGAGAAACCCCTTATGGTTCTAATTTTTTCCTAAAGGCGATTCTACAGTGGCATAAAAGCCACAATTTTGGCAGCGGGTGGAGGAATAAAATAATTATAAAAAAAAAAGTGTATTTGTACAGATTTGTATGGCAGCCATACCCTATCAGACAAGGTAGATTTTAGTCCGTACAGCTCTAGATCAGTGGTTGTAACTTTTACAATTAGGGTTTTAATCAAAATTGCAAGTTTTTTTGTGTTTTCATGTTTGAATTGATTTCATGCCAAATAGTGACAAAGAGATGAAGACAACACTAGGAGTCATATAAGAAATGTTGCAATCTATGCAAGAATATCAAAGAGAACTAAGGGCAATGGGTACCAAGGCATAGATGAAGTTCATCGGGTTAAACCCTAGACCTCCAGAGTCTCTCTTAGAAGAAGAAAAATGACCAATAGAAGTGATGAATACTTCATCACCACAAAAGATCAAGCAACCCATAGAGGAATCCACTATGCAAATTGAAAATGAAGAGCCCTCCAAAAGGAAAGTAATGGATTCAAATGTATAAATTATTAGGGCAAAGACTTTTCCATTGATGATGAGGAAAGAGGGAGAAATCATGGAGCATGAACCAAAGAAAGAAGAAAATCCAATTTGCAAGATGGTGGAGAGAATTTGGTGGTTCAAGCCATTTTTATAGATGATAATGTTGATTTTTAGCTTACTAGAATTTTTGTAATAGCAACTAATGGTAAACAAATTGATTATCTTCATAGTAAGGGTTTATTGCATCACCCTCATATTATGTCCTTACAATGTTTTGGTCATCATGAAAATCATTCTAATAATGAGGATAAGATGAAGGATATCAAATGGAAAGAGTCTTTTCTAAGAAACCCCTATCCATCTTCTGAGCATTCCAAAGATTGAGCCATTGGCATATGAGATGGATTTCAGCATAGCCAAAGGTATGAAAGTGTTGTAAATTTGTTGCTTCCTACTATGTCTTTTCAAATGTGTTGTTATTGACTAATTTGACCACAAGTTAAATTAGGTCAACCCTCTATGTAGTCCAAACTTGTCATAAGGTCCCCTATGGTGTAAAGAGTGTTCCATGGTCTTAAAAAGGGTCGTATAATGTTTCATCTCTTGTCATATTTGTATAGTTGATCTTATGTCATCTAGGGGTCACATTTTGAGTCATTTATGGACTTATAGCATTTTCATAGAAGGACAAATATTTTAAAATCATATCTAACGTCCAGCATATCATATTCATGTCCAATATGGCAATCTTGGACTGACAACTGCAGGTACAATGTTGAAATCAAGAAGATCAAGAAGTATAGGTAGTTTCATGTGGTTTTAGGCAGTTTTATGGCCTATACAACAGTTGTGGCATGTCTGGTTACTCATAGAGTGTCTCTTGATGTCCCTGCAATTCACTTCCACACTTGAGAAGCTTTGACAGACTTACAATTGATCAAAACTGACCTATCTCCCTTATCGCTCTCCCAAATAAATAGAGATGGTCAACCGATTTTTATATGGTACAGCCAGGAGTGGAGTCAGAGCAAGTTCTCTTGGTGGGTGATAGTTCTATTTATCTACTTCAAATTCATGGAAATTATTTCAAGTTTAGTGTACCATGCTCTATGAACCATTGCTAAGAATGTCTACTCTTTTCTGACTGCACATCCCCATGGCCTTCAGGGTTTCTTCTCTGTTTGCATTGTTCTGTGCAATTCAAGTTGTGTAAATGATCTCGAGGACATGATCATCCTTCTCACATGGCTCTTAGCCTAGTTTGCATGTGTAGAGGTCAAGATAAAGGCACAAGCATCTTATTCTGCTAGTTGCAGACACCACTGAGGTCTACAAACATGTTTTTATTAGTTGCAGAAGTTTCTCTCCTATAGTGGTTTCAAATCAAAGGATATATGTTGTTTCCACTCTCACATTGCATGGTGATTAATAGTCTATTGAAGGTTTGGTCTCAACATTATTCTACATGGAGTGAAGAAACCAATACATAAACACAATTAGGTTTCTTTGTGACTGTCACTAATAGTCAAGTGTAAAGTAACCCTGAGCAGTCATGTTCATGACACATGAGGACTTCGAGATGGAGACAAGGAGTTTAAAATGGAAACAATGAGTTTGACCTTTTCCAAAGGTTAGAAATTGGTTTTGAGAACCAATCTAACACACAATGTCTTATATCTTGCAGTAGCACCTGCAGGCAGCTCCAACAGTGGTCTGAGTGCAATCCACAGAGGTCTGAGAATGTGAATGGTAGAAGTTTGAAATCATTTCAGACCATCGTTAAGGTCTAAGAAAATTAAGAAGGCCATTGTGATAGTGGTGAAGTTACAAGATGTCAAATAGACCTAAGTCTATGATCACAGGTTTGAAAAGTTGCATTTGAGGACAATTTACCGTAATCTTTCCAAAAAGGGAATCCTACCTCATAAATAGTCATCTCATGGTAGAGTATCTTAAGGTGTGGGCAGTCTAAGTGGTTTCCATCTTGTATACCAAGCATAAAGGCAAAGTCTTGACATGAGAGAGTGATTGTTTGATCATTAGAGGATAGTGTAAATAAGTTTCCATTTCTAACAAGTTTCTACTATAGGCATTCAGTGAAATCTACAACTCTTGAAGCCTAAATGGCCTTACAACACAATGTGACATAATGCAAGCATAGCTCAAGATAAAGTGACTCTTTTGAGTGAAATATGATATATGAACTCAATAGCATTCAGAGAAGTTAATGTTTAGTGATTTGACATAGGTCATCACCTACAGGAAGACCCCATGGTTTCTCAAATGGAGTATCTACAATCAGTCTGCAAACATACAGTGCGTTGGTGATGGGAGTTGAGAGCATATTCTGCATGGTCATAGTTGTTCATGCAAGTTGGAACTAACCTAATGAGATAAAGAGCAATCAAAAGAGTCAAGAAATAATGGTGTGACAGGGGTCATCACCATTAGTAGTTATTGTTTCTTCCAAAACTGCCACCTACAGTAGTTCTTGTTTCTCCCAAAACTGCCACCTACAGTTTACACAAAGTCCATGGACTAGTGCAGGTTAGTGAAAGGTGCAAGTTGGAAGTTGGCAGAGGTGTATGATAGATTGATCATGCTAAGACCACTCTCACATTGGTGAGGACACATTCCAAAATGCTCTCAAGAAGTAAACCAACCTATAGTCACAACCCTGAGTTTTCTAAACTCTGTAAACAATCATCAGTCCCAGAAGGTTGTGTTGGGGAATTGTGATATTGAGGACTTTAGAGATGTCACCAAACCTTGGGACTTGGTACAGAACACCTCCATGACCTAATCTAACCATTCGTATCCTCAAATTGGTAGGACAAATAGAGGAGATGCCCTCTATTTTGTCTCAAACAAACGACACTCAAGGGGTAAGATGATTGTAGGCTTGGTGAGTAGATGGTAGAAAGATGACATGGAAAGTCTTGGAATGATATAGAATGGTGTGAAATGTTTGTTTGGATAGGAAAAAATGTGGAGAAGACTTCAAAGTCACTAAAAACCACTCAGAGGTGGTCATGGACAACTAGAACATAGTCAGGCCTATTAGGCCTAGACTAGACCTAAGCCCTACAAGGGTTTAGATCCATTCACATGACCATGGAAACTCTCTAATCCATTTGATGTCCTTCAGGGGAAGGTAGAGTCTCCAAGAGCCATTCTTTTACATAAGAACTACGTAGAAGGGTCATTTTTTGGCTCAAACTCACTTCAGGGTGCTCAGAATGCATAAGAAAGCTCAATAGGCCAACTTCAAGTGTTCACATATGTACGGACACCAAGCATGAGACCTCAAGCAGCTAGGGGTGGTTGAGTAGGGTCCTATATTGAAGATTTGTGGAGTTTGATTGAAGGTTAGACGTTAAGATTTTATGAACAATATTTAATAGTCCAAACATGTTAAAACCCTCCTAAACCCTTGTCTAAGACCCAATGGAGGAAATACAAATGGAGATGCACTCAAAGGGGATAATTTGGCCTAGAAGGTGTTTGGAACTTGTAGAAGACTCTCTCAGGCTCCTGGATAGCCAATTGGTTTGTACCCTACTTATACGGACAAGCTTAAAACAAAGTTTTTTGCAAGGATTTGACTTGTTCTGTAGATACATAGAAGATTTAAAGAATGAGAATCATTTGGGGAGGTCAAGTGGGACTTGTTCTAATTCCCTATGTCCATTTCTCACCATAGATAAGCCTAAAATCATCTCTACTACACAGTTCATTATAGGTAGTCTTAGGTAGATAATGAGAATGAGAAGTGACTGCCTAGTGACAAGATGAGAAGTCCAATTTGGGAGCTTTTTAAGGTCTGCCTAATGGAGTGGAAGGCAAAAAGACTCTAGATAGGTGTCCTAAAACCTCTTCCACGGATTTAGTTGAACAACTGAAGGCCACTTGGAAGACAAATGTGAAGAATGAGGCCAATAGGGCTAATAAATAACCGCAGACAGTGAAAACAAGTGTCCAAAATATGGCTAACAAGTAGGAGAACATCTTATGACTGTCATAGCATGTTTCTAACCTCCCTCACACAGTGCATATGTGTCATCTCTCCCTATTCCAGTTTCAAGTGCACAAGAGATGCTTCATGATGAATGCAGTTTCAAGAAGGCAGTTGAAGGTCTTTACGCCAGTTTTGGAGAGTTTGTCATGCTTCAACTAGACATTTATCCAAGAACTTTATGGTCTATCTCACACTCCATTCTGCTGCAATGTAACTGGTCCGCATCACTTGACACTTGTTCTTATGACCTTTGTGCTCCACTTTTTCTCTCTCCTCTCACATGATCTATAAAAGCAAGCCATTTTAGATTTTGTAATCTAATCCACACCTGGTATGGCGAATCCCTGTTGGTTTGATACTGTATTTTGCCTTTTACATAAGATTTGCAATCTAGTTTTGATCTCATCAACTACTTGTCTAAGTGTGTGAACTCGTATGTAGTGAAAGGTCAAGTGATTAGTATCTATCCTTACTTTCTCTTTGCTCTTCAATGTTTGATGCAAGTTGTTCTCACTCTAACAACTCACATGAAGTGTAGTCAAGCGTATTCAACTATATCTAAGTGTAATGGAGTAGCCCTAGTGTATGCAATTTGACCTATGGTTCACTCACCTTGAGTATTTCAATGCATATTATCTCCATGTTTGAAATACTAATGTTAGAGCAATTCAGGACTTTGAGACTAGTGTTGTGAGTCATCTGTTAGCGCACTTGTATGGTAGCCTAGTGGATATCATTATAGTGTATCAATTCATTAGAGTAGTTTACTTTCATGTCTCTTTCTATCTCTTTCTACCCAAGCAAGCAAGCAGTGTATGTGATAAACAAGTAAAGATCAATCTAGGGAGCTAGCCCTTAAACCTAGAGGTTTACCTCTGTCATAGGCAACCCACAGGGTTAGAGGTAATCCAATGTTGCCCAAACCTTAGATTAGGTTTTAATAACCAACTCTAGGGTGAAATATTTGGTCACAATAGTTTTGGCATGCCCAGGGGGACCATTGTCATAAATACATCTTGTCAAGGTGAATACCGGTCTTGACAACATCACAACTGCATATGATGTTTTACTCAGCATTTAACGACTCCATTCAAGATAATATCTAGTTGTAGACCATTGTTTTATCAATTTTTGTGTTCATACTTCATGTTCCTTACTAGGTCATCTACTAGTAGAGGTATCAATCCCATAAACCCACTCCTTCAAACTGAACTTCCTCTTGAAGTTCAACATCCTCAACCTATCGTGACTTTTGAAGAGCAAGAGGACATTGCAAGCCAAGAAGATCAAGAAAGTGAAGAAGAACTTGAGGACAATATGGCTAGGCAACATGCCTTCCCAAATTTTAACACTGCAAATCCCATACACCTCAATGCATATGATGATATACCTCCTAATGCTACTAAAAGTGTTCCCACCTTCAATGTTGAAGGTCATGTCACCCCTAGTGAGCATATTAGGGACATCTCAAACTTTTTCAATTTTCATAATGTTATTGAGGTCAACATTGCCATTAGGTTGCTTGTCATGTCCCTTAGAGGGAAAGCACTTGATTGGTATACGACATTGCCCAGAGGGTGTATCACCACTTGGGATGATTTTGGAGAGTTGTTGACATCAAAGTTTGAATATAAAAGTGATATCACATCACTCATCCACCAACTTGATGTAATTCAAAGGGGTCCTAAGGAGACTATGCATGATTTTAATGAGAGATTCCAAAGGACTTGGTATAGGTTGCGTCCTCCCATGAGACTAGATGCAAGCTTTGTTTTTCCTACATACCTAAGGGCCATTGGTACTAACATAGCCATGATGTTGCAAGTCATGGGTGGTTACACCTTACCTGAAGCTTATGACCTTGTCATTAGAGCTGAGAATAGCCTAATACAAGCTGGAAAGTTGTCTCCAAAAATTTCTATGCCTTTGTTGCCAAACATATCTGTTGCTACTCCAAGTGTTGCTCAAATCCCAAATGCAAATGCCAAGTCTAGAGCTATCCCTAAGAAGGCATAAGATGTGATTAATTAGGAGACAAGGTCTAAGGCCTTCGAGGCTCAAGTTAGGCAACTCAATCTGCAATATGGAGTTAACCAAACCCCCTACCCCTATCCTCAACAAGGAAATAGGTTCCCACCTCAACAATATGGTCAAGGTAGAGGTCAAAGATGACCTAACTTCAATAGGCCATCTAATGCATATAACCCAACTTCCACCTCCAACACAAGAGCCATGGTATCGATGTATAGTAACTTGGTCCAAGGAGAAGAATGGTAGTAAGGATAGTTCATGGATGCCAATGAAGGTGGAGAGCAAGTCTTGGTTGCTCAAGGAGGAGTGACTCCTCAATTGTTAACAGAAGATGAAAATTAAATGCAATTAAATGAAGGATGGTAGCCCCAAAAGGTGAACCTTGCAAACTTTCTAGTAGAAGACACCTATGTCCTCAATCAGAATACTTCAATTGTACATAATACTAGAGCAAAAAGGAAGGCCTTGGGAGATGTCCATGGTGTTGGCGCAAGTTCAAATAGTCCTCCTACAAGATAGCAAGGTGTGATTCCAAGTGTGACATTCCCTACAACTTCTACATCTACTCAAAATCAGAATGTTGGAACGGTGAATCAAAGTGTTCCATTGTCTCAAGCTCAAGACACTTCTTTGCCTTCAAGGACACAAGAAAAGGTAAATGTTCCCTCTTTGAACATTGTTGATTCTTTGAAAAGTGCAAAGACTAGTCTCTCTCTTTGAGAAATGCTTCACTTGCCCGATCAAAAGGAGCTTCTTCAAGAACAACTTTCCCAAATTCAACTCAGTCCTCAACCATCAAGTCATAGTAATGTTGCCCTCACCAATGCTCCAACTTACATTGTGGAACCCTCTTCTAAGTCTAACAACTACACAGTGGATAGTGGGGCTAGTACTTCAGTGATGCCCAAGGTTGTGGTAGATAAATTGGGTCTAAAATATGAACAATACAGTAAGGAAGTATTTCAACTTAATGGGACACTGACTAAGTCAGTGGGACTTGTGAAGGGTTTGAGATTTTTTCTTCATGATTGTTCAAGCTTCCCTATCCTTCGAGATATAGTAATGGTTGACTTGCCTATTCACTTTGCTATCTGCCTTTCAAGGGATTTCACAACCAAGTTAGGAGGCTACCTCTTAGTTGATTGGTCCTTCTTGGCCTTCAAGACAACATATGGAGCAAAGGTAACCATCATAACTCAACCATTAGCTAAGTTACATACTGAGCCCTATGTGGAAGCAAGCTCAAATTTCAATTGTGTCATTAATGATCAAGAGGAGTCTATTGTGGATGATGGATCATCCTCTAAGATTGAGGGCATATCTGAATTTTTCCTAGATGAGTATGGTACAAACACTTATGGAGATGATCCATACATTTTCTTTGAGCAGTTTGATCTTGGCACATACATCATCCATGAGGTATGTGATGGACAATTTGAGGTAAGCATTGAAAGTTATTTTTCACAAGCTATCGAAGGTAATTACCTTGTTCATATGCATGATGATGATAGTCTGCAAAGCATGTTGGATCAAGATGTTGTGGAAAATAATGTCATTCTGCTTGCACTAGATGGAGTCCTTGAAAATGACAGTGATGAAGAAGAAGCTGACCTATGGCAAAGGTTCAATGCCATAAGTCAAGAATTTGAACATTTAAGTAAGTCAACCTCTCCTCCCAATAAGTGTGAATATGATAGCAATGTGGTTGATGAATCTTCTAATCATGAGGGACGGTGTCATATTAAACATGAGGTTGAGTGTTTAGCTACTGTCAAAGAAGTTGCAGTGATGAAGGAACCTAATGAAGCCAAAGCAGAAGATTTTGTCATTAAGGAGCTGTCAACACCTCAACCTAAATTTGAATCATTTTCAGATGTGTTGTAGTAGAAAGAAAACAAGCTTGATGGTTCCAAACATCAAGTGCATCATGACAGTAAAGAAGGTAAAGTTGAAGCAACTTTGATCACTCCTAAGTTTCAGTTTGAGGAGTGTCAATTGGATATGACATAAAAAAAGCAAGTTACAAACCCTAAAAAGATACTTGGAGGGCTAGATAGAACATTATTCAGAGATCCAAGTGACATACTTGCAGTCAACAAAGGACCTAAGGATGGTAAGTTATTTGACCATCAACATAAGCAAGTGTTTGTTGATAAGCATGTTTCACATGATGGATTGCTTTCATGGAGCAGCAAGGATGCAAGTTTAGACACTGAAAATATTCACACTGTGATTTTGAATGTCGATAATCCCCCTAGACCTACCTAGGACCCTCTTGGGACCAATATACACCAATCTGGCCCAACCAAGTTCACCCATAGTCAGTTTCACAAACTGACTCAATCTAGCCTTCAAGGCCTTTTCCTTTGGGGACCTGATCGTCGACGATCAAGGTACACCTCAACCAAAAGCATGCAATTATCTGTCGACCTTTTCTAAATATAACTCATCTAAATCTTGTTGTGAGCCTTTGCATGGACAAATTATATTTAGATGGTCTAGTTATACCTTGACTTCCATCTCTTGCTTGTGCCTATAAGAAGAGAAGAGTCTGGGAGGTCAAATCCATCTGCAATAATTATCAAGAGCTCAAGGATTCAGAATTGCTCTTTTGCAGGGCAATCAGCATCATCAAGCGTCATCAACAATCCAACAATCATATTGAGAGTCAACTCGTTGTCGCCTCTCAATCAAGCACTCGAATACCATTACTCTACCAGATTCCACCAACAGGTTAACTACTTCAACCACTCACCCAGTCAACTAGTGGTAAGACAAGTACTTATTTGTTAATATTCATTTAGTTTTTTTTGAATTCACAATCATCCCTTGTCCATCTCTCGAAATTCATCTTTCGGATCCCATTATTTAGCAATTAACAACCCAGATCTTAACACAATAACCACTGATGAATGACTCAACCGTCGACGATCTTCCCAACCGCCGACGGTCAGCAACGCTGCCGATGGTCACTATGGCAGTGAAAACAAACAAGCTATTTTCACCCATCTACCGTCAACCAAACCTGATTTTCTATGTTCATGTTTGTCCACATACCTCTTTCAGATTTTCTAAAGCATATCCCAGCCCCTTAGCACTATTATTAATTAGTTTATCACTAATTTGATCATTTCTAGTTTATTTTCCAAGCAAGTGTTCTCATGTTCAGTTTTAGTACCTTTTTTATTATTGATGCAAGTACCTTCTTTCTAGTTTTGTGAACTTAATTGATTAAAACGTGTGGATTGATAGCCCCTAAGGAAGCTATCACTTCCGGGATCTAGTTGTCGCTAGGCAATCCACCCAACTATCTGTCTAACAAACAAGTTTGCTTTAGTGCATTCTTATCTGCTGGTCTTCCTCCCAAGCCAAAGAGGAGCTCTTCACAATCTTTCGATCCAACACGTGTACAAACAAATAGGTTTTTCAACCACACCCGTATCGAGTTTATTTTCTCTCTTCCCTAGAACTTAGAGTGAAAATTTACATGAAACAATAAGAGGTACCATCTTTGACCCTGGTTGAAGCATGGTGATTTTGTTCTTCACCTCAAAGTGTTTGAGATCTTGTATAGACTAGGTAGGTGTGTTTTGCTTCTGTTGTGTGTGTTTTTCCTAAGTGTTATTGAGAACACAAGTGTGTTTGCTTAGGCATGTTGTCTTGAGTGTTTGTTTCTGATAGTTTGGTATGTTTTTATGTTCTTTCAAAGGCAATTCAATGTCAGTATAATGCATAGGTGACTCCATATCCCAATGGATAGGAGTAGGCTACTGGTCTTTGGAATAGATGGCTTGCCACCCATAAGAAATCACCAAAATGTTCACTAATTTAAATACAAGTCAAATTAGGTCAACCCTCTAAGTAGTCCAAACTTGTCATAGGGTCCTCTAAGGTGTAAAGTGTCCCATGGTCTAAAAAATGGTCATGTAATGTTTCATCTCTTGTCACATTTGTATAGTTGGTCTTATGTCATCTAGGGGTCACATTTCGAGTCATTTATGGACTTGTACGGTTTTCATAGAAGGACAAATGTTTCAAAATCATATCTAACATCCTACATGTCAGATTCATGTCAAAGATGGAAGTGTTGGACTGACAATTGCAAGAGCAACATTGAAAAAAAGATCATGTAGTTTAGACAGTTTCATGTGATTTTAGGCAGTTTTATGGCCCATATAATAGTTGTGGCACGTGTGGTTACTCTAGGAGTGTCTCTTGATCTCCCCTCGGTTCACTTCCATGCTTGAGAAGCTTTGATAGGCCTGAAATTGATCACAACTGACCTATCTCCCCTATCACTCTCCTAGACAAACATAAATGGTCAACCGATTTCTGCATAGTACAACCAAGGGGAGTGGAGTCAGAGCAAGTTCACTTGGTGGGTGATAGTACTTTTTGTCTATCTCAAATTCATGGCAATAATTTTAGGTTTGGATTACCATGCTTTATGAAACATTGCTAAGAATGTTTGCTCCTCTTTTTTGCCTGCACATCTCCATGGCCTTCAGAGCTTCTTCTCTATTTGCCTTATTCTATGCAATTCAAATTATGTACGTGATCTTGAGTACATGATCATCCTTCTCGCATGGATCTTAGACTGGTTTGCATGTGTGGAGATCAAGATAAAGGCAAAAACATCTCGTTCTACTAGTTGGAGACACCACTGAGATTTACAAACATGTCTTTATCAGCTGCAGAAGTTTCTCTCTCCTGTAGTGGTTTCAACATAAAGGATATATGTTGTTTCCACTCTCACATTGCATGGTGATCAGTTGTCCATCGAAGGTTTGGTCTCAAGATTGTTCTACATAGAGTGAAGAGACCAATACATAAACACAGTTAGGTTTCTTTGGGACTGTCACTCATAGTCAAGTGTAAAGGAACCCTGAGCAGTAATGTTCATGACACATGAAGACTTCATGATGGTGACAAGAAGTTTAAAATGGAAACAATGAGTTTGACCTTTTTCAAAGGTTAGAAATTGGTTCTGAGAACCAATCTAACACACATTATCTTATATCTTGCAGTAGCACCTACAACCAACTCCAACAATAGTCCGAGTGCAATCCACAGAGGTCTGAGAATGTGAATGGTAGAAGTTTGAACTCATTTGAGACCATCATTAAGGTCTAATAACATTAAGAAGGCCATTGTGATAGTGGTGAAGTTACAAGATGTCAAATAGACCTAAGTCTATGATCACAGGGTTGAAAAGTTGCATTTGAGAACAATTTACCATAATCTTTTCAAAAAGGGAATCCTACCTCATAAAGAGTCATCTCATGGTAGAGTATCTTACAGTGTGGGCAATCTAAGTGGTTTCCATATTGTATCCCAAGCATAAGGGCAATGTCTTGAAATGAGAGAGGGATTGTTTGGTCATTAGATGATAGTGTAAATAAGTTTCCATTTCTGTGAAGTTTCTACTATAGACATTCAGTAAAATCTACAGCGCTTGAAGCTTGAATGGCCTTACAACACAATGTGACATAATGGAAGCCTAGCTCAAGACAAAGTGACTCTTTTGAGTGAAATATGATATATGACCACAATAGCAATCAGATAAGTTGATGTTCAGTGCTTTGACATAGGTCATCACGTACAGGAAGACCCCATGGTTTCTCAAATGGACTATCTACAGTCAATCTCCAAACATACAACGTGTTTGTGATGGGAGTTGAGAGCATAGTCTGCATGGTCATAGTTGTTCATGCAAGTTGGAACTGACCTAATGAGATAAAGAGAAATAAAAAGAGTCAAGAAATAATGATGTGACAGGGGTCATCACCTACAGTAGTTCTTATTTCATCCAAAACTGCCACCTACAATTTACACAAAGTCCATGGACTAGTGCAGGTTAGTGAAAGGTGCAAGTTGGAAGTTGGCAAAGGTGTATGATAGATTGATCATGCTAAGACCACTCTCACATTGGTGAGGACACATTCCAAAATGCTCTCAAGAAGAAGTAACACCAACCTATAGTCACAGACCTAAGTTTTCTGAACTTTGTAGACAATCATCAGTCCTCAAAGTGTGTTTTGGGGAATTGTGATATTGAGGACTTTGCAGAGGTCACCAAACCTTGAGACTTGGCACAGAACACCTCCATGACCTAATCTAACCATTCGTATCCTTAAATTGGTAGGACAAACAAGGGAGATGCCCTATGTTTTATCTCACACAAAGGGCACTCAAGGGGTAAGATGATTGTAGGCTTGGTGAGTAGATGGTAGAAAGATGACATGGAAAGTCTTGGAATGATACAAAATGGTGTGAAATGTTTGTTTGGACAAGAACAAATGTGGAGAAGACTTCACAGTCACTAAAAACCACTCAGAGGTGTCCATGGACAACTAGAACACAATTAGGCCTATTATGCCTAGACTAGACCTAAGCCCTAAAAGGGTCTAGATACATTCACATGACCATGGAAACTCTCTAATCCATTTGATGACCTTTAGGGGAAGGTAGAGAGTCTCCAAGAGCCATTGGTTTACATAGGAACTACACACAAGGGTCATGTTTTGGCTCAAACTCACTTCAGGGTACCCAGAATGCACGACAAAGCTCGATAGGCCAACTTCAAGTGTTCACATGTGTACGGACACCAAGCATGAGACCTCAAGCAGCTAAGGGTGGTTGAGTAGGGTCCTATACTCAAGATTTGTCGCGTTTTTTTGGAGGTTGGACGTCAGGATTTTATGTATAATATTTAATAGTCCAAACATGTTAAGACCCTCCTAAACCCTTGTCTAAGACCCGATGGAGGAAATACAAATGGAGATGCACTCAAAGGGGATAATTTGGCCTGGAAGGTGTTTGTAACTTGTATAAGACTCTCTCAGGCTCCTAGACAACCAATTGGTTTGTACCCTACTTGTACAGACAAGCTTAAAACAAGGTTTTTTGCAAGGATTTGACTTGTTCAGTAGATACAGAGAAGATTTGAAGAATGAGAATCATTTGAGGAGGTCGAGTGGGACTTGTTCTAACTCCCTATGTCCATTTCACACCATAGATAAGCCTGTAATCATCTCTGATACACAATTCATTATAGGTAGTCTTCGACAGATAATGAGAATGAGAAGTGACTGCCTAGTGAGAAGATGAGAAGCCCAATTTGGGAGCTTTTTAAGGTCTGGCTAATGGAGTGGAAGGCAAAGACACTCTAGATAGGTGTCTTAACACCTCTTCCACGAATTTAGTTGAGCAACTGAAGGCCACTTGGATGACAAATGTGAATAATGACGCCAATAGGGCTAATAGATGACTACAAACAATGAATAGAAGTGTACAAAAATGGCTAGCAATTAGGAGAACATCTGATGACTATCATAGCATGTTTCTAACCTCCCTAAGACAATGCATATGTGTTAACTCTCCCTAGTCTAGTTTCAAGTGCTAAAGAGATGCTTCATGATGAACGCAGTTGAAGGTCTCCACGCCAGTTTTGGAGAGTTTGTCATGCTTCAACTAAAAACTTGTCCAAGAAGACCTTTATGGTTTGTTTCACACTCCATTCTATTGCAATGTAACTGGTCTGCATCACTTGACACTTGTGACCCTTGAGCTCCACTTTTCCTCTCTCCTCTCACATGATCTATAAACGCAAGCCATTTTGGATTTTGTAATTTAATCCACACCTGGTATGGTAAAGCCCTGTTGGTTTGGAACTGTATTTTGCCTTTCAAAAAAGATTTGCAATCTGTTTTTGATCTCATCAACCTCTTATCTAAGTGTGTGAACTAGTATGTAGTGAAAAGTCAAGTGATTAGTATTTATCCTTTCTCTTTGCTCTTCCATGTTTGATGCAAGTTGTTCTCACTCTAACAACTCACATGAAGTGTATTCAAGTGTATTCAACTATATCTAAATGTAATTGAGTAGCCCTAGTATCTGCAATTTGACCTATGGTTCACTCACCTTAAGTATTTCAATGCATATCACCTCCATGTTTGAAATACTAATGTTAGTGCAATTCAAGATTTTCAAACTAGTGTTGTGAGTCATGTCTCTTAGTGCACTTGTATGGTAGTCTATTAGAGATCATGATGGTGTATCACCACATTAGATTAGTTTAGTTTCATGTCTCTTTCTATCTCTTTCTACCTAAGCAAGCAATAGTGTATGTGATAAACAAGTAAAGATCAATCTAGGGAGCTAGCCCTTAAACCTAGAGGTTTACCTCTGCCATAGGTAACCCACAGGCTTAGAGTTAATCCAATGTTGCCAAAATATTAGAGTAGGTTTGAATAACCAACTCTAAGGTGCAAGATTTGATCACCATAGTTTTGACACGCCCAGTGGGACCATTGTCCTAAATACATCCTATCAAGGTGAATGTTGGTCTTGACAACATCACAGTTGCATATGGTGTTCTACTCAGCATTGGCGACTCCATTCAAGGTAATATCTTGTTGTAGACCATTGCTTTATAAATTCTTGTGTTCATACTTCATGGTCCTTACTACGTCATCTACTAGTAGAGGTATCAATCCCATAAACCCACTCCTTCAAACTGAACTTCCTCTTGAAGTTCAACATCCTCAACCTATCGTGACTTTTGAAGAGCAAGAGGACTTTGCAAGCCAAGAAGATCAAGAAAGTGAAGAAGAACTTGAGGACAATATGGCTAGGCAACAGGGCTTCCCAACTTTTAACACTGCAAATCCCATACACCTCAATGCATATGATGATATACCCCCTAATGCTACTAAAAGTGTTCCCACTTTCAATGGTAAAGGTCATGTCAACCCTAGTGAGCATATTAGGGACATCTCAAACTTCTGCAACTTTTATAATGTTACTGAGGTCAACATTGCCATTAGGTTGTTTGCCATGTCCCTTAGAGGGAAAGCACTTGATTGGTATAGAACATTGCCCAGAGGGTGTATCACCACTTGGGATGCTTTTGGAAAATTGTTGACATCAAGGTTTGAATATAACAGTGATATCACATCACTCATCCACCAACTTAATGTAATTTAAAGGGGTCCTAAGGAGACTATGCATGATTTTAATGAGAGATTCCAAAGGACTGGGTATAGGTTGCCTCCTCCCATGAGACTAGGTACAAGCTTTGTGTTTCTTTCATACCTAAGGGCTATTGGTATTGACATAGCCATTATGTTGTAGGCCATGGGTGGTTACACCTTACCTGAAGCTTATGACCTTGTCACTAGCGCTGAGAATAGCCTAATACAAGCTGGAAAGTTGTCTCCAAAAATTTATATGCCTTTGTTGCCAAACATATCTGTTGCTACTCCAAGTGTTGCTCAAATCCCAAATGCAAATGCCAAGTCTAGAGTTGTCCCTAAGAAGGCATAAGATACGATTGATTGGGAGGCAAGGTCTAAGGCCTTAGAGGCTCAAGTCAGGCAACTCAATCTGCGATATGGAGTTAACTAAACCCCCTACCCCTATCATCAATAAATAAATAGGTTCCCACCTCAACAATATGGTCAAGGTAGAGGTCAAGGATGACCTAATTTCAATAGGCCATCTAATGCATACAACCCAACTTCCACCTCCAACACAAGAGCCATGGTACCAGTGTATGGTACCTTGGTACAAAGAGAAGAATGGCAGTAAGCACAGTTCATGGATGCCAATGAAGGTGGAGAGCAAGTCTTGGTTGCTCAAGGAGGAGTCTCAAGGAGGAGTGACTCCTCAATTGTCCACAGAAGATGAAAATTAAATGCAAGCAAATGAAGGATGGCAACCCCAAAAGGTGAGCCTTGCAAACCTTCTAGTGGAAGACACCTATGTCCTCAATCAGAATACTTCAGTTGCAGATAATACTAAAGCAAAAAGGAAGGCCTTGGGAGATGTCCATGGTGTTGGCACAAGTTCAAATAACCCTCCTACAAGGCAGCAAGGTGTGAGTCCAAGTGTGGCATTCCCTACAACTTCTATATCTCCTCAAAATCAGAATGTTGAAAGGGTGAATCAAAATGTTCCATTGTCTCAAGCTCAAGACACTTCTTTGCCTTCAAGGACACAAGAAAAGGTAAATGTTCCCTATTTGAACATTGTTGATTCTTTGAAAAGTGCAAAGACTAATCTCTCTCTTTTGGAAATGCTTCACTTGTCCGATCAAAAGGAGCTTCTTCAAGAACAACTCTCCCAAATTCACCTCAATCCTCAACCATCAAGTCATAGTAATGTTTCCCTCACCAATGCTCCAACTTACATTGTGGAACCCTCTTCTAAGTCTAAGAAGCCTCCACCCTTCTAACTCACTCTCATTGTGGGGGACAAACTTGTTCACAACTACATAGTGGACAATGAGGCTAGTACTTCAGTGATGCCCAAGGTTGTGGCAAATAAATTGGGTCTAAAATATGAACTAGACAGAAAGGGAGTATTTCAACTTGATGGGACACTAGCTAAGTCAGTGGGACTTGTCAAGGGTTTGAGAGTTTTCCTTTATGATTGTTCAAGCTTTCCTATCCTTCAAGATATAGTAGTGATTGACTTGCCTATTCACTTTGCTATCTACCTTTCCAGGGATTTCACAACCAAGATAGGAGGCTACCTCTTAGTTGATTGGTCCTTCTTGACTTTCAAGACAATGTATGGAACAAAGGTAACCATCAGAATTCAACCATTGGCTAAGTTTCATATTGAGTCGTATGTGGAAGCAAGCTCTAATTTTAATTATGTCATTAATGATCAAGAGGAGTCTATTGTGGATGATGGAGCATCCTCTAAGCTTGAGGGCATATCTGAGATTTTCCTAGATGAGTATGGTGCAGACACTTATGGAGATGATTGATACATTTTCTTGGAGTAGATTGATCTTGGCACATACATCATCCATGAGGTAGGTGATGGACAATCCGAGGTAAGCATTGAAAGTTATTTTCCACAAGCTATTGAAGGTAATTACCTTGTTCATATGCATGATGATGATAGTCTGAAAAGCATGCTGGATCAAGATGATGGGGAAAACAATGTCATTTTGCATGCACAAGATGGAGTTCTTGAAAATGACAGCCATGAAGAAGAAGTTGACCTATGGGAAAGGTTCTAGGCCATAAGTCAAGAATTTGAACATTTGAGTAAGTCAACCTCTCCACCTAATAAGTGTGAATATGATAGCAAGGTGGTTAATGAATGTTCTAATCATGAGGAAGGGTGTCTTATTAAACATGAGGTTGAGTGTCTAGCTACTTTCAAAGAAGTTGCAGTCATGAAGGAACCTAATGAAGCCAAAGCAAAAGATTTTGTCACTAAGAAGCAGTCAACACCTCAACCTAAATTTGAATCATTTTCAGATGTGTTGTAGCAGAAAGAAAACAAGCTTGATTGTTCGAAACATCAAGTGCATCATGACAGTAAAGAAGGTAAAGTTGAAGCAACTTTGATCACTCCTAAGTTTGAGTTTGAGGAGTGCCAATTGGATATGATAGAAATCAAGCAAGTTACAGACCCAAGCAAGATTCTTGGAGGGCTAGATAGAACAATATTCAGAGTTCCAAGTGACATACTTGCAGTCAATAAAGGACCTAAGGATGGTAAGTTATTTGACCATCAACATAAACAAGTGTTTGTTGATAAGCATGCTTCACATAATGGATTGCTTTCATGGAGCAGCAAGGATGCAAGTTTAGACACTAAAAATCTGCACACTGTGATTTCAAATGTCAAAAATTCTTGTGCACCTACCAAGGACCCGCTTGGGACTAATCTACACCTATCTGGCTTAACTAAGTTCACCCGCAGTCAGTTTCAAAAATTTATTCAACCTAGCCTTCAATTCCTTTTCCTTTGGGGACCTGACCGTTGACGATCAGGGTAACCGTCGACAGTCACCCTTGGGAAACCCTAACCATTGATGGTCAGGGTACACCTCCTCAACCCAAAGCATGCAATCATCCGCTGACCTTTGCTAAATATAGCTTGTCTAAATCTTCTTGCGAGCTTTTGCATGGACAAAGTATATTTAGATGACCTAGTTGCACCTTGACTTCCACCTCTTGCTTGTGCCTATAAGAAGAGAGGACCCTGAGAGGTCAAATCCATCTACAATAATTACCAAGAGCTCAAGGATTTCAGAGTGTTCTTTTGCAAGTTAATTAGCATCATCAAGTGTCATTAGCAATCCAACAATCATATTGAGAGTTGACTCGGTGTCACCTCTCAACCAAGCTCTCAAATATTGTTACTCTACTGGATTCAACCCAGATTCCACCAACAGGGTAACTCAATTAACCACTCACCAAATCAACTAATGGTAAGACAAGTACTTGTTTGTTAATATTCATTTACTTCGTTTCCATTTCACAATCGGCCCAACGCTTGCCCATCTCTCGGAATCCATCTTTCGGATCCCGTTATCTAGCAATTAACAACCCAGATCTGCACACAGTAACCACCGACAATTGACTTAACCACCAATGGTCTGCCCAACCACTGACGGTCTGTCCAACCACCGATGGTTACCCCAACCACCGATGGACACTGTGATAGTGAAAACCAGCGAACTATTTTCACCCATCTATCCTCAACGAAACCTAATTTTCTGTGTCCCTATTTGTCCACAGACCTCTTTCAATTTTTTTGAAGCATATCCCAACCCCTTAGCACTAGTATTAATTGGTTTATCACTAATTTGATCATTTCTTGTTTATTTTCCAAGCAGGGGTTCTTGTGTTCAGTTTCAGTACCTTTTGATTATTGATGCAAGTATCTTCTTTTCAGTTTTATGAACTTAATTATTTAAAATGTGTGGATTGACAACCCCTAAAGAAGCTCTCACTTCTGGGATCTAGTTATCGCTAGACAATCCACCCAACTATCTGTCTAACAAACAAGTTTGATTTAGTGCTTTCTTATCTGCAGGACTTCCTCCCAAGCCAAAGAGAAGCTCTTCACAATCTTTTGATTCAACACGTGCACAAACAAATAGATTTTCAACCAAACTTGTATCGAGTTTCTTTTCTCTCTTCCCTAGAACTTAAAAGTGAAAATTTACATGAAACAGCAAGAGGTACCATCTTTGACCCTGGTTGAAGCATGGTGATTTTGTTCTTCACCTCAAAGTGTTTGAGATCTTGTATATACTAGGTAGGTGTGCTTTGCTCCTTTTGTGTGTGTTTTCCCTAAGTGTTCTTGAGAACACAAGTATGTTTGCTTAGGCGTGTTGTCTTGAGTGTCTATTTCCTTAGTTTGGTATGTTTTTGTGTTCTTTCAAAGGCAATTCAGTGTTAGTACAGTGCATATATGACTCCATAGCCCAATGGATAGGAGTGGGATATTGATCTTTGGCATAGTGGCTTTCCACCCCTAGGAAATCACCAAAATGTACACTAATTTGACTACAAGTCAAATTAGGTCAACCCCCTATGTAGTCCAAACTTGTCATAGGGTCCTCTAGGGTGTAAAGTGTGTCCCATGGTCTTCAAAATGGTCATATAATGTTTCATCTCTTGTCATATTTGTATAGTTGGTCTTATGTCATCTAGGGGTCACATTTTGAGTCATTTATGGACTTGTATGGTTTTCATAGAAGGACAAATGTTTCAAAAGCATATCTGACATCCTACATGTCAGATTCATGTCAACATTGGCAGTGTTACACTAACAACTTCAGGTGCAAAATTGAAAGCAAGAAGATCATGTAGTTTAGATAGTTTCACGTGATTTTAGGCAGTTGTATGGCCCATCCAACAATTGTGGCACATGTGGTTACTTGAGGAGTGTCTCTTGAACTCCCCTCGGTTCACTTCCACACTTGAGAAGCTTTGATATTCCTGAAATTGATCACAACTGACCTATCTCCCCTATCGCTCTCCTAGACAAACATAAATGGTCAACCGATTTCTGCATAGTACGACCAGGGGGAGTGGAATCAGAGCAAGTTCACTTGGTGGGTGATAGTACTTTTTGTCTATCTCAAATTCATGGAAATAATTTTAGGTTTGGATTATCATGCTCTATGAACCATTGCTAATAAGGTTTGTTTCTCTTTTCTGCCTGCACATCTCCATGGCCTTCAATGATTCTTCTCTATTTGCATTATTTTGTGCGATTCAAGTTAAGTACGTGATCTTGAGTACATGATCATCCTTCTCGCATGCATCTTATCCTGGTTTGCACATGTGGAGAACAAGAGAAAGGCACAAGCATCTCCTTGTGGTAGTTGGAGACACCACTGAGGTCTGTAGACATGTCTTTATCAACTGTAGAAGTTTATCTCTCCTGTAGTGGTTTCAAATCAAAGGATATATGTTGTTTCCACTCTCACATTGCATGGTGATCAGTTGTCCTTTGAAGGTTTGGTCTCAAGATTGTTCTACATGGAGTGAAGAGACCAATACATAAACATAGGTTTCTTTGTGACTGTCACTCATAGTCAAGTGTAAAGGAACCCTGAGCAGTCATGTCCATGACACATGGAGACTTCAAGATGGTGATAAGGAGTTTAAAGTAGAAACAATGAGTTTGACCTTTTCCAAAGGTTAGAAATTGGTTTTGAGAACCAATCTAACACACTATCTTGTATCTAGCAGTAGCACCTACAGGTGGCTCCAATATTGCTCTAAGTGCAATCCACAAAGGTCTGAGAATGTGAATGGTAGAAGTTTGAACTCATTTGATACCCTCATTAAGGTCTAATAACATTGAGAAGGTTATTATGATAGGTGAAGTGATAAGACAACAAACAAACCTAAGTCTATGATCACAGGTTTGAAAAGTTGCATTTGAGGACAATTTACCTTAATCTTTTCGAAAAGGGAATCCTACCTCATAAAGAGTTATCTCATGGTAGAGTATCTTGAGGTCTAGGCAGTCTAAGTGGTTTCCATCTTGTAGCCCAAGCATAAGGGCAATGTCTTGACATGAGAGAGTGATTTTTTGGTCATTAGACGATAGTGTAAATAAGTTTCCATTTCCAACAAGTTTATATTGTAGACATTCAGTGAAATCTACAGCGCTTGAAGCCTAAATGGCCTTACAACACAATGTGACACAATGCAAGCATAGCTCAAGACAAAGTGACTCTTTTGAGTGAAAGATGACCTATGACCTCACTAGTAGTCAGATAAGTTGATGTTCAGTGCTTTGCCATAGGTCATCACCTACAAGAAGACCCCATGGTTTCTCAATGAAGTATCTACAGTCAGTCTACAAACACACAGTGTGTTGGTGATGGGAGTTGAGATCACAGTCTACATGGTCATAGTTGTTCATGCAAGTTGGAACTAACCTAGTGAGATTAAGAGCAATCAAAAGAGTCAAGAAACAATGATGTGACACGGGTCATCACCTATAGTAGTTCTTGTTTCTCCCAAAACTGCCACCTATAGTTTACACACAGTCCATGGACTAGTGCAAGGTAGTGAAAGGTGCAAGTTGGAAGTTGGCGGATGTATATGATAGATTGATCATGCTATAAGACCACTCCCACATTGGTAAGGACACATTCCAAAATGCTCTCAAGAAGAAGTAACACCAACCTATAGTTATAGATCTGAGGTTTCTAAACTCTGCAGACAGTCATCAGTCCTGGAAGTTTGTCTTGGAAAATTATGATATTGAGGGCTTTGTAGAGGTCACCAATCCTTGGGACTTGGTAAATACCACCTCCATGACCTAATATAACCTCTCATAGCCTCAAATTGGTAGGAAAAATAGGGGAGATACCCTCTGTTTTATCTCAAACAGAGGGCACTCTAGGCATAAGATGACTGCAGGCTTGGTGAGTAGATGGTAGAAAGATGACATGGAAAGTCTTGCAATTATGCAGAATGGTGTGAAATGTTTGTTTGAATAGGAACAAATGTGGAGAAGACCTCAGTCACTAAAAACCACTTAGAGGTGGTCATGGACAACTAGAACACAATCTGGCCTATTAGACCTAGACTAGACCTAAGCCCTACAAGGGTCTAGATCCATTCACATGACCATGAAAACTCTCTAATCCATTTGATGACCTTCAAGGGAAGGTAGAGAGTCTCCAAGAGCCATTGGTTTACAAATGAACTACATAGAAAGGTCATTTTTTGGCTCAAACTCACTTCAGGGTGCCCAGAATGCATGAGAAAGCTCGATAGACCAACTTCAAGTGTTCATATATGTACGGACACCAAGCATGAGACCTCAAGCAGCAAGAGGTGGTTGAGTAGGGTCCTATACTCAAAATTTGTGGAATTTGTTTGGAGGTTGGATGTCAGGATTTTATGAACAATCCTTAACAGTCCAAACATGCTAAACCCTCCTAAACCCTTGTCTAAGACCTAATGGAGGAAATACAGATAGAGATGCACTCAAAGGGGATAATTTGACCTGGAATGTGTTTGGAACTTGTAGAAGACTCTCTCATGCTCCTGGACACCCAATTGGTCTGTACCCTACTTGTACGGACTGTTGACACCTAAAACTCTCACTCCAAGTTAAACGACGTCTTTGGGAAGCTTTATAAACATGGGACTGAATACGATTTATAAAATGACCTCCGAGATTTTAGAAGTTGGCTCTTCATTCAAATTTGGAGGAAAAACGATAGGAGGAAGGGAAACAGATAACATAAGGAAATAAATCTAAATGGAGGCGATATGCTAAGATATTTGAAACGTTTACCCACACTTGCATAAAATAACATAAATCATTAACACTATAGACCATAAAGGAGCCTCAAACATGAATTAAGATCTATAATGCAAACAAAGATCTACACTATGGAAGCAAAAGAACAAAAATAGAAAACAAAGATAATTTTTCACTCCAAATTAACACAGGACATCAGATCCTCATTGTAGATGGGGAACAGAATATAGAAGACCACAAAGGGTTCATACAAAGCATCCAAAACGCATCCATGAGGTGTACCTATTAAGGTTGCAGAATAGAAAACTTAACTGTTGATATCCTAGTCTATTACAATGATTGCTCATAAGCTAGCAAAAATTGCTAAAATAATAACCAACCTTTACAAAAGAAATGAGCTCTGAGTAAATAGGTGAGGTGAATGCCTGAGGGAAGCGACACTTGGAGATTCCCTCACTTGCACCCATGATGACATCATTGCAATGAAAGGAGGTCTCTATATCATGAGTGTCATTGGCCTCCAGATCCCAGATATGGTGCAACTGCATTGTTTTGTTAAGGCCACTATGCTTGGGAGAAACGAAGCGGTGCCACGTGTATACTCCTGGGGCCATCCTGCCTATAATGCATTCAATGACCTTGGTCCTCTGAAAAATCAATAGATTGCACCTTAGGCTAAGCCTAAAGTGTTTCAAAAGCTTTGCTCGAAAGGGGGGATGCACACCTTTGTCCAATGGTGCTCCTTTAAATTTTGGCAGGCCAAAACTACTCCTGGGCAAGCACAAAAGCGACACATGTCAAACTGGTGCTTCTCCATAGAGGTTGGGGTCTTCCTTGGTTAGGTTGAGCGCGGGGGTGCCACGTGTCGAGCAAACTCTCTTCTGGAGGGATCCAAGTGTTTCCCTGCCCGAAATGAGCACAAGGGTGCTATGCGTCGGAAACCATGTCAATCTTCCCATTAATCACTTAATGGGGCCCATCTTTCCTCTTGTCGGCCAATGGTGTTGCTTGGAGGCCCGACCCAAAATAAAAAGGCTTTGAAAAGCACGGGGGCACCACGTGTTGAACTCGCGCTCCACTTGAGTGAAAATAAACTCCTTGAGCCAGATGAGCATCACGTTGCCACGTGTTGAAAGCGAACAAACGCTGAAACTTAGGCAAAATTTTGAGAAAGGGTGTTTGAAGAAGAAAGGGAATGAAAGGGGATATGTTGAAAGGTGCCAAGGAATTGTGTATTTGTCGAGCGAGCCCGAAGAAGAAATGAACTGCTTCAAAAATAAAAACGTGGATTATTGATCCACAGTTCCTGACGACTCACAGGGGCGTCCACCTACGAACGAGAGAACTCAAAAGCTTTGGCACTCGGACAAATCGAAACAAAACTGCAAAAATGGGAGGAAGATATGGAAAACTACAACTTTGAAGGGCTGCCTACAAGGGCACCCATTCTTCCTCCTTTGGCTAGGTCTTCTTACTAAGAGCCTCGAAGGCTCTATCCAGATCAATTATCTCCTTGAAAGAGATGTTTCCCAAGCCTTTAACCACTGCTAGTGTATGGAATTCCAGCTGGGCAAGTGGATGCAAAATTTTCTCCTCCTCAAAGACATCAAGCATTTGATCGAGAAGCGTAAAGATGGTCTGGTCATTCTACTTTTGTTCAAACAGTACCTTGATTTGGTCCTCTCAGGGAGGACATTGTTATCAATGAAGAAAGGGAAGGGAAGTCCCGACTGGATTAATTGCTCTATATGTCCCCATCTTTCTTGCACTGCCTGCTCCAAGGCATTAAGGAATGTCTTAAATTTGTTTGCCTTATTGCAACGCAAGCATTCATTAACCTTCATCGTTGCCCACCTCCGATCAATCACCCCTGTTGTTGCTAGTACTTCAGGGGAAATGTTGTAGAGCTTTCAAACGAGGCTCTGTGACTCTAGGACGTTTGGGGAGATGAAATTAATCATCTGGTCAATAGATGCACTTACCTGAGAGGACAGCTTTTGTGTGTTTGTGATGAAGGTTAGTGTTGTCTTCAGGTTTGTCGTCATGGTCTTGATCCGTTCCCAATAGGATTTGTACAGTTGTTGGACTATGGGAAGGATCGTGGTGCTTGTGGGTGAACGACAAGGTCATTTTTTACTTTTTAATCTCCTAGTCCTTGATTGAGGAGTCTTGTTGCACCTGGTGCTGCAATTGTTGATATGACCAATCTGAATCATGGTGCTTTTGGAGAACTTCAGCGAGCGCATCCTTTTCTTGCAACTTGATCTCACAGCGAATCGCAGGCTAGCTTCCACCTGGAAGTTTTTATTTGAGACGTTGCCTCAGAGATCAGCGCGTGCCTTGGTGAGGTCGGTATCCTTGACCTTAACCTTGGCATTAAGGCAATCGACCGTAGCCTTTACTTTTGAGAGCTCTAGCTTGGTCTTTTCTAATTACCGAGCCGCCTTTATATAATCCATAGTTACGAACTTCTACTTTTCTTCCATGAGCTTAACCCGGTCAGTAGGCCGACCCTGACTAAGGTCAAGGCCAATAGACTGTACAGTGTAGTCTCCCAGTTGCATTTGTTCCTGGGGTTTGACTACCTGGGAGGTCAAATGGGAAATCATTAGGGATTGTTATGTAGGGTCATAAAATGACCGCATATGAGCCTCAGTGTTAGCCTTGGCCTGCTTCCCTCGTTTTCTTTGCATGTGGACCTATCGAGTGGCCCTTGCTACGTCCACCTGCTGCTGGTATCGGTTTGGTGCTTGGATCATCTCCCCCACAAAGGGGATTCCATGTGGCAGCGTGAACAGAATAGTTATTCGTTGTTGCAAGTCAGCAAACCCTGCTCCTACAGAGGCAAGTGAGTGAATGGTGAGGGTTGAAGGAGAGAAAGGTGGGAGCTTGCGGGGCAGGGGGAATGGGGATTGCATTATGAGGGAGGAGGAGGTGGATGACGAAGGGGAGGGAGTGAGGAAAGGCATACAGGAGGAGATAAGAATTACGAAAGAAAAGGGGTTGAGCCCCGCAAAACGCTGAGTGGTCGAAGAGAAGATCGAAGCTAGGGTGGTGTCAGGGTGAGTAGTGGAAGGTGTTGCAACCTATAGTGGGATTACTAGGGTAGAAGATGAAGTGACAAGGGGAGCCGAAGTGCTCGATTAGGCAGTAGATGATGTCGCAACCTACAATGGAGTTGTAGAGGGGGAGGGGTAGTGGAGAAGGAAGTGAAAGTGAAAAGGAGGGGTTCCACAAAATGGATCTTTTTCTGGGGAAGAGCCAGTGGAAGGCTGGAAATGGGTGCCTTGGTGCACTTGAGCTGGGAGGACCCAGTCGCGAGGTGCTCAGAGGTATCCTACTATTGTTGCGAGGACAAGGGATAAGGAAATAGGGGCGACAGTGATGTTGAAGGCATCTGGGTGGCCATGACCTCTACTTCTGCTCTTATCTTCTCTAAGGGTGTGTCCCCTGTCTCCTCCCCGAGAGTGTCTTCTTCTTCATCTTTGCTTATTTCAATTTCGAGAGTGGATTCTCCCTCAGACACGACCTCTTCTAGGTGAAACTCATCCCAAAGCTTCTTGAACTTTTCATCTTGGTCTTCATCATACAACCCCTCGGCTAGTTTGTCGATTTCAAACTTGTACTTAGTGAAGGCAACGTCCTTCTCCACAGTCCAATCTAATTGGGAGAGTTGGTTCCTCATCCTTTTTGATAACTTTTTAGTTGGGTTGTATTTTCGGACCCTAGTATAAAAATACTCACATGGCTTAAGGACATCTAACATTTGAACCAAGTCCACATGATTTTGGAGGACGTCTTATGTGGGTGACTTCCTCTGCTCCAGGTAAGCCCAGGGTTGATCCCTGAGAGAGCTAACAGTCTTCAAGTTGGCTATGTATCCTATCAGATCATAGTCCCATCATTCGTTTATCAAATCAAAGCTGAGCTCTCCTAGCTTGGCCTCGAGGAGGCATCCTTGGTGCCTTTTCTGCACTGTGATGTCATCTATTATGAAAGGGGCATCATATACCCCCTTTTTCTTCTTTGAGGAGAGCTTCGAGGAAGTGTGCCTTATTGGAGCCCAAGGAATCCCAAACACTCTAGCGGCTTTCAATGTTGCAGACAATGGCCTTTGAATTGTACCTGAGCTAGAGTAACTCTCTGATAGTGTTTGCACTTTTACCCATAAATGGGCATTGCCGACGATTACTCCAGTGCCGGTGTCATATCTCTCTACACAGAGAGCAATAATCCGGGGGCATGGGTACACATACAACACCATGTATTGCGCCAATGTGTAGTCCCATATTTTTTATCTGAAAGAGCCATACTATTTCCTATTGAACCTATCCATCATTTGGGCATGCACGTCCTCCCTCAGATTCTTGGGATTTTGGGCTAACTCTGGGTCGAAAATGTCATCCACGAAGTCAATTACCAAAGCCCATTTTTTGCACGATCCCTTGGTTGCCTTTATGGTATTTGACAACTTCTTTGCTTGAGCAAGGGCTGAAGTGTAGGATTTGCTCATGGTGTTTCTGGGAGGAGGATCTCCACCATTGCTTGAACTGCGGGTTCTCTTCTTCGAGGGGTGTTTGCCACTCCCAAATGAGGGCGTGGAGGCCTCCATATTTATATTTGTTTCAACAATCCTTCTTTGCTCCTACTTGGATGACTAGGTCGATGGTTCTTAGCTATCTCGTTCGACCTACAGACTCTATTTCTTCCCTTTTCAAATTGCTCGATGCTCTCTCCAAAATCACCAAGTGTCAAGTGTTTGGCTCGAAATGAGAGAAGGGATATTTATGCACTAGTGCCACTAGGCAGACTCATCATGGAAATTCAAAAATGAGCGCCCTCATAAATGATAAGTGTGGCACACGCTCGAAGAGCCATTAGTGAAATATTTGCGGCGATCATCGTGGGGAATCACATATAATGGATCGTCTGACATAAATGGCTGGTAAGTCGAGTAGATAACCGTCTTTTAGAGAATGTTTTTGAAGATTAAGGAAGATTGGGAAAGGACGTGTGGTGAGCAAATCAGCCACTTATGCAAAAGACACATATTTGAAAAAGGAAACAATAAAAAGAAGGAAAACAAAGGAAAAGGAACAACGAGGAAAAGGAAACACGCGACAGAAAAAAGGGAAACCAACTATGTACAAAGGGGAAGATGGGCAAGTTAGTTGAAATGCTTTAAGTCGATCCTATTGATGGGGATCTCCAATGTGTTGCCCTCTTGGTCTTCTAATTAAAAAGTGTTTCCTCGTCTGTTGTTGATAATGTGAAATGGCCCTCTCTAAATAGAATTGAAATTCACATGTCGACCTGGCTTCAAAGCTTGTTGGTCATATTTGAGAACTAAATCTGTTGATTTAAATCCGAGGTTCGACAACTTCTTGTCGAACCATCATTTTATCGATTGTTGATGGATGAACTTTGCATCACCTGCATGTTCCCTTATTTCTTGGAGTTTGAGAATTTTGGCAAGCCGAACTTCCATTGCTCCATTTTCTTCAATTTCAACAGCGTTTAAGAGCTATCATGCCGAGAACTTTGATGATACTGGCATAATCACTTCCTTCCCATATACAAGTTCACATAGGGAAGTCTTCAGGATTTGTTTGGGAGTGATACGATCGACCCACAGTGTCATCCTTACGTGCAAGTGCCACTCCCTCTGCTTGCCATCGCTCATCCTCTTCATTACCTTGACCAAATTTTTGTTTGTGGATTCTGCCAACCCATTCCCTTATGGGTAATAATTGGATGAAGCCTTTAGGAATATGCCATTCCAAAGTGCAAATTCAGAGATCTTGGATCCGAGGAAGGCCTTCGCGTTATCGGAGATGACTATTTTAAGCAGGCCAAACCTAACGATGAGCTCTTTTAAGAAGCTGAGGATCACATTCTCGATCGCCTCCTTCATCGGGACCGCTTTAGTCCATCGGGTGACGTAGTCGGTGGTCGTCAATATCCATTTATGGCCTGCACTGGAGACTAGGTTGATCATCTCAATAAATTTTAAGCTCCATTGCGCAAAGGGTTCATCGGTCACGATCGGGTTCAGAGGCATGACTGAATTTTTTCTCTTCCCGATGAAGAATTGGCACTTCTTGACTGCTTGGTGGCAATCCACAAACATGGTGGGTAGTAATATCCTGCGTGCATGACTTTCATCACAGTAGTTTTCGCTAAGAAGTGACTGCGAAGAGGAGCAAAGTGCATATCTTGGAGAATTTTATATGCCTGGGACTTATCAAACACATTGGAGATCTCCATCAAAGTTCCTTTTGAATAGGACCCCTTGGACTAGTGGGGAGGTCATTGGGATACCTACCGATCTGCATGAAGCGGACTCTGTCGATCACCCAAGACCTATTCGCTTCGAATTGGTTCACTAAGGTTGCTTCAGGTGCGTTTTGATTCTTTGTTGAGACATCTGCGCACTGTGTTAGGTACTCGCAGATCCCTCTTCCTCTGATTATCTTTGTTGCTCTGACTTCTACATCGCATTCCAAGATCTTGATGATCCAAATGGCCCCCTTTTTTGTAATTTCTCCTTCCATGATGTATTCTCAAACACTAGAGTGTGCCACGTACACCATTATTTTGTTGCCTATCACTAGGTGCGTAAATTTCTTAAGGCCTTTAATGATGGCGAAGGCTTGTCTCTCTACAAACTTGTATTTGGTTTCCTGCCCACACAACATTTTGGAGTAGAACACGATTGGGTGCTCTTCTCTTCCTTCCTCTTCCTTTTGAGTTAGCACAGCGACGAGGCTATCCTCGCTCCCATAGACGTACACGATGAAGTCCTTGGAAAAGTCGACATTATCAAGTATGGGCGAGGCGGATATTACGCTTTTGATTTCTTTAAATGTTGCTCTTCCCTCGGGTGTCCATTTGAAAACCTGGTCCTTCTTTAGCATTAGGGTGATTGGCCTAACCAATCCAACAAAGTCCGATATGAATCTACTAATGAAATTGATCTTTCCAAGGAAAGATTGGACCCCTTTCTTGTTTACTGGCAAGCCCAGGTCCTTAATGGCCCTTATCTTCTCTGGGTCAATGGCAATCCCATCTTTGGATACTACGTATCCAACCAGTTTGCCCTGGGAAATTCTGAAAACACATTTTTGGGGGTTTCAAGACACCCTAAACTCTTGGCACATTTGGAAGACCTTTTCCAAATGGTTGAAGTGGTCTTCTTTCCTCTTAGAAAATACAATGAGATCATCTAGGTAGATGAGGATGATCTCATTAATTAACCCTTTGAAGGCCACATCCATCGCTCGTTGAAATGTTGCCTCGGCATTAGAAAGACCAAAAGGCATCTTCACATATGTGAAGGTTCCCCACTTTGTGGTGAAAGTGGTTTTGTGTTTATCATCATTTTTTACCCATACTTGGTTATATACCCGGAAAAACCATCCAGCAATGAAAACATCTCCGCTCTTGCTATCGTTTGGAGGATTTGCTCCATGGAGGGGAGAGGGTAATGGTCTTTCAAGGACACCTTGTTCAGATCTCGAAAATCCACACAATCAGATTTATCCACTCTTCTTTCGCCCAAGAACTAGATTGGATACCTAAGTCGAATGCTTGATCGGGTATATGATCTTCAAGTCAATTAGCTTCCTTAGCTCCTGGGCCATCGAGGACTTGATCTTCAAGTTCACCGGCATTTGTTTTTGCCTAACCAGCTCGGCTCCTTTCGTCAAATATATGGTGTATTGAATGACCTCTCGATCATACCCCTTCAGGGCGCCATAAGTCCATGTGACAACACCTTCGTATTTGTCACAGAAGGACACTAATCGCTCTTTGTCTCTCTTAGGAACCTCCTTTTCGACCTTCAGTGTTCTTCCACCCCCAATGTCGAGCTTGCAATAATCACTTTTATCCACAACAAACTTGTATTTGTCCTTTGTATCATCAAAATCGAAGAGATTCTCCAAGGTGATGAGACCCTTCAGGAGCTTGATGGTTTTCAACTATATGATTTGATCCTCGTAGACTTCCTTAATTTTTGGTTGAAGTTATTCCGCAAACTCATAGGATTGTTGGAGGAACATTGCAATTTGAGCATCATTTTCAAACACTTGCCAGTTTTGATCATTGTCGGGAATAGCAAGTTTGACGATTACCCGCATTGCTTGCTCATTTCTGAATAAGTCTATTACTAGGTCAAATTGGGAGCCCACTGTTGCCATCATGTCGACCTCTGCATTTGCGGTTCATAGGATGATCTGAATATTGAAGGCCTCAAAAACTTCAATTAGGTCCCATACGCGGTGGCGGTAAATCTCATACATACGTTCTTCACGACTGCTACCCCTCTTAACTATCTTACTACTAATTTGGAATCACTGAATACCCTTAATTGCTTGATGTCCATTCACTTGACGAAGTTGAGGCCATGGACTAGGGCCTCGTATTCGCACTCGTTATTTGTGCAGGCAAACTGAAATAGAAAGCCCTGGAGGGTCTCTTTTCTGGAGGGGGATGTTAGTCGGATATCGACCCCAACGTCGATCTTGCATTTCGCACCATCGAAATGCAACGTCCAGAAGTCAAACTCATCCCTGAGCTTTTCACTTTGATCTCCTTGCTTTTTCATGACCTCAGGGATAACATGTTATTCATCGTGAATAACATAGGTTCCAAGGCCCATTGCATCAAAGTTTGCAAATGGGTCAATTTCAATAAATTCATTAATCAAGGCCTCCTCTTCAAGGCTTATGTTGTCAGCTACCCTTTCTTCTTTGAGCATTTCAATGTAGTGTCTCTGTCTTTGAGAAGGAGGTATGCATTACTTCAAAGTTTGCCAGTACTTCATCCACTATATGTTCCGAGTGAAGAGGTTCAGACAACACCTTCAGCTTTGAACCGTACTTGGTCCTCAGAATCAAGTGAGACCAATCCAATGATAGATATCCGCCAATCTTGGCGGTGAAATCTCTTGACAAACATAGCTTGAAAACTGGCGAGATGTCTATCACTACAATATCTTGTGGCACAGTGATGCTCGAATAAGAGTACAATGTGAGGGGAAGGGCTTGGATAATCCCTAGGTTCTGAACATTCTTCCCGTTTTGCTGCATCACCCCTTTTTTTAAGGGTTCATATTTCAATTGTAGTGACTCAACTATCTGTTTGGGCATCACCGTGGTGCTCACGCCCGAGTCGATCATGGAATTATGTAGCAACCTTTTACCCATGATCAAAGTCAAGTAGAACGGGGTGGGTTTTATTTTACTAACCCCTTCCTTGGTGTTGATAAATGCGGAGGGTACTTGGCGTTGTGCGACCACACTGACTCCTTTTACTTTTTCCTTTGCAGGCTCTGCAGCCAGCTTTATTTGTGCGGTTTTCTCCTTCTCGAGGGCCTCCTCTAGTAGAGTCTTATGTTCGGGGATAAACAGGACATCCCAAAGGGAGATGTTAGTCGATACCTTCTTCAGCTACCCATCCATGTTATACAACTTTAGAGGTGGGACCTCAGGGTCTTTTGCCTTGCTTTGTACCACCTCGCCCCGCCAGATAAACCGTCGGTGGAGGCTGTGGCATTGGAGTCTTTTCAAAGGTTACTTTGGGCCTTGCGAAAGCCTTAGGGCTTTCGGCCAGTGTTTTCTTGGAGTGTGTATAGTAGCCCGATTGAACCTACAGAGCTCTGTACACCGGCACTTCATTAACATAGATCGCATCCTCGCCTTCCATCCAGGGGAAAAGTGCATGATCTGAGGATATTTATTCTTGTTGTTTTAGGAACATACCCTGCATTTGTGCCATCATCACAATGTCTTCGACTCTCGAGGATTGGTATGTATAGGCCAAGTCCAGTACATTCCCTTGTCGCCTCTGCTCGACGATCTTCTGTTGTAAGTTGCCCCTTGGACAATTTTGAGGTCCATGGGGTTCATTGCAGGGGAAACACAATGAGTTGGAATCGTCTGCCAAGTTATTATGGCCAGCGACCAACTCTCTGTTCACATTTGGTAGCACTGTGTGCAAAGGGTCTGGGACCACAACCATTTGATTTGTAGGCTGCATCCGATGGTTTGGCGCTTGGTGGTTCGATCTTTGCCTTTCCTGGTATTGATTTTGTTGGTAAGGTGGTCTTCTCTCTTGGTAGTTGTTGTAAGAAGGTTTCAGAGGTGCGACCTGTTGCCTCTTGAAATTAATTATCTTGTTGTAGAAATTCTTCAAAATACTCTTCATATCATTTATTTCTGTTGTCAATGGAAACGCAACAGAGGTGCTCTCCTGAGTGGGCAAGTACACATGCATGGAAGGGGGCAAGGTTCCTAAGGTGCTCATGATCTCTTCTTGCAGAGGCATATATATCTCAAGGAACATCAACATCAATGGCCGAGGAGGGAGTCTTCCTACATCTATCACATTGTTCTCGGCCCTTACCGCGATGTTGTATGCATCCGGCAGTGTCTGACCTCTGAGTGATTGGATCATGACCGCAATATCCAAATTGAGGGCCTTGAGATAGAAAACAATCGCCATGCTTGTGGGTGGTCAAGCCGTCAATAGGATCCTTTGCCAGGTTTTTTTGAACCTGGTATTAAAATCAACCATAGCCTCTTGTGAGGCCCTCTTGATGGTTATTAACTGTTGTAGGAGGGATGATCAGTCCTCCTCATTGAAACGCTTAAAGAAATTGTTGCCCAGGTCATTCCAGGTCTTGATCGAGTTGGTTGGCAAAGATTGATACCAGTCAAGAGCCCATCCTTTGAAGGAGGTTGTTAGTAGCCTTAGGGCTACATTCTATGTGTTGACGTAGTGCATGGTACACACATTAGCCACATCTTGGAGGTGTTCGATCATCGTCTTGAAGTCTTCTCTCGAAAACTTAGAGAATGCCTTCAAAGCATTGACAAGGATTGGGTCCCATACAGCCAGGGGTGTTGGAGGGATAAGCAAGTTGCCACAGTCCCACTACACAAAGTTCCTTGGTGGGCCTGGATGTGCCATTTGTTGTTGTTGTTGTTGTTGTTGTTGTGCAGCAAAAGACCCTGAAGCCCTTTGGCGAGCAAGGGCTTCCAAAGGTGGAGTTAGTAGATTTGGATTATTTGCAGTATGTGATCTTGTTATGGGCCTATGGCTCATAAACTCAAGCTTCTAGTCGATCAGACTAGCAAAGAGTATCCCACCGAACGTGCCATAAAAGAAAATTGTTACGCCTAAAACTCTCGCTTCAGGTTAAACAGCGTCTATGGGAAGCTTTACAGACGTGGGACTAAATGCTATCTATAAAGCGACCTCCGAGATTTTAGACACCGGCTCTTCGTTCAAATTTGGGGGAAAGGGGATAGGAGGAAGGGAAACAGATAACATAAGGAAATAAATCTAAATGGAGGCGATACACCAAGATATTTGAAACATTTACCCACACTTGCATAAAATAGCACAAATCATTAACACTATAGACCATGAAGGAGCCTAAAGCATGAATTAAGATCTATAATGCAAGCAAAGATCTACACTATAGAAGCAAAAGAACAAAAATAGCAAACAAAGACGATTTTCCACTCCAAATTAACACAGAACATCACATCCTCCTCATTGTAGATGGGGAACAGAGTATAAAAGGCCACAGAGAGCACATACAAAGCGTCCAAAACACATTCGTGAGGTGTACCCGTTAAGATTGCAGAATACAAAACCTAATTGTTGTTATCTTAGTCTATTACAATAGTTGCTCATAAGCTAGCAAAAATTGCAAAAATAATAACCAACATTTACAAAAGAAACGAACTCTGAATAAATAAGCGAGGTGAATCTCTGAGGGAAGCGACACCTGGAGATTCCCTCACTTGCACCCATGATGATGTAGGTGCAACTGAAAGGAAGTCTCGAGCTCATGAGTGCAATTGGCCTTCGGATCCCAGATATGACGCAATTGCATTGTTCTATTAAGGCCACTACGCTTGGGAGAAACAAGAAGGCACCACGTGTATACTCCTGGAGCCGTCCTACCTATACTGCGTTCAACGACCTTGGTCCTTTGAAAAATCAATAGATTGCACCTTAGGCTAAGCCTAAAGTGTTTCAAAAGCTTTTCTCGAAAGGGGGGACCCACACATTCGTCCAATGGCGCTCCTTTAAATTTTGGCAGGTCAACACTACTCCTAGGCAAGCACGAAAGCGACACATGTCAAATTGGCGCTTCTCCGAAGAGGCTGGGGTCTTCCTTGGTTGGGTTGAGTGTGGGGGTGCCACGTGTCGAGCAAATGCTCTTCTGGAAGGATCCGAGTGTTTCCCTGCCCGAAATGAGCTCGAGGGTGCCACACATCAAAAACCACGTCGATCTTCCCATTAACCGCTTAGTGGGGCCCATCTTTCATCTTGTCGGCCAATGGCACTACTTGGAGGCCTGACCCAAAATAAAAAGGCTTTGGAGAGCACAGGGGCACCACATGTTGAACTTGTGCTCCACCTGAGTGAAAAGAAAGTCTCCTCGAGCCGAATGAGTGTCGCACTGCCACATGTTGAAAGCGGACGAAGGCTAGAACTTAGGGAAAATTTTGAGAAAGGGGGTCCAAAGAAGAAAGGAACCAAAAGGAGATCTGCCGAAAGGTGCCAAGGAACTGCATATCTATCGAGCGAGCCTCAAGAAGAAATGAACTACTCCAAAAATAAAAATGTGGATTATTGATCTACACGGACACAGGGTTTTTTGCAAGAATTTGACTTGTTTTACAGATACAGAGGAGATTTGAAGAATGAGAATCATGTGGAGAGGTCAAGTGGAACTTGTTCTAACTCCCTATGTCCATTTCTCACCATAGATAAGCCTAGAAACATCTCTGTTACATAGTTCATTATAGGTAGTCTTAGGTAGATAATGAGAATGAGAAGTCCAATTTAAGAGTTCTTTAAGGTCTGCCTAATGGAGTGGAAGGCAAAAAGACTCTAGACGGGTGTCCTAACACCTCTTCCATGGCTTTAGTTGAGCAATTGAAGGCCACTTGGATGACAAATGTGAAGAATGAGGCCAAGAGGGTTAATAGATGACTATAGACAATGAATACAAGTGTCCAGAAGATGGCTAGCAATTAACAGAATATCTGATGATGGTTATTAACTGTTGTAGGAGGGATGATCAGTCCTCATTGAAACACTTAAAGAACTTGTTGCCCAGGTCATCCCAGGACCTGATCGAGTTGGTTGGCAAAGATCGATACCAGTCAAGAGCCCACCCTTTAAAGGAGGTTGCTAGTAGCCTTAGGGCTACATTCTGTGTGTTGACGTAGTGCATGGTACACACATTAGCCACATCTTGGAGGTGTTCGATCGTCATCTTGAAGTCTTCTCCTGAAAACTTGGAAAATGCCTTCAAAGCATTGACAAGGATTGGGTCCCATACATCCAGGGGTGTTGGAGGGATAAGCGAGTTGCCACAGTCCCATGACACAAAGTTCCTTGGTGGGCCTGGATGTGCCATTTGTTGTTGTTGCGCAACAAAAGACCCTGAAGCCCTTTGGCGAGTAGGGGTTTTAAAGGTGGAGTTAGTAGATTTGGATTATTTGCAGTCTATGATCTTGTTATGGGCCTATGGCTCATAAACTCAAGCTTTTAATCGATCAAACTAGTAAAGAGTATCCCACCGAACATGCCAAAAAAGAAAATTGTTACGCCTAAAACTCTCGCTTCGGGTTAAACAATGTCTATGGGAAGCTTTACAGAACTGGGATTGAATGCGGTCTATAAAGCGACCTCCGAGATTTTAGACGTCGACTCTTCATTCAAATTTGAGGTAAAGGGGATAGGAGGAAGGGAAATAGATAACATAAGGAAATAAATCTAAATGGAGGCGATACACCAAGATATTTGAAACATTTACCCACACTTGCATAAAATAGCACAAATCATTAACACTATAGACCATGAAGGAGCCTAAAGCATGAATTAAGATCTATAATGCAAGCAAAGATCTACACTATAGAAGCAAAAGAACAAAAATAGCAAACTGAGACGATTTTCCACTCCAAATTAACACAGAACATCACATCCTCCTCATTGTAGATGGGGAACAGAATATAAAAGGCCACAGAGAGCACAAACAAAGCGTCCAAAACACATTTGTGAGGTGTCCCTGTTAAGATTGCAGAATACAAAACCTAATTGTTGTTATCCTAGTCTATTACAATAGTTGCTCATAAGCTAGCAAAAATTGCAAAAATAATAACCAACATTTACAAAAGAAACGAACTCTGAATAAATAGGCGAGGTGAATCCCTAAGGTAAGCGACCCCTGAAGATTCCCTCACTTGCACCCATGATGATGTCGATGCAACTGAAAGAAAGTCTCGAGCTCATGAGTGTAATTGGCCTTCGGATCCCAGATATGACGCAAATGCATTGTTCTATTAAGGCCACTACGCTTGGGAGAAACGAGAAGGCACCACGTGTATACTCCTGGAGCCGTCTTGCTTATACTGTGTTCAACAACCTTGGTCCTCTGAAAAATTAATAGATTGCACCTTAGGCTAAGCCTAAAGTGTTTCAAAAGTTTTGCTCGAAAGGGGGGACCCACACTTTTGTCCAATGGCGCTCCTTTAAATTTTGGCAGGCCAGAAAGCGACACATGTCAAACTGGCGCTTCTCTGAAGAGGCTGGGGTCTTCCTTGGTTAGGTTGAGTGTGGGGGTGCCACGTGTCGAGCAAATGCTCTTCCGGAAGGAGTCGGGATTTTCCCTGCCCAAAATGAGCTCGAGGGTGCCACGCGTCAAAAACCATGTCGATCTTCCCATTAACCGCTTAGTGGGGCCCATCTTTCATCTCGTTGGCCAATGGCACTGCTTGGAGGCCTGACCCAAAATAAAAAAGCTTTGGAGAGCGCAGGGGCGCCTCGTGTTGAACCTGCGCTCCACCTGAGTGAAAAGAAAGTCTCCTCGAGCTGAATGAGTGTCACACTGCCACATGTTGAAAGCGGACAAAGGCTAGAACTTAGGGAAAATTTTGAGAAAGGGGGTCCGAAGAAGAAAGGAACTAAAAGGAGATCTGTCGAAAGGTGCCAAGGAACTGCGGATCTGTCGAGCAAGCCTCAAGAAGAAAAGAACTACTCCAAAAATAAAAATGTGGATTATTGACCCACACGGACAAGCTAAAAACAGGGTTTTTGCAAGAATTTGACTTATTCTACAGATACAGAGGAGATTTGAAGAATGAGAATTGTTGGGGATGAACCAACAATGGATTACACTTGTGAAAGCAATAAATGCGGAAATAAATCAGATAGATAAGCAACTGGAATGATAAATAGCACAAAACAAGATATACAAGAAAACACCCTGAAAACTTGTATTAAAAACTCTTTACAATAGGAATACAAATGAAGAACTTCGTTCTTCCACACCTCTCTCAGATGCACACAAGATCTCTCACTAGATCTTTATTCCTCAAGAGCTCTCTCTCAAGTACAATCAAATCCAACAACCTGGATTGATGCAACTCAATACTGTCCTTCAAACATTCACAATGTTCTACTTTTACAGTTCAACTCTCATACACACACAATAGCTTAAAAGATCTTTCCTACATATAGAAATAGGAAACTTGAGCATGCTCTTACAACAAACAGTTAAGCCTCTTCAACAAGGGCTCTAAAAATAATATTGCTAACAATAGAGACGCGAGCTTGAGTCTACAACTCAAACTCATCATGCAAACACTCGCTTCTGTCCTCGGAAATCGCTTTCTGGACACACAGGTAACCGACGTCGGTTCCTGCCTGTTCGCCTGTGACCGTCGCCGGCCGACCATACTGCCGACGTCGGCGCCTCTGTAACTGCAACTGACCGACGTCGGTCGCTCCTGACCGACGCCGGCGTCAGTGTAGACCTGAACCTGTTTGTGTGCTCCTTGGTGAAGCTTTTAGCTCCACACCCCTAACAATCTCCCACTTGGAGATAAACCAGCTGCACCAGTACCTGTACAGCAACATCTTCTAGCTCCTCCATCTTCAACTCAATCATGAAGACCAATAGAAGTTGAATGAAGATTCAACTTCTCCTTAGTAACCGGCTTTGTTAGCATATCAGCAGGATTCTTGTCTGTATGGATCTTCTCCAGCTTCAACTCACCATCTTCCAATACCTGTCGTATGAAGTGGTACCTTAGCTGTATGTGCTTGGTTCTAGAATGAAAAGTTGAGTTCTTAGCCAAATGGATTGCACTCTGACTGTCACTATACAATCTGCAACTCCCATGCTCCCTTTCAAGCTCTTCCATGAACCGTGTCATCCATATCATCTCTTTGCTAGCTTCTGTGGCTGCAATATATTCTGCTTCTGTAGTTGACAAGGCTACAACCTTCTGCAACTTAGATATCCAATTAACTGCCGTTCCACCTACAGTAAAAACATAACCTGTAGTGCTCCTCCTGCCATCCAAGTCTCCTGCCATATCTGAATCTACATAGCCATGTAGAGAAGTATCTGAACCTCCATAGCACAAGTGTCTACTGCTGGTTCTTCTCAGATATCTAAGGATCCATTGAACTGCTTTCCAATGTTCCTTACCTGGATTGGCCATATACTTGCTTACTACTCCCACTGCTTGGGCAATATCCGGTCTAGTACACACCATTGCATACATCAAACTTCCTACCGCGGAAGAATATAGAACCTTACTCATGTACTCTACCTCATCATGTGAATTAGGACATTGTTCTTTACTTAACTTAAAATGTCCAGCCAAAGGTGTGCTTACCGGTTTCGCATCCTGCATATTGAACCGTTTCAACACCTTGTCCACATAATCTTCTTGAGACAATACCAACCTGTGATTTTTTCTGTCTCTCTTAATGCTCATGCCAAAGATTTTCTTAGCTGCTCCCAAATCCTTCATAGCAAACGTTTGAGCTAATTTCACCTTAAGCTCAGAGATATCCTGCATGTGAGATCCTGCAACCAGCATATCATCTACATACAACAATAGAATAATATATCTACCGTTATCAAATCTCTTAAAATATACACAATGGTCGGATTGACACCTACTGTAACCATGCTCAGTCATAAACCTGTCAAATTTCAAGTACCATTGCCTAGGAGCTTGTTTGAGGCCATACAAGTTTTTCTTCAACCTGCACACTAGTTTCTCCTTACCCTTGACTTCTTCAAAACTTTCTGGTTCTCCACCATCAGTTAGCAATAAATAATATAAAGAAGGAGAATATCTAATTGGAGGCTTACTTACCCTTTCAGACCCCCTGATTGGTGTCTTGGACTCGTTCTCAACAATCTATCCACCCAAATTTTCTGACAGTGACCGACCTCGGCCACCTGTAGACCTGTTACTGGCCGACGCCGATTCTTCCTGGCCGACGCCGGTGCCTGGTCTGCCGACGTCGGTCTCTGTATGACCGACATCGGTTTCTGTACTGCCGACGCCGGTTCCTAATCTGCCGACGTCGGTCTCTGTGTTTTCCTGTAAGTGATTATTTCTTTTTCCCGCGAGCTCATTTTGGACCATAACTTCGTCCAATTCACCATTGCTCTGCCCAGATTGATCTAGCTTCCTTATCTGATCACTGTACATAACTCTTTCATTGAAAACAACATCACGGCTCCTAATTACCTTGTTAGTTCCTAGATTCCAAAATCTGAAACCAAAATCATCTGAGCCATAGCCTATAAACGTGCACCTCATAGACTTAGCATCAAGCTTCTTTCTGTTTTCCTTATCTATGTGCACAAAGGCTTCACAACCAAAAACTTTGAGATATGAGAGATCTACCTTTTTACCTATCCATGCCTCTTCTGAAATTCCACCATCCAGCGCTGTAGAGGGTCCTCTGTTGATCAGGTACACTGCGGTGTCAACTGCTTCTGCGCAAAACTCTAAGGGCAACCCTGCATGCAATCTCATACATCTTGCACGCTCCATGATAGTTCTGTTCATCCTTTCAGCGATACCATTCTGCTGAGGTGTCCTTGAAACCGTCCTTTGCCTACGGATTCCGTGAGTGTAACAATACCAGTTAAACTTAAGACTACAGAACTCACCGCCATTATCGGATCTCAAGCACTTTAATCTTCTGCCTGTTTCATTCTCAACCATGGCTTTCCAAATCTTAAAAGTCTCAAAAACATCAGATTTCTTTTTAATACAGTAGATCCATATCTTTCTTGTGGCGTCATCTATGAATGTAACATAGTACTGTGATCCGTCAATAGAGGCTCCCTGAGCCGGTCCCCACACGTCTGTGTGAACAAGCTGCAACTTTTGCCTTTTCTTAGTAGACCCAGTCTTGAGAAAACTAACCCTTTTCTGTTTTCCAAATACACAATGCTCACAAAATTCTAGATCCATACTTTTCAAATCTGAAAGCATACCTTTAGACTTAAGAATTGACATCCCCTTCTCACTCATGTGGCCAAGCCTTGAGTGCCACAATTTAGCATCCACATCTGAAGTAGATAAAACGGAAAGAGATTTGTTAGTAACACAATTACACAAATAGAAAGTACCTTCTCTCTTACCTCTGGCCATAACAAGTGCACCCTTGGTCACCTTCCAAGAATCTGCTGTGAGAGTTACTGTACAGCCCTCATCACCTAGCTTACCTGCAGAAATCAAATTTCTTTTCAAATTAGGAACATGCATCACATCTCTCAACACCCATGTGTTGCCATTCTGCATCTTTAGCTGCACTTTACCTTTGCCAGTAATCTTACAAGGCTCATCATCCCCTAAGTACACTATTCCAAAATCTCCATGGATATAGTCACTGAAATATTCTCTGTTAGGGGTAGCATGGAAAGATGCACCAGAATCTAATACCCAAAATTCTATATTGTTATGCAAAGAGAAAATAAGAGCATCATGTGCAATACCTGCAACCTTTGTCTCTTCCTTTCCTTCGTGCTGATTCTCCTCCTTAGGTTTTGACCAGCAATCTCTACTTATGTGCCCCAACTTTCCACAGTTTCAGCATTGTGGCCTTCTGCCATTTCTGGATTTGGATCTGCCTCTTCCCTTAGACTTAGATCTTGATCTCCTCTTGCTCTTTTCTTTTTGCCTTCCTCTGCTCTCGAGATTTAAAGCGTTCCCAGATGTCCCAGATGTCTCTTCTGTGCTTTTCCTGCGAATTTCCTCATTCAAAATAACACTAACCACATCCTCTACTTTTAAAATATTCGAAGCAGAAGCAGTATTAAAAACTGCCATTACCAAGCCATGCCAGCTTTCAGGCAAAGAACATAATATCACAAGAGCTTTTATTTCATCTTCAAATACAATATTGACAGAACTTAACTGATTAACAATACCATGGAAATCATTCAGGTGATTAAAAACAGATCCACCTTCTTGCATATGCAAATTAAATAACTGCTTCATTAAATATACCTTATTTGAAGCTGAGGGTTTTTCATACAAATTTGCTAACGTAGTCATTAACTCTACCGTAGTTTTTGCCCGTGACAAATTAGATATCACAGTGGAGGCCAGACTCAGTCTTATAGACCCAAGAGCCTTTCTGTCAAGAACTTCCCATTCTTCATCTTCCATGTCCTTGGGTTTCTTTGCTATCCCACCTAACGGTAAGTAAAGATCCTTCTGATACAAATAGTCCTCTATCTGCATTCTCCAGTGTTGATAGTTCTTGCCATTAAACTTTTCCATTCTCAACTTACTTTCTTCTGCCATTGCTTCTCCCACTCAAACAGAAATCCCTGCAGAAACCCCTGTAAGCAACCTGTAATCCAAACACACTACACAGATCTGAACCACCTGTTAGTGAACCTGAGCTCTGATACCACTTGTTGGGGATCAACCAACAATGGATTACACTTGTGAAAGCAATAAATGCGAAAATAAATCAGATAGATAAGCAACTGGAATGATAAATAGTACAGAACAAGATATACAAGAAAACACCCTGAAAACTTGTATTAAAAACTCTTTACAATAGGAATACAAATGAAGAACTTCGTTCTTCCACACCTCTCTCAGATGCACACAAGATCTCTCACTAGATCTCTATTCCTCAAGAGCTCTCTCTCAAGTACAATCAAATCCAACAACCTGGATTGATGCAACTCAATAATGTCCTTCAAACATTCACAATGTTCTACTTTTACAGTTCAACTCTCATACACACACAATAGCTTAGAAGATCTTTCCTACATATAGAAATAGGAAACTTGAACATGCTCTTACAACAAACAGTTAAGCCTCTTCAACAAGGGCTCTAAAAATAATATTGCTAACAATAGAGACGCGAGCTTGAGTCTACAACTCAAACTCATCATGCAAACACTCGCTTCTGTCCTCGGAAATCGTTTTCTGGACACACAGGGAACCAACGTCGGTTCCTGCCTGTTCGCCTGTGACCGTCGCCGGCCGACCATACTGCCGACGTCGGCGCCTCTGTAACTGCAACTGACCGACGTCGGTCGCTCCTGACCGACGCCGGCATCTGTGTAGACCCGAACCTGTTTGTGTGCTCCTTGGTGAAGCTTTTAGCTCCACACCCCTAACAAGAATCACATGGGGAGGTCAAGTGGAACTTGTTCTAACTCCCTATGTCCATTTCTCACCATAGATAAGCCTAAAAACATCTCTGCTACATAGTTCATTATAGGTAGTCTTAGGTAGATAATGAGAATGAGAAGTCCAATTGAAGAGCTTTTTAAGGTCTGCCGAATGGAGTGGAAGGCAAAGAGACTCTAGACAGGTGTCCTAACACCCCTTCCACGGCTTTAGTTGAGCAACTGAAGGCCACTTGGATGACAAATGTGAAGAATGAGGCCAAGGGGGCTAATAGATGACTACAGACAATGAATACAAGTGTCCAGAAGATGGCTAGTAGTTAGGGGAATATCTGATGACTGTCATAGCATGTTTCTAACCTCCCTAAGACAATGCATGTGTCAACTCTCCCTAGTCCAGTTTCCAGCGCTCAAGAGATGCTTCATAATGAAGGCAGTTTCAAGAAGGCAGTTGAAAGTCTCTAGACCAGTTTTAGAGAGTTTCTCATGTGTCAGTTGGAAACTTGTCCAAGAAGACCTTCATGATTTGTTTCACAGTCCATTCTCCTACAATGTAACTGGTCTGCATCACTTGACACTTGTTCTTGTGACCCTTGAGCTCCACTTTTTCTCTCTCCTCTCACATGATCTATAAATGCAAGCTATTTTGGCTTTTGTAATATAATCCACGCATGGTATGGCGAAGCCCTACTAGTTTGATAATGTATTTTGTCTTTGAAATAAAATTTGCAATCTGGTTTTGATCTCATCAACTTCTTTTCTAAGTGTGTGAAGTGGTGTGTAGCGAAAGGTCAAGTGATTAGTATCTATCCTTGCTTTATCTTTGCTCTTCCATGTTTGATGCAAGTTGTTCTCACTCTAACAGATCACATGAAGTGTAGTCAAGTGTATTCAACTATCTATAAATGTAATGGAGTAGCCCTAGTGTCTGCAATCTGAGCTTTGGTTCACTCACCTTGAGTAGTTCAATGCATATCTCCGCCATGTTTGAAATACTAATGTTAGAGCAATTCAAGATTTTGAAACTAGTGTTGTGAGTCATGTCTCTTAGTGCACTTGTATGGTAGTCTAGTAGAGATCATTATGGAGTATCACCTCATTAGAGTAGTTTACTTTCATGTCTTTTTCTACCTCTTTCCACCCAAGCAAGCAAGTAGTGTAAGTGATAAGCAAGTAAAGATCAATCTAGGGAACTTGCCCTTAAACCTACAGGTTTACCTCTACCGTAAGCAACCCACAGGTCTAGAAGTAATCCAATGTTGCCCAAATCTTAGAGTAGGCTTGAACAACCAACTCTAGGTTGCAAGATTTGGTAACAATAGTTGTCATTAAGGGCAGCATGTTGAAAAGAATGATAATATGTCAAGATTGATGCTTCATAATATATCATGGTGAAATTGTAGTTATCGTGGACAACATAGTGAAAATAATGATAAAGTGAAAAACATTTTGAGTGGCACAGTGTACATAGATCCTTTCATACAAATTTCAAATTGCTTGTACATGAAAGTTTAGAATCTAGGTGATCTTTGGAGATACAAGAAGGGTAAGGTCTTTGAGGAGTTCAATGTTGCAATTGTTAATAAATTCTTTATCTCGTGCATTCGGCTTGAAATGAAGTTGAGGAGATACTTTCGGTTGGTTGATATCGTTGAAGTATTTTCAATCACTATATGGTTGATTTCAACCCTTATTTAACTGTCATTTATAAATTTTGTGAAGAAATTAAAATATGACAATTGTCCTATTCCTTTTGTTGCTATGTGCAACAGAACCAGCCCCTTAACAATTTTTATGACAATCACAAGTATTTTAAGTCACAAGGTGGAAGAATGCTCTATCTACCATCAATGAGGGATTGTTTGCAGTTGTTATGTTAAAGTTTTCAGCGACCACAATGTTGATTATGAGTGAGAAAATGCAATGGTACAGCTACAACCATATATGGGACAACAAGAATAAACCTTTGGAAGTCCATCACACGAATTGAAACTATGAAGATGCAAGTATGGGAGTAGAGTTGAACAACATGCCTACGAAGTATGGTGAAACGGTTTAAGTGGTGTGGAGAATTCTTGATTTCATTGGCATGTTTGATTTATGTGAAGGTTTAGGAATAACATGAGTATTGATAAAGAAACTCTTATGAGTGAAAGAGTGCATAGTTTGCATATATCTAAGGAAAGTACAATGATCATGCCATGTGACAAACATGAGTGGGCACAGTTGAGTTTGTTTTCAATCCACAGTAACAAAATGGAAACCATTGAAGCTCAAGGCTATGATCATGAAACAAGTGTTTGGGGTTGCAAGTTCCTAAGACTGAAGTGGGATCCACGCATTTCAGAGATAACCGAAAATGGGCTTACATTTACTTAAAGGCAAGCAAATTTGGAAAAGGCAGACTGTAATGTCTCCTTTTTTTAAAAATAAAATAATATTATTATTAAAATAAAAAATATTTTTAAATATTTTAAATTTAAAAAATAATGTCTTAGTGGCCAAAAGTTTATATGTCGACAACTCCATATTTTTTATTTAAGATGAGGACTTCTTAAGGGTCATGGGTAAGATTAGCCCTTAAATTAATTTATAATTAAGTTTTTTTATTATTTGAATTTTTCCTCCAAATGAAACGCACCCCTTTAAAAAAAGGATATAAAAAAGAAATAAGGTTTTTTTTTGGAGACTCATGTTATGTTTATGAATTGAAATCACAAGTTTAAGCACAATTTGTTTGACTTCATCCATTGAAGATGGAAACTTTCAAGGGAACATTGAAATAAGAAGGAAAACCCTTACCTATCAACTGGGCAACCTTAAATTGAAGATTGTATTGCACAGAAACGAGCGAATGGTGGAATCTATTCACCATTCCAAGTAGGGCACAACAGTTTGGCAACATCTTGAAAGGTGGCGCAACAATTTGGGACAGCCAACCCTTGTTTTGAACCCTCTCCTAAGACAATAAACTGTTTTGGAACCCTCTCCTTAAACAACAAACCCCCTTGGAGGGTTTCAAGGTGGTTTTTGATGTTGTTTTAGGCTTAATTTAATATTTGTTCATACCTTCGCAAGTTGGTATTTTATAATATTTTTTCCAAATATTTATTGATTGAAAAATTCACATTCGAAAGTCTTATTTTCAGATGTAATATTTATTATTTTAAAATATCATTTTCGTGCCTTAAATTGGCACTTCCAAAATTTTGCAATTTGAATAGAAATTCAAAAAAATTGTATGTTTTGTTAGAGTTTGTTGGGAAACCCCTTTAGTTATAATTTTGTCCTAACGGGGATTTTACACATTACATGACAGACACAACATTCTAAGCAATAAACTTCAATAGAATGAGGGGCCGACAAACTAGAAAAAAAATGAGAAAAGGCGAAGCCCTAACACGGAATCTCTGAGGCATGTGTCCCAAATTGGAGGGGAAGAAAAATATCATGACTCCATTATTGTAAAGGGGTTGCATACCCCATCGTATAAGTTGCAAAGCTAAGAATATCATATAAAATATGTTTATAATGAAAGCAAATTGGTGACCCATTGTGTAGCTTTGATGGCTACGATGTCGAAGGCATCTCTTCAATGGGAACCTTGACCTCAACAACATCATAAAATTGAAAAAATAACTACGAATTTCACAAAAATAAAATATCTTAAAACATATTGAAAATATTCAATATTTTTTAGGCACAAATCCCATTTTTCTAGCAAGTTGTAGTCTAGTGAATAACACAAAGTCCATGAATAAGACCCAATTTCAAATCCCAACAAATGCTAAACCCCTTACTTGAATTGGGGTTTGACCTGCAAATTTTCTTTAAAAAGGAACCGTGATCACATAACTCTCCCCCAATTGAATTTAAATAAAAAATAGTGTTTTCTTAATATTAAAAAAAAATCACAATTTAGTTGTAAATTGTTTTTACAATTTTCTAATTTTTTATTTACAAAATATGCAATTGATAAATTATTCTTACTCATAGAATTGCCAATTACAAACCACTTGAAAAAAGAGAGTTTCATTTTTCTAAAACGTATAAAGTTTTCACTTAGATACAAACTAAAAGTAAAGTCTTCCTTAAATCTGTTTTGACCAAGTTCATCAAAGAACACATTCAGCCAGTTTTGGAGCGTATTGAGGACTCCACAAGCATTACCATGATCTTTGCCACCAACCAACCTTCATCCAAATTCTTAATTCTCTAGGAACTAACGAATGAACCAACCCACCATGCACTGAAAAGCCTTAATGTCAGTGGATGAGGGCGGCTATATATAGTTGGCACTCGACTGATGTCAGGGACCCTATCTAGATATGGGCCATTCCGCCGAATAACAATCTAAATGTGGTCTGTTTTTATTAATAATTAATTTTAAAACTGACTTTGATTTTTAAATTCCTTAAAACATATAGCAAGATGTAAGATTTTATTTTTCATGGAACCATGTAACTGCACAAATGTCCGAAATTTTCTCTCCAGTATCTGCTGAGAAAACTGTGAGATTCCCCTCCCTGGGACCACTAAGATACACTCATTCAATTCCAAATCTTATGGGTCTGATATAGAATAAATACATACTCCTTATCACTTCAAATGATTTTCATACCAATAGTTTTGCTTCTGCTTGGAAACTATCATAAATCATAAGATCTTTTTACAGCTGGCATTTCTATGGTATTACAGTAGTAAACATAACAAATTTTATGCTAGAAAAATAATCAATTTTTGGCAATGCAAAATGCTTTGAAATTTCTCATATAATTCAGAGTCAGATTTCCTGATCAATCATATAAGCAAACCAATGAACCTAAAAAAAATATGTTACACAACTTAAACCTAGGCATTTAAAACAAGTAGGTTCCTCTCCTAGAACTACCCTCTCTAATAAGAACAACTCTTCAATGCTTCAGCCCCACAATATAGATGACCTAATCAATTAACAGATGAATGCAGTGCAGAAATTGAAAAATAAATAATACAAAATGTACTACCTCGGCAATAACATTGTAGTTTGGAATGGTACAATCAGAGACAGATTGAATGCTCCTTATTTCCATCAGGTATCACAAGATGATCGGCAAGCATGAACGAAAGATCATGCATTTCAGAAAGTAAAGATTCGACAACATGTTCAGAGTCATCATTTGAAGATCCTTTGGGCATAGCAACCATTAAATCATCTATCTCCAGAGAATCAGAGGTGGGCTTGGTTTGATCATTAACCTCCCTGAATTTTTCACTGCAGAATACATCAAGTTGTCAAATTACACTGACAGTCAATGTCATAGAAAAGCAAAATGAAATATAAAAGTTTCTGCAAACTACCAAAACTCCTAAAATCTAGTGTCCGGCCAAACCACACATAAAGAACAGCACCTCCACTTTTATTACAACTAAAATAGCATCTTTTCCTGTAAGAAATAAAGATATGGTAATGCTACCTGACAAAAAATTAATTGCTAGCTCCAAGGACCTGTAAAGGGAGATAAATCATAAATATAATATATATTTATGTATTATATTATATTTATTACATAGGCATGTTGGTGTGGACCATCTAGGACTTGCACATACTTAGCTCCCATCAAACCAGTTTTCACTCCTAAAGTTTACCCTTTCAGGCAAATTGTTACTCGAATCCCAATTGAAGACATAATAGGCAGCTACTGCAAGAATGCATAGATAATAGAAACGGGTTTCTGGTACATAACAAATGCCATGGTCATTCAGTGCTTCTAGAGAGAGCTATTTCTCTTAAGCTATTAGTTGGCTGAACTTTGGTATAATATTTTTTTAAGTAATATCTGTATCAGCCTTTTCTCACAGTTATGGACCTGTCATCACGAACACCACCAAGAACCGAAACAAGCCTGAAATAAGTGACCTACCCAGTTGTAGGAACTTCATTTTATCTGAAAGAATGTAAATTATTAAATGAAAATATATCACTTCTGATAATCTCAAAAGCTGGCCCAATGAATGCCAAGTCAATACATGTTCAATTGACCCCCATGAACTACTTTAAAAATATTCCTCTCGTCATTATCAGACACATTTCTTTATATTTTCTACTTGTTAGAGTAAAATCTGCGTAATTCAACTTTTTTGACAATAGTCACCATATCCTCAGGTCTCCAAACTTGTGCCTAAGCTAGTTAGGTAAAAGAATCAGGGAAATCAAAGTAAAAAGTGTGATCATAAGAACATCTCTGTCCTTGTTCTTAGATTCTTGCATACAGAAAAGGGAGTGAGTAGCCTAAAATTTCAATCATACTGGACTTTCCAGCTCATTGTTACATCATAATTAAAACTCTGATATCTAAGAAATGATATTATTGAACTGCAAATTAATTTTATGGACGAATAATTGTTGGGGAAAGAATGCTGTGAAACTTCAAACAACAGATAACAAGGTTAAAGCTTGTAAAAAACACTATAAAATACAGCCAGAGAATTTTACAATGCATCTTATATTATGGCTACATCTTATGAAAACACAAGCAATATATCTGCAGTAGAGATGCTTAAAAGCAAGATATGAACTCAACAAGCAAAGGAAATGTCATGAATGATTAAAAGCAATAACGAATCAAGGAATATCAACACACCTGTTGAATAAATCAATTTCAGTTAAGGTGGTGTTCATACTTGTGGTTTCCTTGTATAATTTCGATGCCTGGGACATTGGATCTGACCCAAAAAGAACATTAAGCTCCTCCCATCCACTTTCACCTGTTGTATGACTTCTAATATTTTCTGTAGTTGATCCATTATTCTGTGAAATATCACCCTGCTGCCAAACAGAACCAGTAAATGAATCCTGATTGTCTGTTAAAATAAATGTTTCTGGCCAGTCTGACTGCAAACCAGAGCTTTCGTTGAGATTCTTTAAACTCCCTTTGTATGGTTCCTCGGTTATCATAGCTGACCAAGGATCATCTTTAATCCAGCCTCCTTGCATGGGAATAACATGTTCAAAACCACTATCTGTGTCTATAAATAAATCTTGGCCATGAAAAGAAGAATGGCTGGCTACAGCCCAATCTGATACCTTCGTTTCCTCTGTTAAATTAAGAGGGTGATCATCAGATGAAGCTGCAGGTGTATTTAGATTCTTTGAGTCAGAATTGTTGAGTGTTGAATTGGCACTTTTAAAATCACCAAAGGGATCATCATCCCCCATATGTTCTTGTGTCTCTGGCTGTGCACCAAAAAGGTCCATGTGACTCTCACTCACACTTACTTCTGGCATGGAAACAGCAGGGGCATGCCACTTCACATCTTCTATGTGATCTGTTGATGTGAAAACTTCTTTGGGAAAATCAGCAACATTAGGTGATTTTGATTGACCGAAGAAATCTTCTAAATCAACTCCCAATCCATGAGGGGTATTTGCATTTGCAGTTTGTGTCACACTTATGGGCTCCTTGGATCTTGCCTCATCCTCAGGCCATTTCAATACCAAATTCAATATATCGCAAGTACTCGGTCCATCTTTTGGTTCTGTCTGTTGAGTCTGCATGCTTGCCACTTCAATATGTGGTGTAGAATTTCCAGTAGTGACCTCCTGCCAACTTCACGAAATTACTTTGATCCGAATATATGCTCAGCTAACTGTTATCCTGTTCAAAAAATACAGTTGTACCTGAGGTGTAGTGCTCACCATGACATAATTTCTCCGACTACATTCACTGTTTCATTTACCCTTCTATTCCAATCATACGTCTCAAATACAATAACAACAATCTAATGAAATCGAAAGATCCCAAATTAAACTGCTGGATGTACCAGCATTGCCTCAAAGGATCACTGCTTCAGGATCCCATATATTTTTCAAAGCACATGGTTACAAAAGAATAACAAGATCTAGAACTGAGCTATGCCTAATTGTCTTTAGGATCAACAGCTATAATGTACAAATGCACAAATAACTGCCAAAAGTCCAGAGAGCAATATACAACTACAGTGTCATATTTTAGGACGCATTGCATGAATAGATTTTACAGGATAACAAAACATTTAAGCATGGTTCAAAACAATCTAACCAATTCTGGTATGGTTGAGGTAGGTTGTGAAAAAATTGCAGCATGGATTGAGGTTTTCATTTGTGATTCATCAAGTTGCATATTCATCTTGACAAGCAATAATCTCTCAAATACATCCCTTGCTCAAAGATATTGGATTCCAATATTTCTTTATGCCAATATGAGTTGAGACATCAATACTACAGCTTAGCAACTTTTTTACTTCTACAATTAGGGTATATTCTCGTGATCAGAAGCAGCTCATGACAATGTTTCTGTTACACATCAAAAGAAAATCCAAAACACATCTTGTTTCTCTTAGTCTTGCAAAATTAAATTCCAATATAAGTATTAACTCTTATTGTGAACTATAATAACACTTTTGATTTTTATTACACGCACACACAAAATAAAATGGCACACCACCAAGCCTATTAGATAGAAATTATATAGTAATTTAATACTGATCAAAATGTCTTTGAAATTCCTGCTTTATTAATTTTCTGCCAATGTTCTGAGGATAATTTAGTTTGATCTGTCAGGACTGATTATGCATTAACATTTATTTCTGTGCTTAAGTATGTTCTGCATCAATCTGACTAGATTTCATAATATGTTCCTTATATCCACTCTTCAGGATAGAAATTTGACCTGTTTTCTACCCCACCCAGACAAACGTTTTAAATTTAGCCTGTAGGTCTGTGCATTCAAGATATTCGTATACTTGCATTCTAGACCTTTTGAACCCCCAAATGCACATACATAGCTGGCAGCACAAACTCTCTGCTTTAAGCATATATAATCCATGTCAATAAACTACGTCACCAAAAAAAAATTAATTCTAAGGTAATAAACCATGTCACCAAAGCTCCCTTGCCACTAGAATAAATATTGCATAATCCATTCAGGAAGTTTGCAAAAAGGCCTCCTACAACCAATTTTCTTGGTTGCGCAAAAAACTTTGTGAAGCATTCCTCAATATTTAAATTTCAACTAGCCATCAACCCGAATATACTGGAGACTTTAGTCTGTTGTCTGAAACCAAATCAGATTGATAATATTAGCAATATCCTTTTAGTTTAAACCATACATAAACAATTCTTCAACTCCGTCAATTCAGTATTCAATCAGCAATGTCTAAATTAGTAGTTATAAACAATGGTAATTCTAGAGCAAGATGTCATAAGACCAATTACATTTACTAAAAGTAAAAACTTGTCAGAACTAAATCACAATGCAAGAAATAATTTTGGCCGTGATCTATTGAGCTCAAAAACATAATATGGCTGCCAGGGAAAACTTTAGGCCCTAGGGCCCAAATTATCGAAAACAAGAAAAATGCACTTGTTGAAAACCATTTTATTTTACAAAATATATATATACACTATCATTAATTATTCCCTTAAGAGTATATAGTTCATTACTATCTGCCCTTGTAAAGTTTGGCATATAAAACCAAAGAAAGCATTTCTCAATATTAATGCATTATACAATTATCATTGGGATAAGTATTTCTTCCATTACTATTTGGGATTTGCGGATGCAATTCAACTTGTAAATGTGCAGCATCCCAATTTATCTTATACTTTACGTATAGTTTGTGCTTATTATGGATGCAGGTGTGCTACAAGTGGCACCAGAGATTTTTTGCACATCTTGGATGAGGGTAAAAGATCGAAAATAACTTACGAGTTGAAGCTGTTGTAGCGAAAGTTCATTAGTCAAGAGCAGTAGATAAGATACTAGTTGACATCGATAATGATAGAAAGGGATATTATGATCCAAGATGAGTACAATAGGGAGAAGCAACTTTTGCAAAAGATGCAAAAGGAGTCTTCCTACCTTGCAAGAGAATATTGGTTTTGGCAACTGTGGCCCTCACTGGAGAGAGTAAAAGCACAAAGAAGATGATGAAAATAATAATGCAGAGCATGAGAACAACCCTCGATATTCTGATGACAAACAAGAGAGGTCAAATCCATAGTTACCAAGTTCAGAAATCTAGATCCGTTCGGGAGGGGAAAAAAAACTGAAAATCCAGAATTATTGAAAAAGTTCAGAAAAATCCAATCCAGAATATATATGTGTGCGCACGTGCATGCGCATGTGTGTGTGTGTGTGTGTGAGACCATAGTTTTATAAATATGCAAAATTGACAAAAACAATGAAAATATTAATAAAGTAATATTAAATGTTAATATTATATAATATATATGGTTTATGGGCATTTCTTTCCACAGAAAACCTAAAAAAAAAAATTGAAAAAAAAACAGGGCTGACCCGTCGAACTTATCTGGGCCAGCCAAAAAATCTGGATCCGGCCGGATTTGGTAACTATGGTCAAATCTGAAAAACAGCCCACCACGATTCAAAACAAAAGGTGAGTCAGATCTAGAAGTAGATGAAGAGATTGAATATAACACTTTGTACTCTGTGGCAGAACAAGAGAAGGTGGGTCTAGAAAATATACTCTCACACTTAGGCACAGAAGAGCATTCAGATCTAGAAGCTGTGATGATGAAGAAGAAGAAGACATGTAACAAGCTGTGAAAGCAAAGGTGACAGAGGAACAGGGCTGACCCGTCGAACTTATCCGGGCCAGCCAAAAAATCTGGATCCGGCCGGATTTGGTAACTATGGTCAAATCTGAAAAACAGCCCACCACGATTCAAAACAAAAGGTGAGTCAGATCTAGAAGTAGATGAAGAGATTGAATATAACACTTTGTACTCTGTGGCAGAACAAGAGAAGGTGGGTCTAGAAAATATACTCTCACACTTAGGCACAGAAGAGGATTCAGATCTAGAAGCTGTGATGATGAAGAAGAAGAAGACATGTAACAAGCTGTGAAAGCAAAGGTGACAGAGGAAGCAGTTCAAGGGCAAAAATCCATAAAAGATGTTGAAGCAATGAATGACAGAGAAACAAGTCAAACCCCTCCTGCCGAGGGTTTGTCATTAAAAAATTCACTCCAAACCATGCGCATGAATGGAAAGAAGGCCACGAGTTGATGAATGTAAGGAATTCCACTATTTGGCCTATTTCTGTGCATCCAAACACTCCATATGGAACCATTTGAAGTCACTTGGCTAGAAGGGTAAAAGAAGCTCACATTCTATTTGCATGCCCTTATAAAGCATTTTACCATAGTGCAACTAGGGGGCTCACATGACTTGGGAGATTTAGGGTTCAAATCACACCTCTCTAATTGTTACAATTTTTTACCAAATTGGATATTATAATTGTTTTAGCCTTTATGTTTACTACTACACTGTCAGTCTGCACCTTAATTTTGTGAGATTAGTCGCCATGTCGAATTTCCAAACTTTTGAGCTGTAAAATTTTCAAAAGGATAAATAGCAAGTTAAAGTTGAATAAATGACAAAATTTCCCCAATCACGTGTCTTTTTCTATGTTGGGATATGTTTTACCTTTTAAGCTATTATACTTGCATATTTACATGAAATATTTGTTCATTTGCAACTGTTTTAATGTTGGACTCCAGTTGGCATTTTCCTATGCATGTCCTTATGGTGAGTTCTCCAGCTTTGGAGACATTTATTTGCAAAGTTTAATGAGCTATTTTGATATATAGATCGTATTTTATATGTTAAAATTGTGGTCCTGTGATCCTTATGAGGGTTACATATAATGAGTAATAAAGCGTTATGTAATGTAAGAAGCTATTTTACTATGAAGCTCATATTTTACAATGTTCAAGATGTCGTCCTAGGTCCTTATGAGTGCCGCACCTTATTATGAAAAGGAATCACATATGTGACATGATGCCCATATAATAGTTGGGTGGTTAGGGTCGATAGGGGTGCTTCACACTACCTTACGTATCATTCTATTTCTCAAAATCAATACAATTGACATATGGAGAAGTATTTTCTCCATTACTACTGTGAATTTACAAGTACCATCCATCTTTTGCATGTGCAGGCACCCCAATTTACTAATGCTTTATGTAGTCATGCCTATTATGGATACAAGTATACTACAGCCTCTTTTTTTAAAAGTTTCTCCTACCTTTCTTGGAGTTTATGGAATAGGAGTTTATGAAACTTTCTGGGGTAGGAAACTGTTTCAGAATCACAAAAAATGGCTTTCCAGCCTAACAGAAACAGATTTGGAGATTGACAACATTAATAACATCAACAGGGAATTAATGGCCATCTATAAAAAAAACCCAAGCTCAAATAAAGTCTAAAGTAAACATATAAGATAAAAAATGATAGTTGAATCGAGGAGGATAGTAAATTGGATCATGGTCCACTAGCGAGTTGACTAGGTTGTTATGTAGCCCAGCAAGATTATATCCGAGCAAAAGGCTAGGCCCCAAATTGTATAAAAAGAAATGGGGCTGCCTGTGAACCCCAAGCAGAATTTGGAAGACTACTTATACCTTAGAACTTGACATCCAAGTCAAAATAAAAAACAATTATTTGTGCAGAAACATAAGGGGCTTGTTTCGAATGCTTCCCAACCAAAAAATAACAATATAGGAGAGCAAATATCAAATAAATCACATATGGAGCAAAACCCTTAAATTTGTCAACATACAGGTATCTTTATATTCATTCTCTAACAAGCTTAAATGTAAAGTCCTATTTAGCATAAATGGTAACTGCAAAATGTAGAGTTTGTTTTCAATAGAAAGCAAATGCAAATTGAAAAAAAATGGTTATGGTTTAAATGTTGCTGTTTAAAGTTTCTGTATTATTTTTAGTTGTTTTTGACATTTGTAATAGAAATTTAACAGATAATAGGCATCACAATAAGTTTGTAATATTTTTCCAATTATTTTTCACTTTTGTACTTTTCCTGATCACAACATTGGGAACATTGAATTTCACTCTTCTAATATCCAAGTGATATTACCATATTAGCACACAACATTGAAAACATCAACATCTATTAAAGGCCCTCCATAACAAGCAATCAACCTTAAAAGTATAAAGTAAACATATAAGATGAAAAAAGATATACAAATCCAGGTGAACAGTCAATTAGTTCATGTCCACTCATAAATTGACCGGGCTGTGGACACTCTCAAAAAAAGAGAACAGATATCAAAATATCATATATGGTGCAAAACCTTTTTGATTTGTAAGCATACAAAATATCTTCAAATTCATTTCTCAGCAAACCTAATTGTAAGCTTATTTTGTGAAGCATCAATTCCATTCTGGTTCCCAACAGATCAACCTCCCAGGTTCAATCCTTTTTAATTTGTCTTAGTTCTGACTCCATCACAGGTGGAGCTCGGGCTATTAGGTATTGATGTGAAAATGTCATTCCCATCAATAAACCCTTGTTTAGAGAAAACAGTAAGTGGGCGATGCAAAGCTTGTTTTTCAATAATAGAAAAAGCAAATAGAGAAGAGCCGGGTTTATGGACTAAAAAGAAAATCTTTTATAACATTGTTCTCAGTCAAATTAAAGCTTATAAGTAGGCGTGAAATATTAAGCATCTTAAACAAAGGGAGAAAAATTGGGCAAGTGCAAAGTAATTCATACTAAATATTCTCATTAGAACAAAATCTTTCCCCATTCTTCTATTTGAAGCACATAAATCAATAAAATCAAAATTTCCTAAGACAAAAGCTTGAGGGCAGAAGTAGCTTGCTAAGTGCAGAATATTAGATCTCTTATTATTGGTTGCAATGCTAAAATATTATAAACTAATATAAGAGAATAGTGGAAATTTGAAACAAATTGGACCACTAAAACCCACAAAAGGATAGCTTTGGCAAAAACCAAAATGATTAAAGTCTGATTCCAGTTGATGGACAAACCATAAGAACTTCACCTTCCATGAACTCTAACAAGGATACAAATGGCATTCCGTTGGTTTATTCAATGTCAAACTATATGGGACATTAAATCAAACCAAAAGCATGAGGCGAGGGTTTATTTAGGCCATAATGATAACATAATTGTAAAATATAAATTGTAAGGAGAAGCAGCTTTGTATAACAAACCATACTATTGATTTAGGAAACAAGAGCGTTAATGGTTCGACAGAACTCCTGTGAGGCATATACCTTGTGAATGAAACTTGGCAAACGCTAGAACTGAAAAATTGGTGACTGTGCAAATATGAACAAGTCTGTCACAAAAACAACAAACTTGAGAACATGTTATACCAAGCAAAGGATCTCTGTTGGATCTAAGCATGCTCATACCACTGAACTAAAAACAAGTGTCACTGGTAAAGATCTAGTTAGTGCAACTTGGAGTCAACTCAATATCCTAATGGATCGAATTAAAGGTAACCAATGTTGCCCTGTCAAGGGGCTTTCATAAAATTCATCCTGAACCAGATTAAATTTTAAATTTGTGGTTACAGAGAACCGATTACAAAATCTATAATGATTTTGAATAACGGTATGGAGCTTACAAACATAGTCAAATGACTCACCTTTTCCTCAGTGTCAGACATGAAGCTGCTGAACATAGACAAAAGAGCCTTTTTTTACTCAAGCATATAGCTGCTAAACATAAACAGATGAGTCATTTTTTAATCAGTTCCTCGCAGATAAAGATGAGTTGAGTAGTTGGGACTAGCCTTGACTGGGACAGACTCACCTAAATTCAGCAAAAACTGAATATATTCAAAATGCATAATACGTTTTTAATATTTATTGTAGTCTCTACCATTGCCAAGGGGTGAATCGACTCTTAGTCTTCAGACTGCCATTTCCATATCCGAGTCAAGTGAATATGCCACTAAATGGCACCGTGATCAGCTTACAGGTATTTTCAACAAGAGATTGCACTTGGAAAAAACAGTCATTATCCCAATCAGCTTAAGAATTCAGTAACTGTCTAGTGAGCAGGCTTGGTAACACAATATTGAGATATGTGCTACAGAATTGAAGCAGGCCTAAAAAGCTAAGATGGAGCAGACAAAGGAAAGTGCATTGGTAATGCATAACAGAGAAGGCTCCCAACTTCCAAAGAAGAAGAATGGAAAGTTCCAGTCCCATCTTGGTTTTGGAACATCATAATGGAGTCCAGTACACAGACATTGTCCCAGAAGACATAAAAAAGATAAATATTCTTTAAAACCAATAATAAAAGTTGAATGGAATGAGCTCAAGTGGTAAAGCATTGGAGCTTTCAAAGTAATGCCCCATGTTCAAATTCCCATGGACATGATAAAGTGTTAATATCAGGTAAAATACGGCATCCAACTTGATGGGTGCTGCGCACCTCCAAGAATGAGGCCAGGTGCAAGTCCCAGATGACTTTGATGGAGAGATACCCCTCATCTTGGTATCTAAGGTGAATATTACCCCATAAGGAGGGTTAACCAAATCAAACAAAAAACCAATAATAAAAATATGCCCTTGTCCAAGGGTTTGTGGTATAACGGTAAAGGGGAACACTTGTAAGAGAGTAATCCAAGTTGAAAGTGTTAAGTTTATCGTGTAACAAATATGGAGTACATTACAGTATGACCCAGGTTTAAAATGTTAACAATGTGGTGTAAACTTAGCCACATTGTAATAAGGGCAGCCCATAGCCTCACCCAAGATTCGCCAATTATTAAAAAACATAAATTACCCTGATCTTCACTCAAAAATCCCTAACCTAATATTTTTATAATATTTGAAAAATATAACCTCATCCTCCTACTGAAAGTTGCCATACTACTGAAATTTCATCCCAGAAAGTCAATTTCCCTTGTTACTCATGTGATCGCAGTGGGACTTCCTTTGCCAACAAGATAAATAAAACCTAATAATAACAACATTTGACTCAAGTTGTTTTGCCTTCTCTAGAAGAAATTTACTTCAATAAAATATTTTAAACTAAAGGCAGGCACAAAAAAAAAGTAAAGCAAAGAAACTAAAGCTAAAACTTGACTATGAAAACCCTAGCTTAATATTTATTTTCTCTAATTTCAAAACCTTAAGCTGCTGTTCTACCTAAATCTAGAATTCAGAAGGCCAATTAGCCCTTAAGATTCATATCATCATAGGAATATTTAAATCTTAGTCAATATGGTTAATATAACCTACAAATAAAAAAGTGTTATCAAAGTTGAATGGGATGAGCTCGTGTGGTAAAAGCAGACGAGCTTTCAAAGTGGAGACCCAAGATTAAACCCTCGGAGACATGATAAAATGTTGAAATAAATGTGCTTGCAAAGGAGGCCCAAGTTTAAATTTCATGAGATGAAAAAGTGATGAAATTGGGTAAAAAATCACATCCAACCCACAGGAGGCATAATAAAATGTTGAAATCAGGTAACATACTGCATCCAACGAGTAGGATGCATACCCACATGGACAAGGCCAGGTGTAAGATCTGAGTTATAAGCCGAAGGTTATCCTAAAATGAGAAATTTAACAGAACAGACGGCCATGTTCAAATCCCAAGAGACATGACATTTTGGATGAAATAAGGTATCCAACACGCAGGGTGTGGTGTATCCCAATGGGCAAGGTTGAGTCCAAGTCTCTGGGGAATTTGATGGAAGAGATACCTCTGGTCATGGCAACTAAACAAAAGATTGTCCAGACCCAAGCAAAATTTACCAAAGCAGAGGCCCAAGTTCATACCAAGAAACATGATAAAATATTGTAATTGAGTATAATGCTGCGTACAACAAGCAGGATGTGGCATACACCAATTGAAAAGGCTAGTGGCAAGTCCCGGGGAAATTTTACTCGAGATATCCCTAGGTCATGGAAACTAAGCCGCAAGGTTACCCAGAAATGCGAATTTACCAAACAAAAAAAAATAAAAAATCTAGCGTAGTCGAAACTATTTTTTCATCCATACTATACATTTCCAGTCAATAATCTATTTGAACTTAGATTGTTAGAATTTAATACGAAAAGAAATAGATTATTTTTAAAAAAAAACTCACCGATCCCGGGGGCTGAAAGGAAGACATGAGCAGCTGGTACGCCATTGTCGAAGCGAAAGGAATTCGGAAAGAAGCAGCCACCTCTTCTCTCTCTGTTCCACAGGCACAACAGATTTGAGAATTGGGCCCACGTAGCAGGGCGGCCCTGCATTTGTGGCATCGAAAGGGGCCTGATCCTGAATTTGCTACTATTTCGTCCAATGTGGGCAGAGGAGTTAGGGACGCAGGCGTCGAGGGATTCAATCCCGTGACCTTCCGCAAGTGAGATCTGATTTTTTCAAGCAACGGAGCAACGGATTCTGTCGCCATTGAACGAAAAATTTAACAAAAGTTAAGAAAGTTGGGAGATTATAGTCTTCTTCGTATTTATAGTGTTTTATTGATAGATGGTGCCTGGTAGATGGTGCTAAGTTTTTTTTTAATTAAAATGTTGCAAAACATGTTGTCATTGAAATAAATAATTTTAAATATATTGTAAAGAGACACTACTTGAAAATAATGTGGTTATTTTATTAAAAGGTATTAAGTAACAATAAATTATTAATGGTTGTTTTTTGGGTTGTGAAGTGAAGCTTAATTAGACGCATTTATATTGGAGGAATCTAAACTCAAATCTCATAAGTTATTAGGTTACTTATAGTAGGAAACGTATGATTGGGATATGTACGGATTGAAAATTAGAACTCATTCGCATTTCATATGGGTGTGGACCCATCTAATCCCACGTTAATAAATCAAAAAAATATTAGAAATTATAATTTGTCAAAAAAAAATGTAAATGGGGCTATATAACTCTCAAATTTAATTTATGTTGTTGTGCATTTGTGCATTGTAAATAAGTGTCAAAGTATATATAATTATGGAATAGAAATAATATGATCATTATTATTTTGATAGTGAGTGTATATAAATATGGAATAGAAATTATGTACATTTTAGCCGGGGGAAAAACAACTAGCAAGTGTTTGTAAGAATTTTTATTTATTGTGGATGTAGTGGATGTAGTGGAATAATTTTGAACAAGTCTGGTTTTCTCTTCTTTTATAGAATTTACATTATTATTTTCTTTCATTCTTGCATATTGATTAAAGGAAAATACAGGGAAACAATGACAACACTCTTGATACTACAATAAATGTTAAGATCTGGTAATCAATGTTTCTAATATTTTTTTTGCCTTGTCAAATATCATGATTTGTGATTTATGTATTGTTAATGTGTGTGCCAATTTTAGTGGTATTTGTCATCGACTTTCCTACATAATGGATGGAATTGGCAAGTGTGTTGGGTTAAGGGTATCCCATGGGGGGCGCACAATGCTTGTTAATCATTACATATATGGGCAAGGAAGGTGATTTTGAGTTTGGATTGTATACAATGTGAACAACCTCTCCTATAACTCTATTTACTAACCTTGGGTTTACCCAAAAATTAGATGTCAACATATTTTTTGTTCTTTTACATAACAAGGCTATACTTTCTAATTGAGTATCATTTAGGTTAGGCCAACCCTATTGTTTGGTATGTTTTGTTTTTTAATTGCAATTGGAACTTTTAACAATTTCAGCGTTTGTTTATCATGCAATCTCGCCAAATTGTTTATTATATACACAAGGGTTGAGTTTTTAAAAATGAGGTTTTCTTTTGAAGACATGAAGGACTCAGTTCTTGACATGAAAAGATTCCAATCCTCATTTGGTGCATCTACATTTTAGACGTTGCTTAATAAATTCCTAAACAATAATTGGGGGTGTAGCATCCTCACTGAGTAAAATTTATGTCAATGTTATTGTTGTGTCAAATGTCTACTACAATATGTGTTCGAATGATTTGATGGCATAGATTGACATGACTTTATTAGGTGTAGCAACCTAAATATGGTGATGAATACTTGATCATGTGTAGATGTTGGGTCTTTTTCCTTAGCTTCACATAACTAAGTATTAGTTGCATGCTCAATAGAAAGAAGATGCCAACAAGCTTGTGCACCAACATATCACGTGAGGGGTAACCTCACATGCTCACCTGAGGTGCGTAGTAGGGACCAGTCCCTATCAATTCTGTCACACGAGGGTGATTAGACAAATCTTACTCAAACACTTGAGTTACTACATTTAGTCATTATTACTATTAGCATTGGTCTAAAGTTAGTCATTTGATGAATTTACACATTGCATATAACTAGTATCATAAAGCAAATTTAACACCAAATAGATTCATCACATGGAGGTTCACTGAATATTAGTTCCATTAATCAAATTGATAAAATTACATAGATACATCATCCAGTACACGCTCTCTAGATATTTGCCTTAACAATAACAACACAACTATACTCAACAACCACAACTACTACAACACAATGGGGTATTTATACATAAGCGAACCCCCTTCCTCAGGTCAAAACATTAATACATAAAAGATGACAAGTCAATGATTATTTCAAAGAGAGAATTCATGGTGAATCGTTACAAGTAAGTTCCTTTTGAATCAGGCCAACAGTCTCTATATACCCTCTCTATGCTAGATCTTTGTGTTTGTGTTTCTCTTCTTCCAGAGACTAGTGCTAGATTTACGATCTCATTAATCCTCACTACTTGTGTGAACTACTTTGTAACCACCTCTACTTCCTATGCTCTTATCCTAGTCTTGTGCTTCTTTGAGTCTTAGGTCTTTTATTCATTCTCTATTTCCTTATCTTTCACAACTCGCCCTTCTGCACCTATGTCTCCTGCATTGTTCCCTTATGTTTCCCTCTTCTACATCACGGTTTTGTGTGCCTATTCTTGTACCCTTGTTCTTTCATGCTTATGGATATAAAATACTTAAAATATAATTATTACAAAGTTTGGGGTCCAACATCACCCCATACTAAAATGATAGTCCATCCCGTAATATGCAACAGTTTCCTCAGTGGTAAAAAGTATAGGATACACCTCTTGGACTTTGTGCTTGAGCTCCTCCCATTGGTTAAGGGCTATTTGAAGATTACAAGTAATAACTTCCACCTTGCCATTCAATTTCTTCAACTCCCCAAGCTACTCCAAAAAGGTATTAGCTGTAGTTTCCAAAGTCCCAAGCTGAGCATTCATAGTCTTGTGGGCATCCTTAAGGGGCCCAACCTCTACCAAAACTTATCCTCACAACATTGAGAAACTAGCATTCAATTATTATCGATGGGTATTTATTTGTGCTTCTAATTCTTCAACGTCCTATAAGACTTTTGCACATTGGGACTTATCCTTAATGCTTAAATTGTTCTCAGCTAATTGTTGGTTATGTTGTTCTTTAGGTAGTAGTTGCACTTCCAAAATTTTACTTGGTCATGCTAGGTTAACAAAAACCCCATCGATGATGGGAATGATGGCACTCAGTTTATTCAAAAATTCACTAAATACCTCCATGGCCTCAGAAAGAAATGGTTGCACTCAGTTTATTCAAAAATTCATTAGATACCTCCATGGCCTCAAAAAACTTCTCAGTTACCCAAATTTTCTCTTGACAAAGATCCACTTGGTTTTTACATTTAGTGAGTAGAAGGTCCATTAGTATCTTTAGCTTATTAATCACCTTACTAGCAACAAAAACTCCATCTACAAGAGTTGGTTTACTTTTAAAATTTATTTGGTAAAGGCCCAATGTCTTAAGTTGAGCCACTTCTACCACACTCAGCTAACACTTGAGTTCATCGATTTCCTCTTCAACCTTTCATCATGTTTCATGTTCCTTTTTATACAATCACATGACCTCCTAATGTTTGGTATAGATTTGAATCACGTCATGGCTGTTAAGATTGTTTTGCTTAGAAACTTATAGGGAAAACTTGATAAGCACCACACCCACTTGTGTTAGAGATCAAATTGTAATACTTACCTAGAGCATATCTAGAACACTTGTGACTCCTAGGCACTCCTAGGCTTTTATTAGTGCTCTCCTTTGGAAGCCTAAATCATTATTCATCATGATACACTTCCATTTCAAAGGACATTTCACGTCGAGTTTGTTCAGTGGACTCATGTTCAGGTAAAAAGTCCCACAAATACAAATGGTTGTTAGGTATGTCCTGTTGGAACATGGTGTGAATGTGAGGTTCTTGATTTGGTTGTTATTGTTGTTCTACCTCCTGCATTGGTTCCTTGCCCTTTTGGGGTATGCACTCTAAATCAATGATGTTGGGACTTTTTTCCCATTACTCACTGGAACCAGTACCAAGGTCCTTGTTGGGGACTAAAATTGCACCCTAGCTGGGCAAGGAGATTATTCAAACCTCCTTACTTAAACTCTAGTCCAACATTGGAATGACCCCAGGTTATGGGTATCCTATAATGGGGTTAGACCTCTAAGATTTTTTAATGAGGCTAGCTCCTATAATGCATACTTTAGCTCATTCCCACTACTAAAACCTACTAAGGAGAAGAGAGAGAGAGAGAGAGAGAGAGAGAGAGAGAGAGAGAGAGAGAGAGAGAGAGAGAGAGAGAGAGAGAGAGAGAGAGAGAGAGAGAGAGAGAGAGAGAGAGAGAGAATGAAAGCAAAAGGGAAACCTAAGATAATAATGGTGATGTACCTAATTTATGGTTTGATCCACCTTGCTTGACTCTTAGAACACTAATGAAATAAGTAAAAGACCAAATATAGGATCCCAAATATCTATCATACATCAGTGCTTCGTGAAGAGGTTCACCAAATGATCTAAGTTGAGGGAAATGAAGGGACAGGTCTAAATTAAGACACTAACCAGTCACAATATCCACATGTAGGCTTTAATCAAGAGAGGTAGCACACTAAACATGACCTACATAACTAGATGAACTAGTAACTAGGTGAGATCATAATTTGATGAGGGAAAAACTTCTACCACATACTTAATTCTGACATATACACACTATACCAGAAGTGTGAGAACTTAAAATAGTCTTGTATTCATCTTCAAGAGGTTACAAGCTCCATCTTGGTAGATTTTGGTCATTCCCAAGAGAGGGAGTAGATAAAATATAGGGAGGATAGCTTTTTTAGCTCAAAAGCCTCTGTATATAGTATAAGAGAGAAAAGAGAGATGAAACAATACATTGGAAAGTGGAGGAAAGTCCTCAAGAATAAGAAGTGAGGTGGTAGCACTTGATTGCCTTCTATATGTGTGTCTTGATCAACATAAGATCTCTTATTGTCCCACTAGTCTTTGAGCTCCTCTCATTTTCCAAGAGTGTCCCACTAGAGACAAGGGTTTGTTACATAATGACCAAGTCAGTTTGAGTAGAATCAAATCCCTTTAACTGCTTCTCCAAGTACCAGCTCACCATCTTGGGACCCTGAGTCCACTTGCCCTGATCATGAGGATCAAATCCTCAAATCTTGATACTAACAAACATGTCATGCCTCGAGAAATGGAATACCTACTTTGTTGATGATAGGCACCCTTACATTTCTCACATATTCATTCCATTTCCATATTTGGATCATAAGTCCCACCTATGGATGGAAAACCAATTTAAGGACATTGGTTTTCGTATAGTTGTCCATATTAATGTAGACCTATATACCATAGCCTCTTTCAAACTCCATCAGGTCCAAAAAGACTCACTTTATCCTTGTAGGATCCAAGAGTTCATATATGCATGGGCCTTTCCTTTTAAAAATGAAAAATCAATTACAAAAATAACCTTGCTTGAGCAAGAATATGAACCAGAGGTCCATATTTAGCTCCAACAATGATCCGTATATATTCTTCATACTTGAATGTATCGGTTGGACTGATCCATGGCATTTAAATGAGCTTAAATGGCATTGGGAAGACCCTGCAAAACCTTATTGTCTATGGTCAAAAATGAATTCTCAACCTCCATCAAAAACCCTAGGCTTACCCTTGCTCCAATTGGTTGTTGAAATCTAACTTGGCTCATTGACACATTAACCATCTTACTTCATTGATTTCAATTGATATGAATGCCTGAGAACCATCAATCTTCTACTAGGACTCACGTACTTGTGTCACTTGTCTATCACACCTTTGCTCTTGAGATTCGTTGACTCCTTAACCTATTTGCATGTAGTTGATCTGGAATCCATGATTGAATGCATACCATTGATCTAATCTAGGCCCATTATCCTGTCTTTTCCTTCCCATCATTAGATTTGGATGCTTGATCAAATGTCAACCATTAATTTGATGGGACCCACCGTTTAAAATCCAACAACTAGTTCACGATCCTAAAATTGACATCCTCTCTCCCATCAAATGATGTTCATGTGACCATCATTGACAGTTGCGTGACCATCAAATTTAAGCTCAATAGGATTTATCTTACTCTGTATTTAAAGTTGACATCCCATTGACTGTCATTCGATGTTCCAAAAAATATGATTGACATTCTACAAACTACCAAATTTAAGCATAGATAGATTTTTGCCAGAGCTTTATCTTAACGTTAGTGTGAACATCCTTGGATTTTTAAATACAAACGACTAGTTGAAGGGGCTTGAATTTGACATCTACAGGGTTGTCCAAGACTTTTTGGTAGACAATTCTTTTGGGCTTTTTGAAGGTGCCCTTTCTCAAAAGGAAAAGACCCTTTGGAAACTTTGCACTGAACCATTATTTGAGAAATTTCCCTTCAGGAAAATTATCTTGGACCACTTTGCTGAGGAAAAGTACCATTCAAAAGAAGTGCATAGTACACTTGCTTTGAATAATTCTTTCAGATAAAATATATAAGAGAATTCTACCATAGTATTTTTCTTTGAGACAAAAGCTCCAAAAGAAATCTGCCTTTGGGGGAAATTCCCAAACAATTTTCCCAAAGGAATTATGTCCTTAGAATGGCCCTACGACCCTTTGGAAATGGTCCTTTTCCTTTCAAAAAGTACTCTTCAAAAACCTTGAAGTGGACCATTTTTTGAGAAACATATCCTTCAAAATTTATGCTCTAGAACATTTTCCTGAGAAAAGTACCATTTGGGGAAATTTTTTGGGACACTTGGTCAAGAAAGTGCCCTTCGAGACTTTTGCAAAGGTCCACTTCCTGAAAAGATATCTTTCAGGATTTTTGCAAGGGTCCACCTCCTCAAAGAATGATCCTTCAGGAAAAGTTTATAAGACACTTTGCTAGAAAAAGTACCCTTTAGGATTTCTATTTTGGACCAACTTCTTCGAAAGATATCCTTTGGAACTTTTGCTTGGACCCTCTTCGAAGAAATGACCTTTCAGGGAAATTGTTTCAAAAAAAAAGTCTAAAACACTTCCAAACACTTAAACAAAAAACCCAAAACAAAAGTCTTGAAAGAATTCCAACACTTAGCCAAATAAGGTGGGACAAAACTCCTAAAAGAACTAAGCCTTGTATATTTGTTGTGGGCTTTGTGTGGAACACTTCCTTTGAAGGAATTTTGAATACTACACTTGGCCAAAAGTTGAAAAAGGTGTAATATAGGCTTCTTTTTTGGACTTGTTTCTATAACTATTTAGCACCATGAAAACCTATTTGGGTCCCTCCACTTTGCAATCCTAGACCCCCTTTATAAGCTTTTGATCTATTGCTTCATCAAACCATGCAAGAGATTTTTATGTGGGCCAAAAATTGGCCAATAATCCTCTCTATGGGGCCTTCTCCCTTATCTACTTTTGGTATTGGACTTTTAATGTCCACTTGTTAGTTGGCCATAAGATGTTATTCATTGGGTACAACAATCTATTCTTCACTCTGCTCATGGGATTGCTCCTCATTTGTCTCAAGAGTGGGTTCTTTGATAGGGTGTGCTTATGGAGATGCATCACTTGTGTCTGCAATTACCACTCAGGGCATTTATTATTTAGGCTCTAGTTGAGTAACATTATGTGTAGAGTCATCCTTATGTCCTACCAAAAGATCCTCAAGTTTTTCTGATGATGGGGTTCAAATTTGTCATTTGGGCTCCACTTGAATAACTAACCAAGATGTAATAAGGTCCTCTTGTTATACAGGCAACCCATGGATCCTTGGTTGTGGCAAGGCTTACTATTGGCATTTTGGGATGACCCTGGGTTGGTCTTGCATCCTACTAGAGCTGGTAACCTCAAGTCTTAGCCTTTTCTCTTTTGCTCAAGCCCTTGTCTCTTCATGCATTACTAATTGGGAGGGAAGTGGTTCTTTCTTAGCCTCCTGGCCTCTTGGTGATTTCTTCCATGGCATGGGCATATAAAAGATGACCCAAATTTGCCCTTGCATGACTATCTTATAGGGATTAAGGTCAGTCCTATCAGATTCATATTTCTCCACATAGGCATGTCTTCATTGGTAAATGTAAAGTTTACGAAGAGTATAGATCTCAATGTCAATCTTCTATGTATTAATATTCACATGGTGTATATATGAAATATGTTTCATCGAGTCCATGAAGTATCTGGTGGTAAAGGCATATGGAATTTAAGCCACCTTGACAAGTTATCTATGTTTGCCATCTAGATATGTGCAAGAGAATAGTGATGTTTTACATCAAACTACACATAGGATCCTATTTATGTGGGCAACTCCAAAGGTATGTGCCACTCATTCCCAAATGCCTCCTTCATGCCATCAAACCAACCCTTCATATTGGCTTTGTGGGAGGGTGTGATGGCATTGGGGTAAGTAAATTACTTGAACCATTCAGTGGGGAAATTATGCTTTTGTGGGTAAACCCACTTCAGTGCTTTGCATGACTACTCCAGGATATCAATCTCATCAAAAACTAGAAGTAGCAAAATTGTGCCCCAAGGAAACTTGTGATTGGGTAGGTAATGTGCCTTCTCTACATCATGTATAATCTTTTTTGCAAAATATAGGGAGTAATTATGCTTTGCTCCCTTGGCCATTTTTCTAGCCACATAGACATGTGCCATGTTCACCTCCTTCCACCAATCCATACCTCCCAACTTAGTCATGTATAAGCACGTAGCTATTTGAATTATAAGATCTTCTAGGCTAGTAATATACATAGCATGGCCTTCTTTCTTATACTTTAGCACCATCATCATTCTATCAATTATAGCCTGATCTTCTAGATCTAAGCCAAGATCATCTCTAGAATAAAGTAAAGCAATTACTCTGTTGATTCATTCAGGGGTGATCCTCATTCTACACCTAGTAAAGTAAAGGTAGTCTTCATGAATGTATGAGATTAAGAACTGAACCACCTTTTGCATTTTCCCAAAATATGGTAGGTTGAAGAATTAAAGCACCCCCACATCTTCCAACAAGTTATAGACCATGAGATCATAAGTGATCTCATTTTGGATGTTTTGGCATTCCACCCATAGTCCTTTTATAAATTGAGCTCATTTCCAGGCTAACAGTGATTTTAGTCTAGGACTTGATAGGTGGAAACCTTATATTCCCAACCATACATGTGAGACACCATCTCTAGGTATTACTTCAATCATAATAAGGGGAGATGGTATTGTAGCAGCGTTTTTTCCTATACACATCATTTTGGGTGTTGGTCTAATAAGGGTCCCTTCCCTCAATCTTGTTGTGTCCTTTCCCTACATTATACTCTCACTAAAACCCTCTTCCCAAATGAACATAAGACCTCCTTCTTCATGAATGTACATGAGACCTCCTTTTATGCCCTAAAACTCTTCAACTTCCAGAATGGTTGATAATAATTCTCTACTCTTATTGGACTTCCGCTTCGGCTGCATCACTAATTAGGGTCCCTGAAGGTTAACACGAGGTCAACCAACTCTCCTGAATGAATATGCCTTGATTACTCTTCCTTAGACATAAATTTCTTTGGCTCCTTGCTTTACCCTCCTCTAATGGCAACCTGTAACTTCTCTTTTATGCTTATGTGGATGTATTTCTACTTTCTTTTCCTTGAATGCTCATTACTTTAATCTTTATTTCATGTTTGTAAATGAGGGCATTGTGTAATCATCTTCTTCATTACTAGTTTTCTCTTGTTTGAGCTTCTACAATTCTTTAATCGTAAAAAATATAAATGAGAAGCCTTATGAAGTTTTATAGGATATCCCAAAAAAATTCATTAACTCCTCTATGTTGCATTAATTTTCACCATGTTGCCATCCATCACTTCAATCATTAATGCTTCAACTGACATGTATTGATGTCTATTTAACATGCTTTCCATTCATATCACTTCATCATTAATAACTTACACATCCCATCCTTCCTCTGAGATTTATTGCACCTTCCCCATAGTGCATACTAGTTGCATATTAATTTAATTTTTTCATTCTCATGGCAGGAAATGTCTTTTCTAATTTAACCCACTTTATGATGTAATTTACTTTGTCATCTTCATTCCATTTTCTTGGGTCACATGCCATCTCTTCGCACACATTGCACTATATTTTGTGTGCATCCCTCACATTTTTCCATTATTTCCTTCACATGTCTCTTCTACACACTTCCTCTTACATGTTTCCTTTATGTGCCTCCTCTTGCGCACTTTTATTACTTAAGTATTATATCCATCCTTAAAACTACCCCACATTTAAAATGTGTGTGTGGTCCTCCACATCATATCATAATGTCAAGAAAGAAAAAGAGAGCGTCAAACACAATATCAAAAAGTGTTAAAGTAATTACGAAAATGTGCATAACTAATGCGACACTTATCTGAAAATAAAACAAAATCCTAGACTAACCTAGTGGAAAAAGCCTTATTGTCTGAATGTGAGAACTACATATAATGGTAGGGCCATAGCAAACTACCATTGAAATGGCCTTCTAAGAATTGACCATCTAACCACTTCAATTTGTAAGCACCAGTCAAATGGATAACATGAATAATAAATGGACCATCTAAGTTGATCTAGAGTTTACCTAAGTGGTTCATGAACTTGGAATCGTAGAACCAGAAATGCATGCCAGGATGAAAAACCTTAGTTTTGATATGTCGATCATGTCAAGATTTTTATTTTTGATTCTCAACTCTTTGACTTCAATGTGTGATAAAATATGTTTCATCTAGCTAAAGTAGAGCATCCAAATGCACTTTGAGGGATGCTACGTCATCCAATCAACCAACATGTGTAATATGCAAATAAGGTATAAGGAACTCTACCAATAAGACTACTTTAGTGCTAAAGTTGAGATTAAAAGGAGTATTATTATTCAACCTTTTGTATGTGGTCTGATACACCCATAAGACTATGGAATATTGATCATCCCAATCAGTGCAACTAACATTTCAAATTTTGGTTAGTGTATTACCTAGGATCTTGTTGAAAGCTTCAATTTTATGAGGGTGGTATGGCATGGTCTTATGGTGTGTAATCATGAACTCAACCAAGAGGATGCACATAGTTTCATTGAAGAAGTGAGTGTCACAATCACTTATTAAGATTAATGGACATCCATACCTAGTGATGATATTTTCCCATATAAATTGAGTGGAGATCATACCAGTACAATCACATGTGGGCACTGCTTCAACCTAGTGTGTGAGATAGTCTGTAGAAATAATGATATAACACATACTCGTCCATATTGCATCAGGTTGAATGGGTCCAATAAAATCAATAACACATTTCTCAAATGTTTCATTTGCAAGGATTGGATAAAGAGGCAAAGCATCCCATCAAATTTGGTTTACCTATGCACAGATAAATATCACATTGGCATGTATAAGCTTTGGCATATTTGAATAAGGTGGGCCACCATAATCCTGCTATTAACACATTGCATGTTGTTGCATCACCAACATAATGTTCACCTATGACACCCTTATGGACCTCCCAAAGGACCTCCATGTGATCAAACTACATTAGACATTAGCATGAAATTTCATCCCAACTAATTTTGTATAGGTATATGCCAATAAGATGGAAAGGGGTAGCATGTACAACCAGTTGCTTTTTCTCTTGGGTGCTAAGGTGATCTGGTGTTGAGCCTGTTACAAGAAAAGCCATAATTTCCTCTAATTACTTAGGCATGTGCATGAGATAAAAGAGTTGTACATTAGGTAAATAATCCTATATGGCATGCATTGGTTCATTAGATTGAATACATGAGAGATGGTCAAGTCTGAAATTAATTTTACCTAGTTTTACAACCATAAAGAATTGAAACTCTTAAAAAAGAATAATCCATACGTAGATGCATATGTGCAATATGGGCTTATTTACCAAATACTTGAGTGCTTCATGATCCATATAGAAGATAAATGGGGTGACAATAAGTATTGGTGAAACTTCTAAAGTGCATAAACCATAGATAAGGCTTCATAATTGGTTGTGGAGTAGTTCTGTTCTACTAGTGTGAGCTTTCAGCTAGCAAAATTGTTGGAATATTATGTGTATAAGTTTTCCTAGGTAGTATGTTTTTACCTATGGTAAGTTATTTATTACCTAGGGTAGATTTTAGTTACATAGGTAATTTAGTAGTTTTATTGTTGAGATATTCTCAACAATATGTTTTTGCACGTAATAATTGAAAATTGACTATATTTAGTTTTCTCTATTTTGTATACCTACGACAAATAGTTTGTTTTCATTTAACAAACTATTTGAATTATATATTCTAGAAATATGATAGATTGCATATGGATAATATATTGGAGAAACTAATTTTTTGGGTGTGTTGAATAAAATTATTTGTTTTATTCTTTGGAATTGTGTTGTAGGTTCTTGATGTGGGTTCTCTCTCCTGAAATGATCACTGTGGTCTAGATTATCTCCTAATTATTTTTACATGGTATCAGATCAAGGAGTTCTAGTTGAAGATCCTCTTCCCTAAATTTTTTAACAAATTCCAACCATTAACACATCTCAAGACATTATTTATAGCTGTGTTCTCAATTTTTATTATCATCTCAAAATTATGGTTCATTTTTTTGCATGTTTTCTATAAATCTCTGTACATTTCTAGTTCATTTTAGGCTGTACAGTTGTCATTTTTTGCAAGTAAAACATTAGGGTTGAAGGAAATCAAGAAAAGATTCTAATAAAATTGGATTTTTTCCATTTTGATCAAGGCATATAGCTCTTTTAGGTAAAAACTTGGATTTTTTATGGTAGCTCTAGATATCATAATGGTTTTGGGTCATAAATATCCGTACGTGTACGGTAATGAAATTATAAGACCTATTCATGGAATCTAAATCAACCTAATTTCATCCCATACCATGTTGTACAACCAAAATTTAGATCGTAAAACTCTTTTGCCTTCTTCAATTCAGATTTTGTAGTTTATTTTTTCCTGCAAGATAGACATACATTTTTATGTCATTTGGGGCCATACAAATCTCAAACATCAAATCTAAAAATTAGATACATAAGAAAACTTATCCTTATTTCATTTCCAAAAAGAATTTTTTGTATTGAAGTAGGCCTTATAGTGTTTTGGGAAGCATCTTCAGAGCCCATATAACAACAGATTGAAGGATCCAAGGTGACATTTTTTTATTAAAGATCTTCAACAAATCTATTTCCATATCATCAAATCCTGACAGAGGATAGAGTTAATATTTTTTGAAGACATTATTTACAACCTCTCTCTCCCACATGTGAGGCAAATTTCATTTTTTTATCTTATTAATTACTTTTTCTAAGGTTTAAAAACAAGTCTTTTGTATTAAGTTTCAAAATTGACTTTGCTTAAGTGGCAATTAAATTTTTATTAAGGCTTTGATATTGTAAGAGGTCTTGGGGTCAAATCCCATTACTTCATTTTTTTTACACAAAGCCAATTTTTTTGTCCACAAACCAAAAATAACATTTTTAAAAAATATTCTAAGGGTCCAAATCTCGTCAGGAGGCTTTTATATTATAACAGGAGGGGTTTATTTTTTGAAGAAAGTTGTACGTAAAATGTCTACATCTTTTTTGTTAATGTCATCTTCATCTTTGGGAATGGATTCTCGATTATTTGAATCCTTAAACTCCACAAATTATCATGTTTGGAAGCTAAAAATGCAACAACTTCTTCAGTCAAAGGACTTATGGAGGATTATTGACGACAACACACATGCAACATTCATCTCTGAAAAGGACAAATATACTTATGGTTGCAAGAAGGATGAGGCACTTGGATTGATTGGCCTTAACGTTTCAAATAGTCTTCAATTCCAAATTGTAGATGCCAAAACACCAAAAGAGGTATGGGATAAGTTTACAAAACTATTTGGTAAAGTAAATGATTTCATAATTTTGCAATTAGATGTGCAATTGAGTGCTTTATCTCCATCAAATTTCCCTTCTATAGATGAATTTTTGGAAAAATTCAAGTTTATTAGATCATAGTTAAAAGCTGGTGAGAAGGATAAAAATGATAAGGAGTGCATCTTCATGATTTTGTCAGAATTGAAAGGTCCATATAGTGTATTTTATTTTACTTTTTATACCATGATGGATATATCAGGTGATGAATTTAAATGGCATTCTTTTAAAGTTTTTTGTGAAAGACTAACTAGAGAGCAAACAAAAATGATGGCCCTAGATGATATACCTAGTTATAGTCATACCTTAGAGGCTAATACCTCAAAAGGAAAACTCTCACCTAAATCAAAGTAGAGGCCACTGTCTTTCAATAAATCTATAAACACCACTACATAGCCTTCTTAGTCTTCTAAGAACAAAAAGTCTTTTAAGCAAAAGAAGAAAACTGTTGGTCCTTGTAACTTTTGTGGTGGTCTTAATCATTATGAAAGTAGATGTTTTAAGAAGATGGTAACATTAGAGAAAACATTGAAACAACATAAAAAATTTGTGCCTTCTCCATCCTCTACTCCTATACGAAAAGGGAAAGCACTTTCAACCAAAGCTATATCTTCATCTCATGATCAATGGATTTTTGACTTAGGTGCCTCTAATCATCTCACACATTCTCAAGATCTCTTGTCTTCTATTACAGATTGTAGTACATCACATATTTTCATGGGGAACTCTTCACAGATTGATGTTTTGGGATCAAGTACTATTAGCAAACAAGATGATTATTTTTTTAATGATGCATTACTTGTACCCAAAATATCTTCTAATCTTCTCTCTATGTATCAAATATATCATTCTGGTACTGGTAAAACTATGGAGTTTACTCCACATAATGTTGTAATAAAAGAATGCAATGATCCTAGTGAGATAGTTACTATAGGTATAGTAGATCATTCTACAAGACTTTACACTTTTGATAAGTTTGAGTCTTCTTCTAGGACTTATGGTTCCTCACTTGTAGCACATGGTGATAGTCTTAGCAAATTGTGGTATGAAAGGATAGGGCATATAAGTTTTGGTTATATGAAGAAAATGAGTACAAAAAAATCTTGTAAATGGCCTTCCTAAGGTCTCATGCATTGATGGAATATGTCCTGGATGCCTAGTTAGTAAACAACACTAGGATCCATTTCCATTTGGTAAGGCCACACGTGCTCATGCACCCTTAGAGTTGGTTCATAGTGATTTGATATCTTTTCCAACTCATTCTTTTTCAAGGTAAAAATATGTACTCACATTCATTGATGATTTCACTCATAAAAACTTGGGTATATTTTCTCAAGTTGAAAAGTGAAGTATTTAAGACCTTCAAGGCTTTTAAAGCCTGTGTTGAAAAATAATCATCTCTTCCTCTCAAGAAGATATGCATGGAAAATTGGGGGGAATATGATAGTAATGCCTTTTCAAATTTTTGTAGTGAGCATGGAATTCAACATCAGTTCATTGTACCATACACTCCCCAATAAAATGGTGTAGTAGAGAGGAAGAATCAAACATTAAAAGATATGGAAAGTTGCATGATTCATTCTAAAAATTTGGGTTCACAATATTGGGTTGAAGTAGTAAACTTTGCAAACTACATTTAAAACCACATGCCTCACAAAGCTGTATAGAATATGACACCTAAAGAAGCTTGATTTGGGATCAAGCCTAATATTTTAGATTTTCATGTTTTTGGTAGTTATACATGGCATTTGTTCTTGATGACAAATAGAAAGCATTGGAGAAGAAAAGCCAACCACTTATTTTTGTTGGCTATTGTGAATATGTAAAATCTTACAGCCTTTTTGATCTTATCTTTCATGATGTATTGTTTCGACAAGATGTATGTGTTTATGAGCTACCCACTCCATAGGAGTTTACATCTTGTAATTCTCTTTCTCCTGCTCCTTCCTATTCTATAGATGATAGCGAGGATTTGATTTCTATTGATCATGATGAGGATGATTTTGATGTTGCACCGATTCAACCACCACATCCATCTACTTCATCATCTATGCCCAAGTGGGTACAAAGCACTCTACATGTAGATGGCTCTCTTGTTGGTGATCCATCTAACTCTCGCTACACTTGTTCACAAACATCTAGTGTTTCTCTTATGGGAAAATCCATTACTGATGATCCAGTATTATTTTTTGAGGCCATTGGTAAACCTGAGTGGGATGCTACTATGTATGATGAGTATTCTTCATTGATGAAGAATCATACATGGGATTTTGTTTCTCTTCTTAAGGGAACAAAACTTGTAAGATGTAAATGGGTCTTTAAGACCAAATATGTTGCAGGTGGATCAGTTGATAAGTACAAAGCTATATTATTAGCTAAGGGTTTTTCATAGGTTAAAAGAGTAGATTAATTTGAAACCTTTGCCCCTATAGCTAAGATGGATTATATTAGTCTTGTACTTTCCCTTACTACTTCACATCATTGGTCAATTTTTTAGATAGACGTGAAGAGTGCCTTCTTGCATGGAGATATCTAGGAAGAGATCAATATGGAGCAACCTTTAGGATTTGTATATGAATCATCATTTTCTTTATGGTCTCAAACAAGCTCCTTGAGTTTGGTATGAGAAGATGGACTCTTTTCTTTTGAGTTCTGATTTCCATCATTGTGAGTTAGATCATAATATATATATCATGAAACAAGGTGAGGATATTGTGATATTGGTTTTGTATGTTGATAACCTTATCCTCACTGGCAGTTCAAACTCCTTGATTTAGGACATCAAGGACAAGTTGGTAGATAGGTTTGACATGATAGATTTGGGACTTTTGCATTATTTTCTTGGTCTTCAGGTTCATCAGTCTTATGAGGGTATCTCCATTGGACAATAGAAGTATGCGAAAGATCTTCTTCATAGGTTTGGCATGGCTAATTGTAAGCCTTCCCCCATTCTATATCAATAAGGTGTTGTGTTATTTGCCACTTGTATGATTCCTCTTTTTGATTAGACATTATATCGACAACTTGTAGGTAGTCTTTTATACCAGAATCATACACATCCTGACATTACATTTGTTGTGAACCTTATCTATTAGTTTTCAAATAAGCCTCATGAGAGTCATTGGATAGTAACCAAGCATATTTTACACTAAAGTTAGGGCACCACACACTTTGGTATTCAACACACACCACATAGTTCACATCTTGTTGGATATACTAATTCAAATTGGGCTGGTAATGTTGACACTCATAAAATCCACTTGAGGATTTGAATTCACACTTGGTTCTAGTCAAGTTGCTTGTGTTGTCCCTAAAAAATGACTCCTCATTTTTTAGACAACATATGATTGTTTTGGTCCTGCATGGCCAAAATTGCCCCTCCCCTTTCCAAAAATTTGTTCTGAAACATTCAATTTCGTCATTTTCTCAACTTTTTGGTAAAAGGATTAGCAGGTTCAACCAGTTCAAAGGATCTGTCGGCAAGCATCAAAATAAGGATTGAACCATTGAACCTTGAACCTTTTAGGTTCAATGAGTCCAATGGGTTCAAGGGTTCAATGCCATCAACAAGAGCTAAGCGCATCAACAGAGGTTCAAAGTTCAACCATTTCTAAGGTTTCATGGCCCCGAACACTTAACAAGTCTAAAAAGCTTGAACCATTGAACCTCAAACCATTTTGGTTCATCGATTCAATGGGTTTAATGTTTAATCGGTTCAACGCACAAGTTCAAAGGTTGCCTCAGTTAAGAAAAAAGACGTGCGCAAAAGAAAGAGTTAGACAGATGCTATCAAGTGTCGTCGTTCGATCCCCTTTATGCTTTGTTTTAGAGAAGTGGCAGAAGGTGCCATGTGTCCCTTTTGAAAACTCATCAGAAGCTGCCACGTGTTTGCATCCGTGCGACTACTAAAAATATTCAGACCACGCCACATGTTAGTGTTGTAACTCAGCGAAATGTGACACGTGTCGGTGTTCACTTCTCAAAGTTCCTTATAAGCTACAGGGTTCCTTTTGACAAAGCTTCTTCTAGAGTTCTATGGAGGGTGACAAGTGGCAATCGCAGAAGGCTTCACTTTGTGTTCCTAAGAGTAGCGAACCGTGCCACATGTCCCATGTAGAGAGCGATGGAGGCTAACAAGTGTCATCATTTGTGAGAGCCTAATTAAGCCCCAAGCATTTCTATGGTTTTGTGAAGGCCCGAGAAGGTGGATGCTGCCAAGTGTCACATGTCAAGACGTAGTTTCAAATGAAGCTTCATAGAGCAAAACCCACCACGTGTCCCAACCTAGTGCAGTGGACACTGCCACATGTCTACATCCATGCCCCCCAGCCTCTAACAGTTTCAAATCTTATTCTGATAAGCCTATTTAGATGTTGTGGATGCCACCACATGTCCTCACCTACATCATAGTGGAAAGTAGCCATAACAAGTGAGAAGGATATGAGAGAGTTTCTTGGAAGAATGACGGGCCCACAAATGTCAAATTTGTTGCAATGAAGTATCTGTTGATTTTAGCAGACTTAAAGCGCAGACCCGAATGCGTTTAAAAGACTCTAAGGTCAAGACCAAGAGAAGGAAGAGACAAAAAGGGAAACTCAATAGGAGTTAATTCCATTAGGTGAAGTAGTTCACTGAGTAGATATTAGGGGCCTGCAAACATTAAAAGCACTGTCTATTTGTCCCCTGTGAGATAAAGGCAAAATAGACAGTTGCGCGGCTAAGCAGGTGAATGAATGAGTGATTCAGGCTAAGGAGGAGGCACTAGAGATGAATCAAGATGCCACAGTTAAGGTAGCCACCCTGCTCTAGCATGGCCCTTCCTGACAAGACCAAGAATGCATCTAAGGCATTGAATGCACTGAATGGGTCACTTCATTGGGAGAAAGTGCCAAGCCTCCCTTAGGCCTCTATATAATGTAATATCTTGTATCATTTGAAGGAGATCTTCCCCTTACCAGAAGTGAAACTCTGACCAAATTGAAAGGCATTACTAAGACTTTGAGCTCATATTATAGTTCATATTTCTTTGATTGAATGAGAAAACAAGTTACATGTAGACTTTGTGCTGTTATAGCTTGTGCTACTTTAAGAGATTATTCGTATGTCTATCTTCTAAAAGCATTCTTGTTTATTTGATTTAAGAAGTAGAACTAGTGGAGGTGATAAGGAAGGTGTCTTAAAGTCAACTACTTTCAGACTTTGCGCTGTCATAGTTGTCTTCAGTGTGTGTTTTTCTTTCCTATTTCTGTGTAAAGGACCTTGGGACGACTTTGTGCCCCCATTGTTCTTTGTATCTCCCTCTAGGGTAGTCAAGGTGGAGACTTTGTGCTACATTTTAGATTGCTGGGTACTTTGGACTTGGTTATCAGTTACTTGTTACCAAAAAGAGTCCTGCTATTTGCAAGAACAAGCACTTCTGAAAGAAGAGAAGTGCCGTCTGTCGCTTCACCAAGATTTCTACTATCTAGAAAGGGATCTGACTCTTGGCTAAATGTTACTTCTAAAAAAAGAGAAGTGCCATCCTCTATTTGTCAGCATCATCTCTGAAAAAAGAGAGATGGATGGTTTATCCCACCCCTGTGTCTTACTTTCTGCATATATATATATATATATATATATATATATATATATATATATATATATATATATATATATATATATATATATATATATATATATATATATATATATATATATATATATAGTATATAGCCTCCATTTATTTTATAGGGAACCTCCCCTTGATGAGAGGAGAGATTTTTCTCTGGTTGATGTAGTAAATCTGCACACCTAGACAACCAATCTTCCTATGCTGTGGTGATAAGAACTATTTTGGTCACCAATTAGCTGGCTGACAAAATATTCACCCAACAGTTTTTGGTGACTCCGCTGGGGAAGGATAAGAAGTTTGAAGCCTCAAGCTTCAAACTAAAGTGTGACCAGTCCTTTTCCATTTTTGATTCACAATCTGGCAACTCCACACTATACCAGAAGCTAGAGAGCTCAAGGTATTGTTGACCCTATCTTTGAGTTGGCACAACAAAGAGATTTCAACTTGCTTTCTGCCCAACCTCAAGTTCAACGATCTAAGAGTGTCCCTCCTACCCGTACCAGGACACCAACACAAGGTAGAGCTACTTTTTTTGCTATTAGCAGAGCCTTGCCTATCCAAATTTCACCCAAATTTGTTATCCCTACTTTCAATAATCCCATCATGGCAGTTCAAGGGCCCTGGGGTAACTCTTTTGGCCTGCTTGATTTAATTCCACCCCTGCATGAACTTCCATGAAGCTCGAGAAAGAATTTACCTAAATTCTTTAGGATGGAAAATTTCATCCCGATGAACACATTGCAGCCTTCAACATAGCCTATGGCGTGATAGGCATGGAATTTGAGGACATGTTAGTTAGGTTTTTTGTGGAAACACTGCAAGGTGTTGCTACAAACTAGTTTTACCACCTGCAAGCCCAATCAGTAACTGATTGGGACACACTCAAAGCCAAACTTGAGGCCAGATTCAAGCCTATAGAAGATGCACACACCTTGTTGGCCCAACTCATGCAAATGAAGAAGGAGCCCCAGGAGCCTATGAGAGATTTCATAGCAAAGTTTGATAAGTTGAGGAACCAAATTCCTGTTATTGCTCAGTCGACCCCTGAAAACCTCAAATGCTTCTTCATCAACTCACAACTGCCTGAAGTGAGTTTTTTGCTAAAAAGAGCTGGTCACATAGATCTAGAAGTTGCTCAATATTTGGCTACTGAAGTTGAAGATGACCTTATCTTAGTAGGAAAGATAAGGATAGATCCAAATAGAGGTAAATCTTCTTCTTCTTCTTCTAAATACTCCCCTTGAACTACCACTAATCCTATGATGCAAAAGCTAGCAAATGAAGTGATAGCTCTCAGGAAGCAAATGGCATAAGGAATGTCATCTACTCCTACATACACAGATATACCCAGGAAGACATTTCAAAATTAGGTGTACCAAGGCAATGCTGCCAAGAATCAGGGACAACAAAATTGCCTTCCTCCTCCACAGAGAAATCTCACCCTCGAAGCACCTCCAACTAACTTAGCAGTTGGATATCTTGAAGTTGAATCAAGATTCTCATCCCAACTTGAGTTGAATCCTGAAAATGACGCTAATCTCTTCATTGAGGAAGAAGAAGAATTAGCTGGCAACTCCCATATTAGTTTCCTGAACTATCAAGATGAACCTAGAAGTGAAGGCAATGCATCTGAGGGGTCATATGCTATATTCACCTAGTCCAAGAATCAATCAGCTCAACAAGATGATAAAGAGAAAGTAGAGGAGTGATCTCAACCAACAGTTTCAATTGTTAAGCGGGGATCCACTCTCCCTTCCAGCCAAAGGGCCCAGTGATTGTAAGAAAGGTAAGTACCCCAAATGCCCCTATGCCTTTTACTTTAAACTCGCAATCCAGTTTCCCCCCCTAAAACTCAAAGATATGAGCTCTCATCCTCCGTACCTAGTTCATTTATAGCATTTGACATAATTGATCATATTAAGAAAACCAAGATTCAAATGGCTAAATTTGAATTCCTACAGTCCCATCCTGAATAATTAGATAAATTGGTTCAGTGTGTTAAAAACCAGAATGTCCCTATTGAACAAGCAGTTCCCAAAGTGACACATGATCCCCCCAAAGATGCATCCACCAAGAACAATCTTGTCATTTCCCCTCCTACTGCTCCTAGTAGGATTGAACCTTTTTATGTCTCATTGCTAATAAATGGATGGTAGCTGAATAATTGCATCATTGACTCTGGAGCTTCAGACAATGTCATGCCTGCTAAAGTAGTCAAATCCCTTGATCTCACACTGACCAAGATGTTTGGTAGGTGCTTCTCCATGGAGAAAAAACAAGTGCCACTGCTGGGGCAAATAAAAGACGCCCAATTTGCATTTGCTACCTTTCTAGACAAAAGAATCAAGATGACTGTCTTGGTAGCAGACGTCCCAACATCATATGCTATCCTTCTTGGGCATAATTTCTACAGGGATGTTGGTGGTGAATTGAGCATGGATTTATCAGAGGTGAGGATTCTAGTCAAAGGTGTCATGAAGAGGCTACTCCCTGAAAAGGAAGCAAAACACATAGTTACCCAGATCTCAGCACCTGAAGCTCAAACCCTGTTTGAGTCTTCAGGCATGGATAACTACTTTCTATCCACGAATGAAGTTTATGAGGCATCTGATGAAGCTCCTACAGGTGACAACCTAGAAATGCATTCAAGTGGAATAGTAGAAGAATTGGCTGAGCCCAATGCAAGTGTGGAAGAATCCCCTCCTTTGAATAAAGAAAAACCCAAAGTAAAATCAGTATCAAATGAGGTATGGATTCTGGAATTTGATGGCAGCTGCTCCTCCACCAGTTCAAGAGCCAAGGTTGTGTTAATATCTCCTCAGGGAGCTATTTTTCCTTCATCTTATAAGTTGCAATTTAGCAACACTAATAACATAGTCGAGTATGAATCTCTGTTGTTGGGATTAAAAGCTATTAGGGACAAAGGCATCAAACTCCTTCATGCTAAAGGAGATATCGAATTGGTGATTTTTTAGGTGAGAAACCTGTATCAAACCAAGAATGAAAGATTGTGCCACTACCATAATCTAGTCTAGGATCAATTCAAAAAAATTGATGCTTTCAACATCTCTGTAGTTCCAAGAGAATTCATTGATCAGGCTGATGCACTAGCTGTTTCAGCTACTCTCTTGATCCCCCACCCAAACTTCAAAGGAGACAGGTACACTATTGAGCTAGTATTTAGACCAAGTGTGCTTGATAATGCCAATAATTGGTAGGTATTTGATAATGACAATCAAATCATTACCTTCCTGGAGCAAAAGGACAGCTTTGAATGATTGCATTTTGAAGGCAGTGAACCTCAAGACCCTGAACCGACTCCTGAATCAATTTCAAGCACAAGTGAGGAGTTCTTGCAACTAAAAGGGAATACAATTCTCAAAGGTCTTGTTTCCCTTGAGAAGCTATTTGATAAGCATGATAGATTCATCAAACAACAACAAATGGATTCAAGCTCCTCCCAAGAGTTTGATCAAGTAAATCTAGAAACCAAGGCAGACCCCAAGATGGTGAACATTGGAAAATGTTGTACTCCTGAAGAGAGTTTCAAGTTCACCACTTTTCTCAACGAATACATGGATGTCCTAGCATACTCCTATGATGACCTGAAATCACTTCGGCCTGATGAAATCTGACACACCATTCCTCTCAAGGCTAATTCAACACCTTATAGGCAAAATTCCCAGCATTATAATTCAAAAATATCAGGTACTATTTTATCAGAGATTCAAAAAATGCTTAATTCCAAGATAATATTCCCAATTCATCATTCCACATGGATTGCCAATATAGTACCTATAAGAAAAAGGAATGGTGAAATTTGCCTTTGTATGGATTTTAAAAATTTGAATCAGGCATCCTTGAAGGATAATTATCCTTTGCCAAATATGGATCAAGTGCTGCAGACAGTGATGAGCTCAGAGATGTTATCAATGCTAGATGGCTTCTCAAGATATAATCAGGTCAAAGTTGGTGAAGCAGACCAACATAAGATCGCTTTCACCACACCTTGGGACATGTTTGCGTATAAAAGGATGCCTTTTGGCTTGATAAATACTAGCGCCACCTTTCAAAGAGCAATGGACCTTGCCTTCAAGGATGAGATTGGTAAGTTCATCATAGTTTATCTTGATGACTTGACTGTGTTCTCTAAGCATCACCCAGATCATGTGAGACATTTGCAACAAGTGATGGAATGCTACCGCTAAAATGGAATTTCCTTAAACTCCAAGAAGTTAGTTTTCAGAGTAACGGAGGGGAAACTTTTAGGACACATTATGTCCAAAAGAGGCATAGAGATTGACTCAAACAGAGTCAAATCTATCCAAGAACTTTCCTTGCCCACAAGCAAGACTGCTGTTCACTCTTTCTTTGGAAAGGTGAATTTCTTACGGAGGTTCATCCCTGAGTTTGCCAAGAAGACTAGGCACATTGTAAACATGATGAAGGAAAAAGCCACCTTCAATTGGAATGAAGAAGGCAAGTCGGCCTTTGAGGATGTCAAGACTGCCATTACCCATGCTCTAATTCTGGCTTGTCCAGACTATAGCAAAGAGTTCACCATTTACAACTATGCTTCAAAACATATGCTTTCAACAATTTTGGTTCAATAGAATGAATAAGGTATGAAAGCTCCCATTTCCTTCATGAGTTGTCCTCTCAAAGCTCATGAGTTGAAGTACTCAAATATAGAGAAGCATGCTTATGCAGTGGTGAAGGCCGTAAAACATTTTTGTTTCTACATCCTCAATTCTCAAGTTACTGCCTTAGTCCCTAACACCACAGTGAAATCTATACTAACTCAGTAAGAGTTTGGGACAAAGAGAGGCAACTGGGTCGCTAAGATCTAGGAGTTTGATCTGATCATCAAGCCAATGAAGCTGGTGTGTGGGAAGGGCCTGTGTCAACTGATTGCTGATAACAAGCCAAGAGGAATAGAGCATGAAGAACCAGAAGTGGATGGCTCACCTATAGTCCTCTTTGTCTCCACCACAAATGAGTGGTATTCAGGTATTGCTCATTTCCTTACTTATGGTGAATGTCCTGCAAACTTGTCTTATAAAGAAAGGAGGACCATCAAGCTAAAAGCTACCAATTTTGTCCTCTGGGAAAATAGCCTATACAAGAGGAGCATTGATGGAATGTTCCTTCGCTGTGTGGACAAGGAGCAACAAAGCCGACTTCTGAAGTCCTTCCATAATTTGGCTTGTGGAGGATATTTTTTCGCTCTTGTGACTGCTCATAACATCTTGTGGGCTAGGTACTACTGGCCAGCTCTCTTTCAGGATGCATACAAGTGGGTCAGAAGGTGTGAGCTATGCCAACAGTTTGTCAGAAGGCCCAAGTTAGCTGCCCTACCCCTCGAACTAGTGATCATAGAGGAGCCATTCTAGCAATGGAGAATTGATTTTATTGGAGTTGTAAACCCATCATCAGGTGTTGGACATGACTATGTCCTCATAGTAATAGACTACTTCACCAAATGGGTGGAAGTAGTTCCAACCAAACATGCTACTTCAGAAGTAGTATGCAATTTCCTCAAAGAAAACATCATGTCCAGGTTTGGGGTCCCAATCAAAATTATCACTGATAATGTAGCCTATTTCACTTCGTAGGAGATTACTCAATTTTGCTTCTACTATGGAATTACACTCTCCCATTCCTCTGATTACTTCCCATAAGGGAATGGACAGGCTGAGTCAAGCAATAAAAATTTGGTGACTATCATCAAGAAGCTGGTGGATGACAACCAAAGGACTTGGCATAAGGCATTGGTTGATGCTCTATGGGTAGACAAAATTACACCAAAGAGAGCAATTGGTATGTCTCCCTTCCAACTTCTTTATGGTGTCAATGCTGAGATACCAATCACCTTGGAATTGCCAGCATTGAAATTGGCTAAGGCGATTGAAGATCAAACATATGAAAGCTCACTTGAGAAGAGGATCATGTGCCTTGCTAAGATGAATGAGCAGAGAACTGCAGTGGTGGACCGAATTACCACCCATCAAAGTCTGGTGAAGAAGCTCTTCAATTAGAAAGCAAAGAATCGCTATTTCCAGATTGGAGATCAAGTCCTATTGTGGGACAAGAGAAGAGAACCAAAGGGGATGCACGAAAAGTTTGATTCCCTGTGGAGGGGCCCTTTTACTAATCATCAACTCAACGGTAAAAATAGTTTCCTATTGAAGTATCAAGATGGCACTCTCTTTTCTCTGCCTCACAATGGGCAACATCTGAAGCACTTCAACTCTTGAAGTATCGGATGAGTTCCCCTATACATATGTACATTTGTATAGTCTTTTGTTTCTGTTTTGTTCTTTTGTTTTTTTAAGCCTTTCTTTTTGGGTAGCATGAATTCGTAGCCCAATGGCACACTTCAATGCACTGGAGATTCTAGTTTATACTCCCCTCAGCTATTTTGAGTTGTCATCTGAAGGAAGTTCCCCAACAGGAGCTAGCTGTTGTCCCTAAAAAATGACTCCTCATTTTTTAGACAACATATGACTATTTTGGTCTTGCATTGCCAAAATTGCCCCTCCCCTTTCCAAAAATTTGTTCTGAAACATTTAATTTCATCATTTTCTCAACTTTTTGGTAAAAAGATTAGCATGTTCAACCGATTCAAAGGGTCTGTCAACAAGCATCAAAACAAGGATTGAACCATTGAACCTTGAACCTTTTCAGTTCAATGGGTTCAAGGGTTCAATGCCATCAACAAGAGCTAAGCGCATCAATAGAGGTTCAAAGTTCAACCATTTTTAAGGTTCCATGGCCCCGAACACTTAATGAGTCTCATAAGCTTGAACCGTTGAACCATTGAACCTCGAACCATTTTGGTTCATCGATTTAATGGGTTCAATGTTCAGTCGGTTCAATGCAAGGGTTCAAAGGTTACCTCAATTAAGAAAAGAGATGTGCACAAAAGAAAGAGTTAGGCGGATGCTGCCAAGTGTCGTCGATCAAGCCCCTTTATGCTTTGTTTTAGAGAAGTGGCAGAAGGTGCCACGTGTCCCTTTTTAAAACTCATCGAAAGCTGCCACATGTCTGCATCCATGCGATTTCTAAAAATATTCAAACCACGCCACATGTTGACATTGTAACTCAGTAGACCATGACACGTGTCAGCATTCACTTCTCAAAGTTCCTTATAAGTTGTAGGGTTCCTTTTGACAAAGCTTCTTCTAGAGTTCCATAGAGGGCGACAAGTGGCAATCGTGAAAGGCTTCACTTTGTGTTCCTAAGAGCAACAGACCATGCCACGTGTCCCATGCAGAGAGCAATGGAGGCCAACAAGTGTCATCATCTGTGAGAGCCCGACTAAGCCCCAAGCATTTCTATAGTTTTGCAAAGGCCTAAGAAGGTGGATGCTACCAAGTGTCACATGCCAAGACATAGTTTCAAATGAAGCTTCATAGAGCGAAACTCGCCATGTGTTTCGACCCAGTGTAGCAGATGCTACCATGTGTCTACATCCACGCCCCCCCAGCCTCTAACAGTTTCAAATCTTATTCCGATAAGCCTATTTCAATGTTGTGGATGCTTCCACGTGTCCTCACCCACGTCATAGTAGAAAGTGGCCATAGCAAGCGAGAAAGATATGAGAGAGTTGCTGGGAAGAATGACGGGCCTGCAAACATCAAATTTGTCATAATGAAGTGTATGTTGATTTTAGCAGACTTAAAGCATGGACCTGAATGCATTTAAAAGACTCTAAGGCTAGGACCAAGAGAAGGAAGATACAAAGAGGGAAACTTAGCAGGAGTTAATTCCAATAGGTGAAACAATTTGCTGGGTAGATATTAGGGGCCTGCAAACATTGAAAGTGCCATTTGTTTGTCCCCTGTGAGATAAAGGTAGAATAGATAGTTGCGCGACTAAGTAGGTGAACGAATGAGTGATTTAGGATAAGGAGGAGGTATTAGAGATGAATCAACATGCCAAAGTTAAGGCAACCACCCTGCTCTAACATGGCCCTTCCTAACAAGACCAAGAATGCATCTAAGGCATTGAATGCGCTGAATGGGTCACTTCATTGGGAGAAAGTGCCAAGCCTCCCTCAGGCCTCTATATAATGTAATATCTCGTATCATTTGAAGGAGATCTTCCCCTTACCGGAAGTGAAACTCTGCCCAAATTGAAAGGTACTGAGACTTTGAGCTTAGATTGTAGTTCATATTTCTTTGATTGAATGAGAAAACAAGTTACTTGCAGACTTTGTGCTATTATAGCTTGTGCTACTTTAGGATATTGTTCGTATGTCTATCTTCTAAAAGCATTCTTGTTTATTTGATTTAACAAGTAGAACTAGTGGAGGTGATAAGGAAGGTGTCTTGAAGCCAACTACTTTCAGACTTTGCGTTGTCATAGTTGTCTTTAGTGTGTGGTTTTCTTTCTTTTTTCTGTGTAAAAGACCTTGGGACGACTTTGTGCCCCCATTGTTCTTCGTATCTCCCTCTAGGGCAGTCAAGGTGGAGACTTTGTGCTACATCTTAGATTGCTGGTTACTTTGGACCCGGTTACCAGTTACTTGTTACCAGAAAGAGTCCTACTATTTGCAAGAACAAACACTTCTGAAAGAAGAGAAGTGCCTTCTATCGCTTCACTAGGATTTCTACTATCTAGGAAGGGATCTGGATCTTGGTTGAATGTTACTTCTGAAAGAAGAGAAGTGCCATCACCAATCACCTAGTATTTCTCCTCTATTTGTCAGCATCATCTCTAAAAAAAGAGAGATGGATGGTTTATCCCACCCCTGTGTCTTACTTTCTGCATATATATATAGTATATAGCCTCCATTTATTTTATAGGGAACCTCCCCTTGATGAGAGGAGAGATTTGTCTCTGATTGATGTAGTAAAGCTGCACACCTAGATGACCAATCTTCCTATGCTGTGGTGATAGGAACTATTTTGGTCACTAGTTAGCTGGCTAACAAAATATTCACCCAATAGCTTGGTCATGCAAAAATTAGAGAATTATTGAATTATCTTCCATTGAGGTAGATTATTGAGGTGCAGTCAAAGCCAGTCAAGAGATCCTTTAACTTCGATAATTATTTGGAGAGTTTAGTTTCACATAGTTAGATTCTATTATTCTTTAGTATGATAACCAAAGTGTGATTGCTATTTCATGTAATCGTGTTGAGTAGAAACACACCAAACATATTGAGATTCACATGCACTTCATTCGATAGCTCATTCAAGATGGAGTTCTTTCTTTGGAGTTTGTGCTTACTACTGAGTAGATTGCTGACATCTTCACTAAGCCTTTAGCTTCTCCTCATTATATTCAGTTGTGAGAGATGTTTGGGGTTAAGGATTTTTACTTGGGGGGATTTATCATGAAGCTCCACATACCTTTTATTATGTATTTGATTATTTTGTACATGGGTACCTTATCAGGCTTAGTAGTTGGGACCCATATTTATTTCATACTCCCTATGTTTCGCTTATGGGAGGGTGTTGGAATATTGTGTGTATAAGCTTGCCTAAGTAGTATGTTTTTACTTATGGTAATTTATTTATTACCTAAGTTAGATTTTAGTTACCTAGGTAATTTAGTAGTTTTACTGTTGAGATCTTCTCAACAATATGTATTTGCATGTAATAATTAAAAACTACTATATTTTGTATACCTATGAAAAATAGTTTGTTTTCATTTAACAAACTATTTGAATTATATATTCTATCAATATGATAAATTGCATATAGATAATTTATTAGAGCAGCTATTTTTTTAGGTGTGTTGAATAAAATTATTTGTTTATTCTCTGGAATTGTGTTGTACATTCTTGATGTGGGTTCTCTCTCCTAGAATGATCACTATGGTCTAAATTATCTCCTGCTTATTTTCAAAAAAATAAATAAGATGATCAAGGTTGCCCTCATCAGGTTGTGATAGGATAGTGCCTAATGTCATACCTAAAGCATCGACATGCACATGAAATGGCTAGATCTAGTTTAAGAACTGGAGAATGGGTGTAATAACTAGTTTCTCTTTCAAGGTCTCAAACACTTGATAATGTTGATCTATCATTAATAATATGCCATTTGCTTGAGTAATTATTCAAATGACACTGCTATGTTGGCATAATCTTGAATAAAATTTTGATAGTACTTCATGTGACCTAAAAAGGTGTGAACCTCATGCTGAATTGTTAGAGGTGGAAGCTGGACAATAATTGTAATCTTGGTTGGGTCCACCAGTAGTCTATCCCGATAAATGATGCACCCCAACAAGATACCAAAAGGTATGTTAAAGATGCATTTATTAATATTCAAGGAAATTAGAAGTTGGTGGTAACACTCAAACATGAGATGTAGGTTATCATAGTTATCTCATACTAGATCATACAAGGTCCACTCATCCAAGTATACTTGAAGGAACTTATGAATAAAGTCTTTGAAGTCTTCCACTATGATGTGTGAGAACACTACTAGTGCATTGTTTACGCCAAAGGGCATAACATTGTATGCAAACTCATTTAACTTTGAAGGGGATTATGGAATGTAAAACCCTAGGTTGTTAAAGTGATAGAATAATAAATTAGGCAATAAATATACCAATATCAATAGCCTCTAGTTTGTATAATAATTGATTTAACTGATTATTCTATAAATAGTTGTACTTAGTTGGAAATTAACTGAGATAGACAAGTGACAGGCTAAAAAATATTAAAGGAATTGTGCAAGGTGTCATGAATGGTAACTAAGAGTCATAAACCCTCCTGGATAATAGCGTGATCCTCTATAAAGTAGTGCATTGCACTAGTGTCCTCTATGTTATGGTAGTGCCTTTTTATAAGTAGGGATAGTGAACTTTTGGTTAGACCTTTGCCTAATTCTGGGGAGTCTATGTTCGTATGCATAAATGTTGATTCACTCTCTATTCCCTATTTTGATTGATTTTAATGCCAAACCTTAGGCCTCTATGTTTGTTAGGGTATTTGAGAAGCACAAGTAGACAAAAGTGGTGTTAGTAGGGTAGGCTGGATGTGACCTTAGCACCCCATGTGTTGAGTGTTACCTACATATGAATACCTTGAAAGGGGATGAAGCTTGATGTAATTATCTCAATCTAAGTGCTAGTGCAAGTGCAAGTGAATGCTAGTATGAGTGTCAATTTGAGCACTTTGAGTGTGACTTGAGATTGGAAACCTAGGTAATCTGAGCTTTGGGCTACTGTAGATGGGTGTATGCAAAATTAAGGTAGAATAGGGATCAATGACCTTGATTTTCACAAATGTTTCTAAGTTTTATTTATGAGTATTTACATCTAATTTCTAACTAGTGTATAAGTGAATGAAAGTGGTCTATATATAGTGTTCTAGTGCTTGTCAATAAGTGAAATAGATCTAGGCTGACCCTAAGTTTGCTTTGAGGAATATAAATATATCTATTGGGGGAGTAAAAAGCAAGGGGATATTAGCATTGCCCTTTGGTCAATAACACAATGTGCTATAGTCCAAAAGCTAGTGCTAATGTCCAAATGGTAGAAATAGGTAAAAATGAGACCTGGGTGTCTAGGGGGTGGCTTAGTGATACTTTTGGTATATCTAGGAATGGGTTAGACTCACACAAAAGCTATAAAATGATCAAGAGAGGCCCTAATATAGGTTTATGGTTAAGTAAACGATAGGGTGGCCTCAAGTGATACTTATAATGACATTTTAGTTGACTACACAAATGAACCCTAGTCATTAAAGTGGTATTGGCCTTGTCTTCCTAAACAATTTAGACTTGGTGATAGCTAGAAAAGCCACCAGTGAAGGTGTAGATCTCACACCCATCAACACCTTCCAAAATTTCCTTATTGAAAGGCATCAAGAAAGGGTCCATTACACATACCACATTAAGTAGCCTGCAATCCATATAAATTCAAATGTGACCATCCTTATTGATGATAATCACCATTAGACTAACCCACTCAGACTCATCAATGGGAGTAATAACTCTAAAGAGTTGAGTGCCCTCCACTAACTTGATGCGCATCTTGCCTAATGATGGATACACTCCCTTCATTTCCATGTAGTTGTGTGGGAAAACATCTTGGTATTCATGTAATAGTTCAATGGTTTTGGTTATCTCAACATTAGACTAATAATTTCCCATAATGGCAAGTTTAGGCACATCGTTTATTCCAATGTTCTATTGAATCATTTAGAGTGGCACAAAATAATTTTTTTGCTCAGATTGCATTGTATCTTTGATATCATGTTCCCCACACTTCATATATATATTTAAATGGTCAAATGATGGCTCTACTTGATCATAATTAGTTACCTCATCAACTTGGTATACAACCTTTTGCTTTCCCTTACATATATATTCCCTATGTGCATAGTCTGGTTGAGAGTCAAGCTCCAATAAAACCATGATAGGAGCATTAGGTTATTTAAGGACAACCAAATTGTCCTCAGTGGTGACATGTATGTGTTGTATTTAATCTTCAACTAGTGCCTGACCGCCCATAACTATCTGATGGATCACTTACAGATATAAATTCAAATCTGGTCATGGTGAAGAAAATATAAAGGTGGAAAGTAGACCATGTTTGATGCACTACTAGGTATTTGTATCTTTGTGTATTTCTTGGTGAATATACCATTCCCTAACCCATGTATGTAAGGTACCATAGAGTGCATGAACCCATAAAATTATGGTAAAAATATTTCATTAGCACTCCAAAGGCTTTCACATTACGTTATATGTTATTATTGTGAGGTAATACCACTATAACTTAAGGTTTCATGAACATAGTTGTCATGGTGGAAATGATTATGCATGGTTGCATGTATTTTTTCCCATGTATCTTATTGATATCGATGAATACACCACCATTGAGCAATTGTCCCTTGAAATGGAAAGATGATTGCATGGAACCTTTCTCCTCATTAACATAGTAAGCCTGTATTTTTTTAAAGTATTCCTAGACCTCCATCTATCCATGGAATGAACCTAGGTTCCTGGTCTAACTATAAGGGTGGTCCAACCATCAGGGATCCACCAATGAGGCAAATAGTTTTATGGCACTGAGTAAGCTTTAGAGGGTAACCAAGGTAGATTTATAAAACACCATTGACAGACCTTGATAGATCATATACACCTTGAGCCTATTAGTCATAAGTGACACTGGTAGTTTTGAAAGTAGATTGTGCATCCTCCCAATGTAAGATGCCATTAGTAGTAAGATCCACAATTTCTTTTCCTTGGGTAGTGATGTTATAAATTGTATTAACATCCTCATCAACATTAATAGGTTTCATAAAAGGGGGTCTTTGGTAATTATTTAGAGGTATGACTATGTGCTGAGTGTCATTCTCAAAGTTGATATACAACTTATTGAAATGCAAGTCAACATTATTCACATAACACCAAGGTCAACCCAAAAGAGTTGGAAAATGGTCAGCTTCAGCAAGCTCGATTACCTCAAAACCATTGTTGAATGTGATGCCCAAGATGTTGATGGTGGCATCCTTAAGAATGCCTATGGGTAGTGTGTGAGTCATATTAGCCATGAAAAAACCATGTGGGGAGGGCTATAAAATGGGGCTTCCCATTTTCTCCAAGCATATCTATTTAAAATAATTACCTCTACACTAGGGTCCACCACGATATCATGAATCATTTAACCACCAATAGATGTATTGACAAGGACCTCTTTATCACATTTGAAATTTAGTTGAATATGAGCCTCTTATCATTGTGCATGGTTCAAATGATGATCCTCCAAAGACTTATTCATTTATTTTTGCAACCAACTCTTCATGAAGGGGATGATATCTTCCATAAGGATTAGTTTACATAGTTCACAAAATTCATCATGCCCTGCATCCATGGGTATCATAATGTTTCACATTTTAGCATGCATGGTAACAGCCTCATCCTTATAAAAGTCAATATCACCCTAAAAATCTCTCACTAAGGTCATTATGTCATGTAACACTTCTTTTTGTTGCTGAACATCCAAATAGTGTTGTGCATGAGGTTCTTCATGTTGAACCTTTTTGGTAGGTGGATTTGAAACTAGTTGGGAATGAATTCCATTATGTGTAATAATATTTACCTTAGGTATAGTTGATGGAGTGGTAGGGAATGATCTCTATTGATTACTTGGAGTTTTTTTAACTCAAATCATACCAGTACCCTTCTCATTTCATTCTTTAGTATTGGTAGCATATAAATCAGGACATTATTTTAGTCGATGTTTATTTTTATAAAAGGCACAGGTAGGATAATCTATGTAGTCACCTTGGTAGTAGTCTAAAGATCCATATTTGTAATAGGTTCTAGGTGGAAAACTACCACCTCTGCATCCATTTCCATATCTTCAACCCCTGAAAGATCAACCTCTACCAACCTCCTAATTATTAGCAATATAATTTTGGTGAGTTCTTCTCATGTATGCTTTATGAATCTCATTGATTACTTGGAAGTCATTAGTTTCATGTGTGTATGCATCATATATTCTACATTATAGTGATACTTTAGCCTAGGTAGTGTGCTATAGTAAGAAATAAATTATTACATCTTGATCCTCTTGGTAGATCTCACAAGATTGTTTTGTTACAACGTGAACATTCTTCCATGGACAATTAATCTTGTTATAGCCTTCCACTTCAAAGTCAACACACCAAGGATCATTATGTGTATCATGATCATTATTAGCTACAATCTTCTCTAACTAAGAAGCCATCGTAACCATCTAAGCCTCTATAAAGGGGTTGATCCTTATATCTATACTTGTCATGGCTTTGGTGCAAAGGGTGAATTTTAGTGCTTTACGTGGTTCGATGAACATCTTGTGAGATAAGTCTCATCAGAACGAAAGTAATAAACCTATCATAAACCACTAAGCATGTTGTGTTGAGTTAATCTCAAAGGATAGATTCAAAAAAAGTGTTTTGAAATGTGCATCATATATGTGCACACTCTTAGTGAGATTTTGATTGATATCTTTTAGGGAAATAATACTTTATTGCTCAAATTTAGGGATATCAAATTCTTGGAGAAAATTAGCCTTTAATAATTCATAATTCATAATTCATAATTGCTTGTTGAGGGTCAAATTTATGATACCATTTGTGTGCACAATCTAATACATTAGAGGTAAACTAAATGGCCTTTCATTCTAAAAAAGTGATACCTTATTCTTGCCAAATGAGTTCACACTTATGAACATGTTTCACCACATTTTTGACACCTTAATATTTAGGGAAATAAAGCGTAATCTCATAATAGACTATAGCTACACTAGGTAGTTATAGTGGACCTTGTTGTGGTGTTCCTCTAGTTCCTCTTGAGCTTTATGGGGGAGGTTTGCTAATATCTCTATCACCACCACCTGATCCTCCTCTAACAAAACCACCACTGATACTTCCTCTCATGCCTCCTACAACAACAGGTGCCCCAAAAATAGTGGGCATCGAGGAAGGTTGATTTGATGTGGTTGGGCTTACAATTTGTCCACTACTTACATTAGATTCACCTGGCATTCTAAGGTGAGCCATAGGGTATTCTTGTAATAGAAAATTATAAACCAATGGTAAATTGTTAACTTGATGTTGCAGTTCTAGAGACTCCTATATGGTTTTAGTTTCATATTCAAATTTAAAGTTTGTATTGTTAGTATCCCAATTTCTAATAATAATTTCATAAATCTCAAATGGATGAGTAGGCATTGTGCTGGAGGAATTGGGTCTATTTGGATTGGGTTCTAATATTAATGTTTGTCATGCTTCTTCTATGTGTACCTATGTCAATGAAGGGCACAAATCTATGGTTAGGGAGTACTTACCATGCCCTTCCACCCTCCTATATATTTTTGTGGCACTTCTAATATCCTCTCAACAACCTTTGGGATGGCTACCTCTCATAGCCTTAAACCTAGATTCATCATACTTATGCTTCCATAATTTTCACTATTTGACTTCCATGTTGAACTACCAATCCTATGCCGATGCATATCCTTTCATTTACCCCACTAGTCATGCTACTCATGTGTGAGAGACTTTAACCATCCATGGGGAAGTTATCAAGCCCATACTCAACCATAAGCTTATTAATCTCCAAATAAAATTGCTTGTGGTAATTCCCATGTGGTTCCCTCAAGTTTAACTGTGCTTCTTCTAGACAAGAATACATAGAGAATGTGTATTCCATAATATAGCTATTAAGCATTACCTTCCACTAGATGCCTGCCACTTGTGTCCATGCTATTTCCAACAAGCTAAGGCTGTCTAATGTTCTATTGACCATGAAACCTTCTATCCATAATTTTTTGAGTGGTCTTGTGCACATGTCAAAAGCCAAACATGTAAGTGAATGGGTAATTATACAAAGAATGTTTCATATAGAGAATCATATAGGAGTTTCTCTACCCATACACATGTAGAAACTCCTAGTTTAATATTCTAGAGCATAAAGTTCTCTTCTATAGTATCAACTAAGCACTCGATATTTTCCAAAGATAATCTCTCGACATTTTTCTACCATTATGCTAACAAGTGCAATGGTGTCTAACAACAGAACTAAAATGTTGGGTATTTTTCCTTAGCTTCACATAACTAAGTATTAGTTGCATGCCCAATAGAAAGAAGATGCCAATGAGCTTGTGCATCAGCATATCACACAAGGGGTAACCTCATGTGCTTACCTGAGGTGTGTATTAGGGACTAGTCCCCATTGATTCTATTGTGCAATGGTGGTTAGACAAATATTAGACAAACATTAGCATCGATGTTAGTTTCCTAACTTGACATAAGTGTCCAGTGCCCTAAAGTAATATATTTTTAAAATGGAATGTATCTTAATGGTAATCTTAAGTGATTTAATGTGAGTTACTTATCCAAAGGGATTGATATAAATACAAGATAAACCCTCATTCATTCTTCACCTATAAAAACCTAGCAAAAGACCAAAGAGACCAAGGAAACTTATCAAAAACACTCTCTCAAGAATTAAATGGAAAAAAAATTTCATATTTCCATACCAATCATAGTAACAACATATCTACATGTCTGAAGTAATAAAGGAGCAACCCAAGATCTTGATTTGCCAAGTTACAAGCTAGGTCATTATCGTACTTGATTTGCACACATTACATGATTCACCCACAAGACAACAAATAATGAATAACTAAATCAGTCTGAAGCCCTCTTTAAAGTATTGGATATGTAATCAATACTCACTAACGTAGGGGTCTTTGGGGTCATCTTGACACTGTGTTCCCACAAACTCATTTTCCCCAAGGTCACAATGAAGATAAAGAACTAAGGTTTTACAAATTCATGAGGAGTGACAGTCCATGACCCAAATATAAATACACCAGAGTGAAGGTGAATTAAAACCCATAACCATCTAGGTGGTCTCATCCTTTTCCAATAGGTATTCTATATAGGACACATCAAATTCAGACAATAGTGTTGACATGACCGTCCCATGCTGATGTTAGTGTCTAGAGCTCTAGAAGCGTCAGATCTAGAATCTAATGACTGTTATAAAATATCCTTCTAGCATATTTTTTTACTTATTCCAAATACATCATTATGTTAGTATCAAAACTAGCTAAGTATATTACTTCATTGTCATTTTCATACATATATTAGTTGTACTTTATATATTTAGCCTATACATAACATATTAAATTTTGTGTATGATTATATTAGAGTTTAGAATTTAATTAGCCTATTGTAGATTTGATTATCACCCTTACGCATTATCATTTATATATTATTAACCCTATTATACTACTAAGATAGGATAGCCTCTTATCCAATGTAGGGTTAAACATCATGTTAGTTCTACCCCTTTTTATCCTTCATTATTGTGCACTTAATTAGTACCTATTTTTCCACGTTACCCTATCTTAAGAACATGTGAAGACCTATTTATATTTCAAACCATCATTTGTTGCATACATAAATGTTCTAATTATTAAAAATACCCTTAAGCATATGTATGGACAAATCTATATCTAATTATTAGCACTTATCCCTAGGGGATAACAACATCCAATAGAAAAAATAGTGTGAGGCATTCATGTCCCTATGGGGCATTGTTGTTTTTTCCCTGTTAATGGTCAAATTTTCAAATTAACCCCTCCCTTAGCTTGTATTTAATGTTTTAGGCTTCCTAGCATGTGGTTTCCATTTTTGGATTGCTATAAAGGCACACTCAAGTCACTTATTATTCCACTTGGCAATTCCAATACAAAGGCACATTTATACTATTACACATTGAGCAAAAGTTCCATATACTTCCTAATTCAAATTCTAAGCATCTCAAGTAGTCCTGAATGAAGTCACAAGCATGTTTTATTCATACCTAAGAAAAGCATGACCAAGTATTCAAGTTGAGGCTAGCTGCATTCATATAGTCAAAGGATCATAATTTCACAAAGCACTCTAGGTGGGAGAATTATGTGGGATTGATTTTCTTCCTTAGAGTATTGGATAGATAGGAAATGTTTAGTCACCATGGGGGTGATTGGGGTCAACTCAAAGTAGTTACAATCCATCCTTTTCTATTTATAGGTCATTTAATCATTACAATCCCTATTAGGATTCAAACCTTTTATAAATTTATTTGCAGGTCTTCTGCACACCTCTGAAGGTCTTGTGCATATAGACCTAAATACAACTATCACAAGTGATTGTGCCCTAATTTATAATTTCATAAAAAAAGACATAATCATCCAATAAAGAAAATAATGGGAGTCAATCATGTCATCTTTTTCATTCTTGTCCTCTTAAAGTCTCAAATATAGCTTCTAAGAATTTACAAATATAGTCATTATTTTTTTTTTCTATTTTTTGTCAGTCAATAGAGTCAACCATCAAATAGTAACAACTAAGTTTGTTTTTCATTTGCATGGTTAGCCATCTTTCAATCATTTATAGAATCATTTGATTTCATTATGCTTGTTGAAATATTATTTACAACAATATGTTATATTCTATTTTGATTTCTTAATTGGGTTTAATTCACACATTTAATCCAATTTTATAAAACACATTGGTGAACATGTATATTGATTGAGTATTTTTAAACCCTAAGTTTCTCTTAGGGTTCTAACCTTCTAAGGTTTAGATAATTTCATAAATATTTGACACTAAAATAATTTTCTTTCAACCATATATATAAATCTAACACTAAAAGAACTTGCTTTCGACCTCAAACATAATAGTTGACACTGAAATTATTTTCTATTGATTTTGGATGATATCTAACACTAGAAATATATTCTTTTGACATTGAATTTCATAATAATTTACTAATATCCATACACAAAAAAATTCCTACTATTTTTAACATTCTATTTTCAATTATTGTTTACAATAGTCTTGCCATGGATGATATAGATATTTTTATGACTGTGATAAGATAACTATTGAACTTTTTATACAGGCTTCATTAGTGTAAAATTTCATCAGGTCAAGTTTGACATGGGAACAAGAATAATCATATATTCAAGATGCTATAAGGTTTACTGTATAATCTCAAGTCTAATATGTCCTTTCTCAACCCCCTCTGCCTCCCAAATCTCCTCTTGATGTTGTTTGTAAGCATATTCAATTAGATGTAGCTACGGTTTGTGCTTGTGAAGCCATTAAATATCAAATTGTATACACCCTAAATTAGTCAAGAAACCACACATATCATGCCTTTTCACAATCCTCTTCATAGGAGACTCTGATTGGAGAATATGAGCCTTATTATCACTAGCCATCTCTTTATTTTCCTTATCTTGGTCTTGTTTCTTATTTTTATCACCTTTCTGCTACCTCAATGAACTGATCCATACCCCTAAAAACCCTCAAACTTGGCCCGTGTCAGTCTCAGTCTATTTTTTTGAGTCCCAAATAATAAAATTCTAGTGGACTACAATGCCCGACACTCCTGTCCTCCCCGATTCTATTGTTTAATGGTCATTTTTTATTGCTTAATGGGTCCCAAACCCTTCTTAGCCCCTCCCTTAAGTTTTATCTTTTTGATGTCAGCTGGCATGAATAAAGTTCCCAAATTAAAAATAAAGAGTCTCCTATATAAAATAATTCACAAGGCATTTTATATCTAGCACTTACTACTTTGGCACACAATATAATTAAAATCAGTAAATAGTATAGCTCAAAATTCTATATCACACATAGATTTGCATGCTTGATCAAGGAATGGTCTAAGTGAAAGTTCATTCTTACATCTACCATGCACATCGATTATGCACATTCCCTTAGGGATAACTACATTTGATCTGAGACCCTAGCTTGAAGGTTAATGTAGGCAGTGATAAGGAAAGTAGGGGTTCTAGATTGTGTGATCATACTTCCCCTAACCTAGTTTTTCCCCTTTTGGATTTTGATATATTTATTGTTTCATGTGTTTAGGTAAGCCAAGGGTTTAAGAAAAAAATATGTCATATAGTGGCATAATTAAGATATCAAAAATAAATAAGGACACATTAAAGACCCCAAAATTAAACCACATTGGAATCCAAAATTAGAAATCAAAATGGACAACAGTGCTGAAATCGGATAATAGTGATGGATGCTCCTATCCAAACAATAGTGATGGGTGATCCTATCTAAACTCAATGCTTCTGTCTAGAGCAAATCTGAGTTGTAGATCTAGGAATTAATCCTTATTCCTAACTAGTTTGGACTGTTCCAGAACCTGTAAATGATTTATTTGCCCAGATAAGTCATTTATTTTCCATATGTAATTAATTCAGTTAAATTGGTATAAATCTATATTTTAACCCTTAATCTATCCAATTTATGATTTATAAACTAACCCTAGTTTCCCAAACACAATAAAACATTTGGTGAACTCGACGTACATTGAATAAAATCTCAAAACCTTAGGTAACCCTAGGGTTTTCCTTAACATTTTTGTGCAAAAATTCAATTTCAAAATTTTGATTTTTGTATAAATTTTTATAAATTTGTTTTATTCAAATTTATTTTAGAATTAAAATTATTACAATAATTTCAAAATTCTATAACTCTAACCCAAAACCCTAGATTTCCAAACTAGGTCCTAAAACCCCAAGCCTTCCTCCCTTACAATTTTTAGATAATTTTTTTGGAATTTTTGCAAGTTGTTTGGAGTGTCAAAAATAGTTTCAAAATACCTATGTTGGTAATAATTATTGCATTTATTTGTTTAATATTACTTTTACATACTCTCTTTGGTGAAAGTAATAAAATGGCCACTAAGGCACTTCTTCCCTCTCATCCTATAGATAATTTTATAATTTTTTCTCATAATTATGACAATGAATGGAATTTTTTTTCAAAATTGCACATTAGCCAATAATGATTTCATTTTCAATGAATACAATTACTATTGTTGTAATGAGGAATATGATGATGCATATGAAAGTGATAGTGAAGAAAAAGTACATGTATCTTCTTCTCTCAAACCTATCTCTCTTGTTCCCTCTTCCAAAGAAAATAATTTTGATAAATGGGAAAGTTACTTTTCACCTCATTCTCATATGCACAATACATCAAATGTATAAATTAGTCATGCAAGTCTAAGTGAACCTCTCATTGGTGATATTTTGCTTGCATTTGAACCTAGTTTCTACCTCTCTTTTGCTACTTCGATGTTCAAATTATAACAATATAAACAAAATAAAATAAAATGTCCAATGCATAGTTCAAATGATCCATCTCATATTCTTAAATCTACTTTGTCATCTCAAACAATGACAAAACAATGTCTAAATGATAATTCTCTTACTTTTACTTCTCATATTACTGATGAAAATAATGCATGCACTCCATTCAAGGATAACATCGATGCACATAGTATTCCAATTTCACTTGACAGTTTATTGCATATTAGAAAAGAATTAACATATCATTTTACCCCTATACCTAGTGATAATGGAAGTGATAATGAGTATGATAGTGAACATGCAAATGAATATGATAATGAGAGTGAATATGAAAGTGATACTTCTACTTTTCCTCTTTCAAATGAACAAAATTTTGATTGTGATAATGCATGGAATAATGATGACTATTATGCATATGGTGAAGAAGAAAATGCATCTCATGCTTCTAACTCTTATCTCACTCCTCTCAAACACAATGCATTAGAAAATGTTGCTTCTACTTTTATGCATGATTCTATTTCAAATGATGTACATGTCAATGATAACATCACATCTTCTATTCAATTAGAATGTAATTCACTAAATACTAAAGATACCAATGAATCTCCCAAGCCACCCCCTACTACAGTAGCAACTATTTCTCATTCTCTACCCAAAGAGAATGGTAGCCCACATCCCTATACTAAGGTCCAAGTTACCATTCCTCTATAGGTTCAAGTGAGCACACCCCCTCTCTATGATCTAATTGCTAAATGTAACATTCCCATGGCTAAAATAAATGATCAAATTCAATGTTTAAATGAACCACTTCAAGATACTAATATACCATCCCAAGAGATTGTTTCTTTGATACATGCAATTGGTGAATTACAACACCAAGTACATCTCCTTACTTTGGAAAACAAGGCATATAAGTCTTGGATGGATGCCAATGACTTGCATGGTAACCCTCTTCTAAAGACATTTATTAAAGTTTCATTTCTTAAGCACTTATAGATAGCATCATTGCCTCAATTTGATAGCATTAGAAATCCATTCATACACCTTAAAGCCTTTCAAAATGCTTTGCCATCTCATGTGAGTCCTTTGATTCTACTTAAGTTGTTCTAGCAGACATTAATGGGTAATATACAAATTTTTTTCTTTCATTTACTCCCTGTTGGTTCCTTACATACATATGATGACTTAGAGGAGACATTTCTCAAATATTACATAGTAAACATAGGCCCTTGTGTTACATATGAGAAACTTGCCACATTGCATCATAATACTTTAGAGTCAGTTAGTGATTATATCTTATGATTTAAGACTTGCATGTTATGCTTGATCTATAAACCAAAAAATTTAGAGGTTCAACATATATTTATTAAGGGGCTTCACCAACCCCTCCTAGATCATATATTATATCAGACAGAGTCCTCTTTTAAGCACTTATGTTATACAATTTTAGGATTGGAGAAGACATTGGGATTGATTGAGTTAGATTCAGTTGATCATCTTACTTTAGATTTCACAACATTACCTCCATTTACAGCTCCTAGCATATGACATCCACCATTTTCCAAACAAGATAAGAGACCATATCTAGAAAAGCAACTAGTTAAGAATAGAGAGTTAGTTTCTAGAGCACCACATACAATATGCATTATAGAGAAGAACAGTAGGGCACCATTATAGTTTGATTCAGAATGGGATAGTCCATATGTCATATTATCAACACTACTAGATAGGAGGTTAATCACATTTCCTTCTACTCATCATCGAGATCCACATCTCTTACATAAAAAACCACATTGCCCCTTTTGTAACTATCATCATATCTATTGATACACAAATAATGATTGTTATAGACTCAGGGACTATATTAATATATGTGTTGATAATGACAACATAGCATTCACACTAGGGGCATCGAGATCTCCTCCATCATGGATCCATAGACCTCATTCCTCCATGACTGAGTCATCCCAGAACATTCCTTCATAGGAATCATCAATTACTCATCATGAGAATAATGTGGTTTCTAAGATAGAGCCTCATAGGAGATCTCTTATCCCACATACTTAGGGGGTTTTGAGACCAGTACAATGAGAGCAAACTATATATATTAGTGTAGTAAGTGGTGTACATAGGGTAACTCTATATATATATCCAACATAGTTACAGGCACTACAATAGAGTTTTTAGGGTCCTATCTCACATAACAACCCATTATGATTAAGATTAGATGAACCCACATCATATCGTACTACTCCAAATAGATATTCACTATAGTCAAGTTTTAGGGACCTATTTCACATAAAAATACACTACAATTGTGGATAGATGAGCCTCCTTCACAACACATAATTTAAGTTGTACATCCATTAAGGTTACATATTACAGAGTCTCCATGTACATCTATAATTAGTATACCACAGACAACATTAGATACAGGGCATGTTCCTACACAACATGAGTGGTATGGCCACCTATTTAGTTGGCCATCAAGGTTCAGATAGTGATAAAGTAGTCATGGGGATAATATACATAGAGTGATATATTACATTCCCTTCTACTAACAACTAACATTCCTAGTTCCAAATAACCATCTCTAGCCAAACCAAATTATCCAAATCTTGATCTTACCAATATCTTATTTTACCAATCTTAAACCAATTCACTTTTCAAATAAATTTACCAATTACAAAACAACATTATTTTTTACTCACATATGATTCAAAATCAAAACTAGCATCACACTTGAACCTATCATCAACAACAATCAAATCACATCCCAAACACTATTTTACCAAATATATGCAACCTCAACATCAATGCCAAATCAACTATTTCTAGTCAATAATTTACAACAAATATACCAATATACTCCAAATTCCATAGCATAATATGCATGAGTCAAAATCAAATAGGTATCCATATATATATATATATATAGAGAGAGACTTTTGAATACATATACATCAATATCAAGTGCAATCAGTCATGAATGGGCATTAGGCCCTCGCTCTCAGTCTCACTCTCTCCACCAGTACTATTCCCATAATCTACCCCAACACTTGATGGCCCTATACCTCCTTGAGATACCGCATGCCTCTTATGATAACTCTCTCACTCTAGTAGCCGACCATGATCCTCACACAAGTCTGCATATCATCTTTGAAGATCTATATACTCATCTATAATCCTCATATTAATAGATCCAAAATTAGGTGGGGGCATCTTATGCCTATCTAACTTATCTCTTAGCTTGTCTCTCTCTCTTACTACCCTAACATATACAACTATCACTATAGCAACCCTATCAAACATATGGGCATGGATACCATTCATGACCATCACTCGCTCTATCAATCCTTCTTCCATTGTATCATTAAGTACATGCCATGTGAGCTCTTGGAGTGTCAACTCGATTACTATTGTAGACACCGAAATCGTGTCTACCCCTTGGTCCTTTCTCCCTCCTCTTCCCCCCTTGGTCCATTCCTAACCCATTCCTAAACCATGCAATTACTAATTTAAAATAATAAACTTATTTTGAATTAACCCCCCCTCCTTGGACACATCACCCATGACACCTCGCCTAGGACACCTCACCTTGGACCATTTCCCATCCTATGACTCACCCAAGACCTATTCTTACTTCTCTCTAACCGCCTAACCAACTCTCGTGCGTATTTATCCTTACCTTCGACCAAATCTCCAACCAACTATGCACTTGGCGGATGTAGAACGGGCTTGCTGGGCCTTTTATGCATTTTGCACCCACCGACATCGGTCAACTGTCGGCCGACACTGGCAGGATCGCCAACGTCGGTTTACTTAAACTGACGTCTAACCTCTTTCTTTGGCTGATCACAATTTTTGGGTAATCACAATTTCTCGCCGAATCACAAAAATCACAAAATCACGCGTCTAATCATGAATCCTTCAATCTTCAGTCTTTGACCATCTGTTAATCTGCTAATCTCTCAGCCAAGCCTCTCACTCTCTCTCCCTGAGGTGCAGCAACAGGTATTCTGCATCAAGCTTCTGCAACATCAAACACAACAGGGACTCAGCATCAGGGTTCTACGTCAATAACAGGTACGACATCAACAACACTCTTCTGACAGGCACAGGTATGTATACTGTCTGTGTTTTCATTGTCTTTGGAATTATAGCTTTTAGGTAATATCTCCCCCCTTCAACACTTCTATGACCCTAAACTAGACCAGAGCCAAATCTTTACTTCCCCATCCCTCTGTTGCCTCTGTCCTCGGACCATACACTCTGCCCATTTAGCCAGACTATCAGACCCAGAGCCCAGACCATTCAACCAAGCCCAAAACTTTGTCTTAGACCACTCAAACAGACCCAGAGCCTTCCTTGGCCTTGTCCACAGACCAAACCTCCACAGATCCGTCCATAAACTAAGAAACTCGACCAGACCTGTCTACAGACTACTGCCCCGACCGACGTCGGTCATTACCCCAACCGACATCGGCAGACTAACCGACGTCGACAGACCCCGACAATCGACGCCGATAGGACCACCGACGCTGGTGATTGTAACCAGTCTGACAGCATCATTCAGGTAAACCTTTGCTTCTGTTTCTTTTTAGTTTATTATCATTTCAGTCTTTTTAACATTCTGTCTTTTATCAGACTTTATCTTTATGAAAACAGTGGGTTGACCTCCCTTAAGGAAGTTTTCATACTTCTGGGATCAAGCTTTCGCTTGGCAACCTACCATCTCCTTATCTAACACCTCCTTTGTCCAAGTCTCTTTTCTTTGCAGGTGTCATTCCTCCACAGCCAAAGAGGAGTACTCACACATCTGGATTATGGTGTGCAGACTACATCCAGGTACACATCAAGCCTTGACCATTCCTTCTTAAGCTTCTTAATTCTTCTTTTGAATATAGAAAGCGAAATTTGAATAGAAACATTCTGGCACGCCCGGTGGGACCCTTGGGTTTTCTTTCCTTCTTTTCATATAGGGTACATTTAGGATCCTCCCTTTTCACCCCTTCCTTCTTTTCTAAATGACATCATAAGCAGGAATAAAAAGAACTTTTCTTTTCTTTTCTTGCATTTCTAGACTAGTCCAAAATCATTTTCCTCCAACCCTTTCTCAACTTGTATTCATTCCAACTTCACATTTTGACTTGGGCATTAAAACACATTGCACTTTCATTTCTGATTGCTTGCATTTTCTTAGTCCACACTTAGTAATTAAACCGCATATTGAATTAATCTAGTCCACTTCATGTTACACGACCTGAACCACATGCACTAAAACAAACATAAAACTTACTTGAGACAAGGCCCGACTGGTATTTCATCCCCCAACGGATACCTTACCCCTACCTGGCAATCTCACTTGGATTTCATCACCAAGGGGAAAGCCCACTCCGTTCTCTGGCGGAGGATAATCTCTAGGCAAGGTATATTTTGGCTAAGCGAAACCAGCTAACCACTGGAATCGTGAAGTGAGGGGAGCTTGCTCCTTAGCACCAGGCCACATATCAAACCTAATACAGACTTTTTGAGTGCCTAAACAAGACCCGAAACCATCCATAGATTGCCTCTTCTAGGACCCCTCTTTCAACCAATCTCCCAAACATCATTTTAAAGCATAAGCCACAGGATTCTAAAAAGTTATTTCTAGGGATTTAACGCTAGGATCTGTTTGTCATCATCTTATTTTTCTATTTTTATCTATCTTTTTTGAGCTGGTAAGGATGTCTTCTTGATTTCCAAAAACTTTTTTTCTGAGTTTCTGGAAAACACAGTAATCGACATCAGTTCTGTAACTGATGTCGGCAACTTTTCTATACCGGCATCAGTCATATGACCGACATCGGTTTTAATACCGATGTCGGTCTCTGTCTATTTCCTTTTTTCCAAAATATCAACTTAAAACCCGACCCCTTTTTCTGCCAAAACCTCATTTTGAGTTTCTGAGACTGACAAAACACACAGTTTCTGGACCCTGACCCTCTTTTTGACCTCGCTCTCTCGTCCATAACCAATCCTATCATGGAGTTCCACTCAGAGACTGAAAGAACTCCTACAGGACCGACCCCGACTCAGACTCCCAACATCCCTGAAGGGGACCAAGATTTTGAAAGATTCTTGGACCTCAACGTTACAGCCCTCCAAAACTATCTCTCAAGAGACCCAACGCGAGACCTTTCGGGTGAAGCGGTGATGACATTAACACCATCCGCTACCTAGCCTTTTGCCTCAACCGTTTACCTGACCATGGCCAATACGCAAAGTTTGGCCTCCCCATCCATTTTTAGACCAACCTCCATCGGGGTTCCATTACCCCCTCAACCACACGCAATTCAACCAAGTTCTACATCATACCATAACTTGATTGTCTCGACCCCTCACACTCTTGCGCCCATGAATGCAGGAGTGCCAACCTATCCTTCTACCAGTGCCATCACGTAACCACCCTTGGTGGTATCTAGTCAACTTATACCCTCGACCTTCATAACTCAACCACTTTTGGCCTCCACTTATGTCCCTGCGACTAGTCATCCATACGTTGCCCCCTTACTGGTACAACCGACTACGTTGTATGCCTCCTCTAGCCTCTTTCAAGCACCTTACAACCTAGGGGGTGCTCCATCCGCCAATCCGTCAGCAGACATCATTAAAATGCTGATGGATAAAATGTCCAGTCTCGAGACCTCTATCTCTGGTTCATGCAATGCTCTCTCGTATGAGCAAATTTGCAACGAGCCCATTCATCCTTCTGTCCCTATCTGACCATACCCCAACCAATGGGAGCTTCCTAAATTCACTCGCTTCCAGAGTAAGGAGGACCCGCAACAACATCTATGGGCATTCAGACATGCCTGCTATCTTATTGCCCACGATGATGCGTTACTTTTACGCACGTTCCCTATGTCCCTTTCTGGCTCTGCCCTTGATTGGTATAGCTCCCTTGCCAGACATTCTATCTTTTCATTCATTCAACTTGCCCAATTATTTCTTGACCATTTTTCTATCAACATCACCAAACAAGTCTCAATCACAGACCTTTACTCCATCAGGCAATTCGACGATGAATCAATAGTCGATTTTGTCGCCCATTGGAGAGGCTTGATTAACTAGCTCTCTTTCTCCTTACCTCAACCTGAGCTCATCGAGCTCTTTTCTCGAGCATGTGCCAGGCACATCTCTTCTACCTTGCGGATTCAGACATTTTGCACTTTCGATGAAGCTTTCACCATGGCTCGAAAGCTTGAACTCCGTGCCCTTGAAGAGGATAAGGTCAAATTGCGTAATATCAACACAAAAACCAATGACCATTCTTCTTCCAGACCTTCTTCTTCTGCCAACTCCAAACCCAAAGGAGTGGCCAACACTATGGTCATTAGATCACCATCTTCGATGACAACTAATTACTCTCAACCTTCTACATCTCCAAGCATCACCAAACAATTCCAACAATGGTACATCCAGTGTTCATACACTCCACTTGGAGAATCATACGCTTCCGTTTTGGAAAAACTACTCAAGCAGGGGGTCCTCAATCTCCCTCCAATCCGACCACCTCAATTCGACCCTTCAAAATCCCTCCCTACATGGTATAGGGAGGCCGACTTCTGTCACTTTCATCGCGTCCACGGCCATGACATCGACAATTGCCAAACCTTCAAGAACATCATCCAAGACATGATCAACAAGGGGGATCTTATTTTAGTTAACCCTAATGCCCCGCCAAATTAAAACATCGACATCTTTAAACAACCATTTCCAAACCATCCACCTACTCAAAACAACATCCAAACCACGACTAATGACTCTCATGACCATAATATTCACACAATCAACACTATTTTGCCTCTTGTCCTTGACCAACCTCCTCCATCACAGGATGAAGAACTTTCTTCTCCTATTAGTCCTCCATCTACCTCTCTTATACTGGAGGACGCCTTGACTATGCCAACGCCATTAGCCTTACCTTCATCTGAAGACCCTACCTTGCCTACTCCTCAAGCACAAATAGAAGGCACCATCATCCCTGCCTCCTGCCCTCTTGAGGAGCCACACTCTCCTATTTCTTCTCCACCAAGATAAGACTCAGTCTCTCCACCCAATTTGACCGAAGAAGACCTAGTCACGGTTTCCTCTTGCCTTTTGCCTGAGATTGCTACATCTCACTCACCTACGTCCACATCTAAACCCAAGCCCGCATCTAACCTCACCTCTAGCAATAATGGCCCTCAAACCATATCAAAGAAGGCCACTAGACCACACCGGAGGACTCCTCTCCCACCTTCTTCATTACCTTCAATCTTGGGCCCGCATCCATACACTTTAATAGGAGTTCTTCCTACTCCAATACTTCACAGAGGCAAGTTGCCTCCATTACTCCCTCAACCTGTCAAACATATATCTTCTCCAAACCATCGACCTATACCTCTTACTCATCCCAAACCAAAGTCATCAATCCCCACTGCGACGAAACATCCAGACCCGTTAGTTGGTTCTTATGCTTTGCTGTTACAGCAATTGTTGCAGTCCTCTCGTATCTATCTCCTGCCTCTTAAACCATATCAATCTCTCAGACCAAAACCACCCTGGTTCAACGACACTTGCATTTGTGCGTATCATCGCACGCCTGGGCATGACACTGAGCATTGTTGTGCCCTCAAGGTTGTCATTCACTAATGTCTAGGAAATGACACCCTTCTTCTCGACCACGTTATTAGCAAACCTTCAACACCACCCCACTCATCAACTCTCGGATCAAGGCCGTCTTGGTTCGATAACTCTAAATTCTGTCATTATCATCACACTCTAAGACATGACATTGAGCGTTGTTGCGCTCTTAAAGCTGTCATTCGTCATCAACGGAGAAAGGATTCCCTTCTCATCAAGGACCCTCTTGACCACCTCTTCGACAAATTATCAACACCGACCCATACCTCTCAAACCTCATCACCTAAATCGGGATCTCCATGCCAGACTATGATCCCTTTGCCGCCTTTGACCCCATTATTCGACATCAACACAATCCATTTAGCCACCAAGCCTCAACCGACCTTGACCAATTTATTCAACATTCTCCCTAAGCGACTGGGGGAGTCCAAACTTATCTTGACCTCGACCAAACATTCAACCAAGCCTTCGACTATGGCATCGACCATGACCTCGACTAAACCTTGACCACACATAGTCCAATCATCAACCAACCTTTTTAATCATGACCTTGACTAGCATCAACCAAACTTCAATTATCAAACACCACCCAACCAAGCACCTATCACTTCTTCAAACCGTCATTAATCATTGTGACCAATTTGGAACGAAGCAAATGGGGCAAGTTTGCTCCCAATTGACTTAGACCTTAACACCATCATGGGTCAAGATTTGGTCAGAACCTGAGCCCCTTTTATGTCTTGCCTCTTTGACCAATCTACTGTTAGTCAAGTAATTATTCATTTGACATTTAACTTGAGCTCGTCCCTTGAGCACTCCCTGTCACCGTCATTCCTCTTCCTTCAACCCTCAAATCCTAACCCTTTTGGCAAGCATGAACGCTTCATCCTAATAAAAGGGAAACCCTCTAAACCTCTATAGTCAAGTCCATGACCAAAAGTCCAGTCAACAAATCAATCAAATATATATCAAAATGGGATGCATATTCCAAGGTCATAAACTATAAATGTAGACTGATCCCTCGAAGGACAGCTGCACCATCATTTCTATATTTACTAGACTGCTCCCTTGAAGGATAGCTAGGCCAAAGTCATATCACAAACATCAAAAAGCAGAATATAGACCACTCCCTCGAAGGATGGCTATGCATAAATTTTGCTACATATGCAACATTATCTTCGAAGCTTCCCGCATCGATCAGCTTCACGACATGACCACAAAGCCAGACAATATCCCATCGCAGGCTTCCCGCATTGATCAGTCTGCCCAAAAAAAAAAAAAAAATAAATAAAAAAAATCATTCACGGACAATACTTTAGAGTCATGGAATTGTCTATAGTCGTTCTCGGGGTCACCTATAAAAGGGGCAAAGTTGTTCCTACCAAAAAGGGTTCCCCTTCCATCTCACATCAATCCTATCACCCCTGCATACTCAAGGGATTTCAAGCTCACTTAACGTCAAGTGATTCGATTACTTCTCTAACACAACCACTGGTCAATGGTGCAATGCATGAGCGGGTCTTTTATTTCTAAACAACCCCTTACCTATGCTGTCATTCTGGTCCTTGTCAATGAAAGAGCAATTCGCCTTTCGCTTTTGACACATTTTGGTCACGCATCCAACCAAATCATTATCTATCCAACCAAACCCAAACTTAAACTAAACCAATCAAACATTTTCAGACTATGACATGACTTAGACCATTCACATAGTTTCTATGGACACCAATACACATGGAAACTATCAACCAGACACAATTTATGTTAAGCATAAACCAATACTTGCTGAAGCATAAATAGACCTCAATTCATTTTTAGCATACATCCATCACGACTGTGGATAATTGCTAGGGATGAAAGACCCCTCGACCAATGTTGCAGAATACACCATTACGTAATATGGAAAAAGCTGCAACATCATCTTCTTCTTCTTCATCATTTCAATCTTGACCAAAACCAACCTATTCGACCTCTTTGACCCTCCGTTCGAACTACATTGGTCTGAGGCCCTTCACACAAGGGCTATGTAGGCAGCACTCAGTCTTCTGAGGTTAGCTCGGCCATTCCTTTGTCCACCCATTTGCTCATTCATCTCTCTCAAAACGTCAACCTTTCATCTTTCATCATGCCCCAATCAACCAGCCCTGCCAGTGTCGAAGTCATTTCTGACTCCTCATGGGGCCCAGCGACCAACGACCATGGAGATCACGCATATCTCCTTAGACCCTGACCCCTTTCGAGACAACTCTGTCTTGGTTTTGTTTGCATGCATGCTACCTCACGAATAGATAGCAAAATTGTTCATAGACCATATTTTTGGACCCTGAAAAGTATAGGATTGCAAGCTGGTTGATCCGCACTACTTGTGACTTTTTTCGTGTTTTCGGGAGCACTTCCTGAGCTCGGGATACCTGGAACACGACGACCATTTAGAGCTTCAGCTTAGATTGAATAACCCAATCAGCAGACGACTAAATGCTGGGGCCCAGTTATTTCAATTTTAGCACTCCTTGACCCTTGACCTACGACACTTTGACCTACCTGTCTCGTGAAGTGGTATGCGCGCAATCACGACTTTTGCAGCGTTCACCCTCACTCTTCTTCTCATCCACCTTTTGTCAAATCGGCACCTGACATCAGGTTCCCTTCCCTCAACTCTCGCTTTGAGGGGGAATACCTCATCCATACCTTGGGGCAATCCACATCATCCCACACTTGGGGCAACCAACTCATATTTTTGTCTTGCAGTTCATCTATAACAACCAACAAGACAAAAAGGGGCAAATGTAGACACCAAAATCGTGTCTACCCCTTGGTCCTTTCTCCCTCCTCTTCCCCCTTTGGTCCATTCCTAACCCATTCATAAACCATGCAATTACTAATTTAAAATAATAAACTTATTTTGAATTAACCCCCCCTCCTTGGACACATCACCCATGACACCTCGCCTAGGACACCTCACCTTGGACCATTTCCCATCCTATGACTCACCCAAGACCTATTCTTACTTCTCTCTAACCGCCTAACCAACTCTCGTGCGTATTTATCCTTACCTTCGACCAAATCTCCAACCAACTATGCACTTGGCGGATGTAGAACGGGCTTGCTGGGCCTTTTATGCATTCTGCACCCGCCGATGTCGGTCAACTATTGGCCGACGCCGACGGGATCGCGAACGTCAATTTACTTAAACCAATGTCTAACCTCTTTCTTTGGCTAATCACAATTTTTGGGTAATCACAATTTCTCGCCGAATCACAAAAATCACAAAATCACGCATCTAATCATGAATCCTTCAATCTTCAGTCTTCGACCATCCGCCAATCTACTAATCTCTCAACCAAGCCTCTCACTCTCTCCCTAAGGTGCAGCAACAAGTATTCTGCATCAGGCTTCTGCAACATCAAGCACAACAGGGACTCAGCATCAGGGTTCTACGTCAATAACAGGTACGACATCAACAACACTCTTCTGGTAGGCACAGGTATGTATAGTGTCTATGTTTTCATTATCTTTGGAATTATAGCTTTCAGGTAATATCTCCCCCCTTCAACACTTCTATGACCCTAAACCAGACCAGAGCTGAATCTTTACTTCCCCATCTCTCTGTTGCCTCTGTCCTCGGACCATACACTCTGCCCATTTAACCAGACTATCAGACCCAGAGCCCAGACCATTCAACCAAGCCCAAAACTTTGTCTTAGACCACTCAAACAGACCCAGAGCCTTCCTTGGCCTTGTCCACAGACCAAACCTCCACAGACCCATCCATAGACCAAGAAACTCGACCAGACCCGTCTACAGACTACTGCCCTGACCGACGCCGGTCATTACCCCAACCGACGTCGACAGACTAACCGACGTCGGTAGACCCCAACAACTGACACCGGTAGGACCACCGATGCCAGTGACTGTAACCAGTCCGACAACATCATTCAGGTAAGCTTTTGCTTCCGTTTCTTTTTAGTTTATTATCATTTCAGTCTTTTTAACATTCTATCTTTTATCAGACTTTATCTTTATGAAAACAGTGGGTTGACCTCCCTTAAGGAAGTTTTCATACTTCTGGGATCAAGCTTTCGCTTGGCAACCCACCATCTCCTTATCTAACACCTCCTTTGTCCAAGTCTCTTTTCTTTACAGGTGTCATTCCTCCACAGCCAAAGAGGAGTACTCACATGTCTGGATTACGGTGCGCAGACTACATCCAGGTACACATCAAGCCTTGACCATTCCTTCTTAAGCTTCTTAATTCTTCTTTTGAATATAGAAAGCGAAATTTGAATAGAAACAACTATCTCCTAGTAATTGTCATCTCCACCTCATACCCTAGCCTATGCTCCAATTTGAGCACCTCCCACTTCACCTGCACACAAAGTATGATACTATATTACATTTATACTTTGAAATCAAACTAAAATCACAAATTTATACACATTTCAAATGTAATCACTACTTACCTACCATCATTTGGATTGGCTCTAGATCCTCATACTCCAAAACATCCCCTACATCAATAGGGTACAATAGAGCCCACTAATGCCTAGCCTACCATGCAATATATGCATTTGTACATCCAATGTCATCCACATATAGAATATCTATGATTGCATCCCTCATATCCAAAGGTAATGGTGTGAGCTCAGCCTCAGTAGGCCTCACATGAGCTCCCACCCTCATAGATGCTCATGTACTCCTCACCCACACCTATGCTACTGGGGGCACATCTTGTGGTACCCCAAACTATCTAGTAACATAATCATACTAAAATCACTCGTATAATCCACCCTAAAAATCATGTATCTAACAATTGACCCTCATGTATCGCAACTATACTCCATCTTCCACCCCACCTAGGAAATCCTTTACAAGGCCTCTATATGATGTTGTCAACCACCAATATATCTAAAACTTGCCTATAATGGTCCACCCCATGGGATTAGATATCCACTATGCGCATCCACTACTCCCTGAATGGATGTGGAGGTGCCCACTCTACCCTCAGTAATCCAATCGGCCACATAACTGCTATGTGCTCATAGGTTCAATAATGTAATAAGGTCATCATGCTCACCTTGCCACTGAATGAATCTTATGTAAACCTATAGAGGTCCTTATATATGTGGGCTAGCATAGTCCTCTCCCATGAGAATATAGTGCCATATACCTCCACACTATGTACAATCCTATGCATCAAAATTTCCATAAATACTCTACTCCTATCCATAATAACAAAAGATGCCAAAAAATAGCCAAACACTTCTACAAGTGTGGAACATTAGATTGCAAAATGACTGACAATAGCACATCGTTATCACTACCTCTCTAATGTGTACTCAAAGGCACACCAACAAAGTATAAAGATACATGATCAATCACATCAACACCCATGCCATCATGTACCATCACTCATCACCCACTAACTAGTAAATGTAGTATATGATACACATCCTCGAAAGTCATAGTCATCTCCCCTATAAGAAGATAGAAAGTACATGTATCTATATTTCACCTCTCACATAAGTTAGTCATCAAATATTAGTCCCACTACATTGTACCTCAGTCACACACATAACCCAACCCCAACCTATCTGTAACTACTCTCTCATTAGTAGATAGTAGTAGCATCCTCAATGTCTCTATCACCTGACCCTTGCAGAACTCTCTCATCTACACCTTGCCCTACATCGCTAGAAGTAACACATCTACCAATCAACAATACCAAGTCTAAAGCTAAGCCAACACAATAAGTAAACAATAAAAAACCATCATAGAATTTTTTTGCCTTTTGGACAACAGTGCTATAGTAAGGATAATAGTGTTGGATAGGATCACCCCAAAAGGATATGAACACTGAAGCCCTAGATAGGGGCACTGGACTACAAGATAGGAGCATTAAAAATATAAAAAACTTCCTAAACTAATTTTAAGCCCTCAAAAACACCAAAATAAGCATAACATCAGATAAAAATGAAAATTTTGAGCTTCTTACTAGGGTCACATCACCACCAACTTGAACCTGGGCCACTGGCTGCTCGAATCAGGTCACGATAGGTGCTCATCTCCTCAACATTTTTCTCAATCCAGAGCTCAAAATCTCAACCTAGTCAATGCACAAATGAATCAAGAATCAGTCCATTTCCTATATTAACCAACTTTTTAATTCAAAATGAAATACCATTTTGAACATAACTCAAACCTGTAACTCCATTTTTCAAACCATTTCCTTCTACAGAATCATGATAATGATACCTTCGACATCACTCAAGCTTCACTCTCTTACTAATCTGCCTACTATGGCACATACATTCCTATATTTCTCTTATACCCAGACACACACCTTGGTCATCACCAATCAAAATGTGTTCCACTCTTAATAACACAATCTAATCAATCAAACAACCTTTCAATCTATTCACAACATACCAACCTTGTTTCTATTACTAAGCCACTAGTCATCACTTTTGGCTTGACCTCCTCTATCATATATTTTTTCCCTCTCCCGAAAAGGGGGCATCATTCATACTAATCCTATTTCTACACTTACCCAATATACCCATCCACTCTTATAAGTGGATACACCATGGTTCTTACACATCCAACATTCAAATTATTAGATTCAACTTAGATTGGTTGAGATATATAGTGAATCAGATTATATGGGTCACACAACATTACTCAGGACATTTAGAGGGATATACCTTTAGTTTATAGATATATAGACTATTTAGATACATTGGTTTAGATTATATGGATTCATAGTGATTTTGATACAGATACATAAACTATTCATATTATATGGATTTATATTGATTTTGATATAGATATACAAACTATTCAGATACAATGGTTCAAATTATATGGATTTATAGTGATTTCAATACAGATACAGACTCAGATACTAGATTTTGGGGCATGTACATGCTACACATCTCACACATACAACTTCATACAACATGACACGGTTACAAAATTAGATAGTAGACTATAGGCATAGTGTAAATCATAGTGTTTTGGTCTCAAATTTTGCACATGAGGCATGCCAAGATATGTCATATCACATGTGGTTATATAGAATACCAAATTATGCAGATGCATCACTCACACATTGAATTTAGGGGCATGACATAGATGTTCATGTTATTCATCACTCAGGATTATACAGATGGAATGGTAAGACATACCATTCTCTTCTTGCACATTGACTAGATTTTTAGATTATACCTAACTGTACCCAAGTTGTCACTAGGTTGGAATATATGACCATCTGTAGTGGTTGGTCCATTATATTACTCAGATCTAGACTACACAAGTTTATGTGGGATAGAGGATAGACATTGGTTTTGGGCCTCTGAGTACTTCTTAATTCCATTTTAGATATTTAGAGTGGGGGAATGATAGATTTTACTCTTCACAACATAAAATTTTTATACATACATCCATATTACATGAGTTTATGTGGGATTGAGGATAGACATTAATTTTGGGCCTCTGAGTATTCCTCATCTTCAGTTAGATTTAGCATAGGGGAAAGCATAGCCCTCCTTCTCCATGATACATGGATTCCACATTTAGATTTAGTACAAGGGGCATCCACTTCATGTATTCTTTCTCTCTCTAGGTACTATTCATCTCTCCATCCACTTCCTTGGCCAAGAAGTGAGTTGGACCCTTGCAACACATTCACCTCCATGCAGGTAGGTTCAAGTACACATTTTTTTTTCTTTTACTCTAGTATTTCATTTAATTGCATCACTAGAATAAAAAGGGGGCAAATTTATACACCCTAGATTGGTCCAGAAACCACACATATCATGTCTTTTCATAGTCCTCTTCATAAGAGACTCTGACTGGAGAATACAAGCCTTGTTAGCACTAGGCATGTCTTTTATTTTACTTATCATGGTCTTTTTTTCTCACTTTTGTCACCTTTTTGTTATCTCAATCAACTAATCTATACCCCTAGACTTGGCCTGTGTCAGTCCTAGCCTTTTTTTTGAGTCCTAGACAACATAATTCTGGTGGACTATAGTTTCTAGTGCTCTTATCCTCCCTAACACTATTATTTAATGATCATTTTTCTTGCTTAATGGGTCTATAACCCTTCTTATCCCTTCCTATAAGTTTTATTTATCTTTTTGATGTTGACTAGCATGAATAAAACTCTCAAATTCAAAATAAAGAGTCTCCTATATAAAGGACTTCACAAGGCATTTTATATCTAGCACTTACTACTTTGGCACATAAAATAATTAAAATCAGTCAATGGTATAGCTCAAAATTTTGCGTCACACATAGATTTTCATGCTTTATCAAGGAAGGGCCACGATAAAAGTTCATTATTACATCTACTGTGCACATTGATTATGCATGTTCCATAAGGGTGAACTACATTTAATCTGAGACCCTAGCTTGAGGGTTCATGTAGGCAATGATTAGGACAACATGGGTTCTAGATCACGCAATCATACTTCCCCTAACCTAATTTTTCCCTTTTGTCTTTTGATATGTTTGCTATTTCATGTGTGTAGGTAGGCATAGGGTTTAAGAAAAAATATGTCATACAATAGTATAGGAAGGCGATCACGAAGAAACAAGGACACCTACATGACCCTAAAATTAGATCATACAGAAATCTAGAATAAAAAATTAAAATAGACAAGAATGCCAAAATTGAACAATAGTGATGGATGCTCCTATTCAAATAATAATGATGGGTGATCCTATCCAGACAATAGTGATAGGCACTCCCATCCAAACTTGATGCTCCCATCCAGAGCAAATTTGAGTTACAAATCTATAAATGAATCCTCATTCCTGATTGTTCCTAACTGTTCTGAAACTTGTACATGACTATTTTGACTAGATAAGTCATTTATTTTCCCCATGTAATTAATTTATTCAAATTCATATAAATCTATATCTTATTACACCTGATTGTATTTTACCCCTTAATCTATCCCCTTTATTATTTAAAAATTAACCTTAGTTTCCCAAACACAATAAAACACAAATCATTACTTTAAAAAAATCAATAAAAAAATAACAAAAGTAAAATCAGTATTTTATTTCAAATATCACATCATGAAAAAATGATAACACATATACAAATAATCTAGAGTATTCTAATGTTAATCAGGCACATACATCTTCATCTAATTATATTATGCCTCAAAATCAACATACATCTACAACCAATGATTCAAAAAGCATGAAAAAGACTAATAAAAATTCAAGTGAGATTTTAAGATAAAGGCTTCAAAATAAGTTTATTACATTACCTTCTATACCTCCTCTAAGAATATCAAAATACTATTGTACATATCATAGAATGCATGGGCATCATACAAATAGTTGTTCGGATTTGAAGAACAAAATACAAAAGATAATTGATAGTGTTGTGTTGGACCCCAAATTTTGGCTAAGTGCTTTGATATTTTGGCATGGAAACGACATGGCATGGAAGGAGCATAGCACAAAAAGTCTATGTCATAGAATTCAAATGGTATAGAAGCAGCATGGTGTGGAACTTGTACGGTGTGAAAGCACAAGGACACGAAAGCACCAGTATAAGAAGACCTAATCAAAGAGGAGAATTAACCATGAGTAACTCAAGAGCATAGGAATTAAAACAATAATGAAAGACTTGGGGAGCAGATGAGAAGTGGGAGCGGTTAAGGAGTGATTCTTAAGGGTTACCTAAACCTTATCCATTAGGAGTTTTACACTAGCTTGTAAGGAGGTAGACACATGGCAGTAAGGATCTAACATAGATCAAGTGTATAGGGGGCACAAAATCCTAGATCCTTAGGAGAAGTTAGTTCATAGGCCACCATGACTCAATTTTTAGGGAGTTCATTGGCCAATTGATCCTATAATTAAATGTTGAAAATACTTGGTTAGGGATAAATAAGTATAAATATGCCTATTGTAAAGTAGTGTGTGATGAATTTTTGGATAACTTTTACTGAAGCATAATATATGAACTATAGATATTATAATCATTCAAATGTTAATTTTCTAGTTAATTTAGTAGTTGTTTATCTATGGGAGGTTCAAGTTGAGCACTTTTTATGGGTTCTTAATATGAAATCTATGCTTATTTTTTATTTTTGTAAGTAACAAATATGAACTGCAATGGCATTAATCTAAATAATTATGATGTTTGAGCTTAGTAATATAAGGATCAAAGTAGTTTATATTTTCTTCTATGTAACATCTAATTAAATATATGATTAACTTAAAGAATATAACTAGTTAATCTTACCATGTAACATAACCTGTGGGAACTGATCTCTAGCTGCATGCTTCGAGTGAATGTGTAAGACCACAGTCTTACATGAAAGGGCCAGTGTGCTAGCTCATTGGGCTATACTTCAATTCCCCAAGCACTATTAAGAATAAAAACCCAACATGGTAATACTATAATAGATACATCAATCAAGCAACCCACTCACACTATGAATGCATCTCCTAAAGAACTAGTGTAAGTAGAATAAAAGGCAAATTCATAACAAACAAGCTTACACAAGTTACATCAAGATAAATTAAAAAAACATCAATTACTAAAAGAGTAGTTACAAGAACAAATTTAAGGTAAAAAATAAAGCATGTTTGTTAAAAGGTTATTCATCAGTGAATTTCCAAAGTAACTTTTTTACTAAAAAGTCTAATGATATAAATATGGTTGGTAAGGATTAAAACATCATATTTATTTCATGTATAAAAGAACAAGATAATTCTAACACTAAAAAAATCTATGGTTACATATTCAAATCAATAAGATAAAGAACAAATTACTTCTCTTCCCAATTTTCAAATAGTGATACATGATTCTTCTCTAGTTTAGAATGAGATGAAAAATGTTAATAATGATGAACATACTCAAGATAACCAAAACTTCAAGATGATAACTCCAAAATATGGTATAGTTGATTTTTCATAGACAAATACAAAATATAATTTTTGTCACCAAATATTTCACCCTAGAGGAGGATGTTCAAGCCTCCTCTAGAATTGGGCAACATAGGAATACTTCTAGGTATGTGGGTTTACCTATAGGTAGAAGTAGACCTCTAGGTTTAAGGGTTAGCTCCATGAATATACCTTGAAATGATTATCACCTACTTAAATAGGTGTTTTTAGGAAAAGAGATAGAATTTTGCATGAAATTTAAATAATATAAGTGGGTGATACACTATAAGTACTTACACAAGACCATCATACTTCTATCATAATGAAAAAAGACCTACAAATCAGCTTTAAATTGTTAAGAGGTTCTAACATAAGTATTTCAACATAGAGGTGGTATGCATGGGACAACATAAGGTAAGTGAACCAGAGGGAAAATTGCATGTGTGAAGAACAATTTTACACTTGAAAGGAGCCTAACACACTAGATACATTCTATATGACCTGTTAGAATATGAACAACTTGCATCAAGCATGAAAGGATTGAGAGAAAGTAAGGATAGATGAATATCTCTTAACCATTCACTATACATCTCGTTGAAAACTTAGATAAATGTTCAAAAACTCAAAACTAGACTTGAATTTATTGTTCAAAGGTAAAATACAATGTCAATCTAGTAGGGATTTTCCATACATGGTGTGGTATTAGTCTACAAGAGCTAAAATGGCTAGTACTTATCGAATTAGAGAGAGAGGAGAAGAGAATGAAGTACATGATTCACTAGAACATGTGTTAAGATAAGAGTATGAGTTCCATCTACATGAGAGTTAAGTATGAAATAGACCATGCAAGGTCTTATAGGAAAAATGTCCCTTAAATGCATGAAACTTCTAAAATTTGGCATAGGATTCTTCATTTACATGCCTAGAAACTGTCTTAATCATTTGGCCTATTTGGAATGTTCCAAAATAGACTAAGGACAAATGAGATGATTTCAATAAGAGGGATGGGTTATAAAAAATCTCTAACATACATTGGAGTTGTCCCTAATCATCAATATTCTTCTAGCCAAGAGATATCACTACCTGCAGTCTTAATCACTCTTCTTCCACTCACCCTTCACACTTGACACTAGGATGGTCTTCAATTTTCCAATATGATCCATATAGAGAAGTGTATGACACATATCAAGACCTCTCATGCTCTTAAGTTATTTAGGTAGACCTTAAAAGGCCTCTTACTTAGAGTTTTCACCTTTTCACTTGCTTGTTCACTATGTCAATTTGGATTAGCTGAGATGAAGGCACTTGTGAGATTTTATGATGCATTAAATATACATGAGGGGTTATTTTAGTTCCTAACCTATTTCCTAAAGTGACTTGCATCTCTTTAAACCCTTATATACCTACACAACACATAAAACTATCAATAAAATCCCTTTCCCACCCTATTCGTACAGGTAGGGTGAAATCTAAATGGATGGGAAGGATCCCTAGAGAGTATTTTGTAAGATCAGATCACTCTCATCCTCCTTCTATCCCATTTGGATGTATCTCCTTCTTCATCTTCCCAATCGGGTATTTAGTAAGGGTTTTGGAGGGTTTAGAGTAATTTCACCCTCTAAGGATTGTTCATACAAGTTTGACATGCATTTTGTGAAAAAACTCCACAAATTCCTTATTTAAGACCTCCTTCAACATCTCCAAACCTCTCAGGTTCCCATGCAAATCATCCATGTTGTGGTGAGCTTTTAAAATTGTTTACTCGAGCTCTTCCCTTCATTCTACACAAGCCTGAGTTGGTCTGAGCCAAGGAATGGCTTCTCCATGGTTTCCTCTACATGATAAAATATCTATCCCACCTTATATCTCCCTATGAAGGTGTCCTAACTCATTTCAATGATCCTCCAATAGTATAAGTGATATTGGGAACAACTTAGCCATTAAGCCCAACCAAGACCTAGTAGGTTTAGCCTGCATAAAACTAATCACCACCTCTTCTGAGCATCTTGTTACAACTGTAGGGTATCTTATAGATTTGTAAATGTTTACTACCACTATATACATGATCATTCATCATATTTAAGACCCTTAACACATCTTGTTATCATATGTTCACCCAATCTATAATTTTCTTATTTCCTAGATTACCCTCTATCTGAGATATAACAAGTGGTATCTCCTTTGTATTCTCAATAAAATTGAGGATATGGGGAGCTTAATCTAGTCATTAAGGTAATTTTTACCCATTTTTATGGTTAGATCACATTCATAGTGCCTTTAATCTTCATGAAACCCTAAACAAACTTCTTGACCTTATTGAATATGCATGGTTGCAAATATGGTCTGTAATGTGCTTGAAACCAATTCTATGATTTATGTCTTATCTTGAACATATCATGAGGATCCCATCATCATATTTAAGATATTTACAATGTTTTAAAACTCTCCACCATCTACACTAGCTCCTTTAATGCATACCCTACTCAACTCAGACTTGACTGTGTTTCACCTAAGAAAAAGGGACCTACTTGTAGGTGAAACTTTGTGTTTGGAATTATATATATGTTCTAAGACATCATTTTGGTCTTTTATCTCACTTCATATTGGTTTAAAATCAAACCAATGTACATTTAGGCTTACCAATGCCTAACTCATTTATTTCTACCTATTGTCACACTATAATCAAACTATAGGTGACTATTTTGTGACCAAATGGAACATGCAGGTGATGGTCTACACCTAATATTGAATGTGGACCCATTTTTGTTTTCCTTTGAAGATCATAGTGCCATTTGTGTTCATAAGGAGTCACTTATATGTAGATTATACCTCTACTAGGTGTCATAGCATGATAAGGTTATTTAGACTTCATCACTATAGAGAACATGAACATTCTATAGTGAAAAGATGCTTAGAATGAGAGGCATATATCATAATACTTATTTGAGAAAATAACATTTTGTCATCTCAAGTCATTGCCTTTACACTTAGACTACATAATGGAGGCATTGAACTAGTTAACACCTCAAAGTGTCCCATTATGAAAAAGATCAATAGAAGGGCCAGGTCTCTGTTCAGAAGGATTAAGGTAACTTATCCCTAAACTTTCTTTCATGTGGCCTAAAGGCATGCATTCCAAATTTTTCTCCATAATATGGATTTAATATGATTACCAAGATAATATCCATGTGTTCAAACCTAAAGGAGTGATCAATAACCCTAAACACTTGTTCCTCAGTCTTATTAGACCTCTATGGAGACCTGTAAGTATTCATAGAGTGACATTCAAGTTTGTGAGAATGTAATTTACTATTGTGTGTCTAATAAACTACTCTCATGGTCCATCCTAGAGCTCCCATTAGTCTAGGTTAAACTTATCCACTTAGTGAGACCTCAAAATAGTCCAAAATAATTTTATCTCAACATGTTCAACTCTTTGTGAGGCATCTGAAGGTGAATGTACAGTCTACAGGGCAGTGAGAAGGAACTATGGATATATACATAATGAATGAGGTTCTAACCAATATTATACCTTTTCAAGGTCTTGAAATGGATCCTCTCCACATTTAATTACTTCAAACCAATTAGATATTTCCTTCCAACATGTACTCTACTATAAGGCAACTATAGGTGCATACTAATGTTGCAGACCTGAGTACGTTGTAGAACTAGTTGTCATATGCAAACCTATGTTCTTAGAGTGGTTTAGTTTTATTGATATTGTGAAAGAGTGTGTTCATTACCTTAAAAACCTTCATTAATCCCTTAATAAAATGTTTAGGACCTTACACAACTCACTCAGTTGACTGTGTAAGATAGTCATGGAGCAAGTTGATTGTATTTTATATTTTTTGATTGTAACTCCATGTGAGGAACTTTGGAACTAATATTTTAAGGTAGGAAGTAAAAAAATACATGGTTAACATGAATTAAATCATATCACTTTCATATGAAACCATAAAAAAGAAATGGAGTCTTTTGTAGATGGTGAAAACCTGTGTGTCACTCTATATGAGACCAACCTACAACTTGAACTATTTAACTCATGAAATCAACTCTAAACATGAAAAACAAGATGAAAAACATGAAAATAGGAATTTCATATCTTGTAGAAGTAATTTCAACAATTGGATTATATGAACCTACTCATAAAAGAGGAAAACCTGTAGGGTGTGGGAAACAACATGTAGAATGAGAAAATTAACTTATAAAGGATGGTTCATAAGGAAAAAGCATCCAATCCTAGAAATATAACTATGAAAATTAATTTTATTGAGTGTACTATAACCTCACAAAGGCATTTGACTTGGAACCTCTTCTAATTGTTGTACCAAGAAGAAACCTGTTAACCAATTTTGCATGTGTAGGAGTGTGATGAAGGAGCATAATGATTTTTGAACATTTTAAAGAATTTAAAATCAAATAAAAATGTCAATATGAGTCCATATAATTTGAATATCCACTATATGATATTTTCACACATGTCACCTTCCTTTAGAGGTCATACAACTTCCAAAACTGTCCAAATAATCACTTTCTTCTTGTGTCAACAAAGTACCTACAATTTTCAGTTAGAGACTGACATTCCTAACATATAAATAACACATTCATTCTGAGAAATACTTTGGAACACTTGTCTTTCTTGGAAAATTATAGCTCTTTCATAAATGGCCCAAATATGACCATTAGGTGACATAGAATGACTTAGGACTAAAAGTGACCATGATCAAGGCTAAATGACATAAAATAATGTCATGACAAACCCTATAAAATTATAATATATAAATAAAATAGTTTTATATTATAGGAGGTTTACCTATTTTGACTTGTGGTCAAAATAGTCAATAATAATTATAGTGACATATCACAATTTCAGGAATAACCTATGAAATTGGTTATCTATAATGATGATGATTACATTGATGATTTACTCTAACTATATAAAATATTGGTATGATACTCTAGATGATACAATACCTCCATAAAGGCATCCACGTGATAAGATATTTATATTTTAATAACATCATTTGATTGTATAACTCCTTGAGTATTGCATCATATTCTTTCATTGCTTGCATGTGTGATCAAATAATAAATTCTTCTAAGCCCTTGGATCTTATTAACTTGTTGGAATCATGGCTCTTATCTTTCAATTTCTAGATCTGAATATTTCAAAACAATGATTGATTTTACATATTCTACCGGTTATCTCTATGTTTTCACAGTCTGCACTAAAAAATTTACATTTTTTGTCAAGGACATAACCAAGTGCCATTACTCTCCTAGAAATTATAGTTTCAGCACATAGAGCTTTAATGCTTCCAATTTAAGATATTTTACTCAATTTTATTTTGAAAATCATTGTTTTCAATGAAAAAACTCTTTTTCTATGTTTTATTATTCATATATGCAATATAATTCAACAAGTCTACATTTGATGAAACAAGGATGTACAATTAATCCTTTACATATATTTTTTAGTCTCCTACAGATTTCTTAAAATTAAAATTGATATATAGTGGGGTCACTTTAATCACACATGGTTTTACAATATTTTATATTTCATATCTAACATTAACACATGTTACAAACTGTTCAAATATTTATAACTTCTACTTTTAATACCTTACTTTATACTAGTTTCTAGTGTCATTGGTTTTAATATTTAAAAAATTCAAAAAAGTCATATATTTTTAAAATATATAAACATTAAAAATATTTTCAAAAATCCAAAATCAAGAGAGGAGCATAATTAAAAATTTAGTTTACATCTTTGCAATATGTTATTTATATCATGATTAGTAGATAGGATATTTTGTTTTCTATCACACATGCATTTTACTAATATGCATGTGTGTTGTGTAAGACATACAAACTTTATAAGGATCAAGGTGTTGGACTTACCTCTACCTAGTATCCTTATTAAACTAGGGGAATCTTATTCATAAGAGACAACATATACAAGTGTTATCATTCCGTGAATCCTATGCAATTGAGCTTTATACTATCTACCACTGTCATGCTAACATCTCTATTTTACATTGTGTACATGAATACACTATTTGCTAGGATATGTTAACATTAAATATGCATAGTTTAGACTATATTTAAAGTTTTATGTTCCATAGATGTTATTACCTATACATAGTATTACATCTTATTTATATATTACATGATCCTTTGGCCATTGTGTGCAAAACTTATTTGAACATCTTTATTAAACCTTGTTGTGTATGTGTGACATTTGAACATGTCCATTTTATTTTGATCCTTGGACTTATGTTGTGTGTGACATTTGAACATATGCCTTATTTATGATATTATCCATGTCCATTATATGTGCTATCTTTCATTTTTTGACATTTTAACATGTCCCTTGTGTTAGGCCTTTAGCCTTATTGTTTAGTATTACTATCATTGTGTTTGTGTGCTTGTTGAGCTTGTTAAGTTTGATGAGTGTCATGTGTAGATTATTAAATCAATATTTATATATTAAAATAGTCATGTACACTTGAAAAATATCATTCAAGGCTATACCCTTCAATTTTTTACCTTCCTTATAGCTAAAAGGCTCATGTTTGCCATATCTCTGGGCCTAAAATACTTATATTGTACTTCAACCTTGTTATTCTGATTACCCAAATTATTAGTAGCCTAAAGTACACTTAAAATTTGATATATATCCTTATGTTTAACCCTAAATTGAGATAGATCAATATAGTATAGGGTTAATAATATATAAATGAATAAACACAAGGGTGATAAACAGATCTATAACATGCTAATTAATTTGCAAACTCAAATAAACAATGTTTTGAATTTATAATATGGAGACATGCTAAAAATGTTAAAAATAGGAAGTACATCTATTGATTGATATTACACTAAATTAGAAACAAGATTACTTAGTTGATTTACTCTGTGCATGTAGATCTGATAAGAAATAGGCTAGAAGCAGATTGGATCTGGATTCTGGATTTATCATCATATTCTATAAATTTGCACTTTGTGGCCTCAAACACTTATGTCATATTTAGATGGTTGTGTTGATGCTACTATCTAAGTCAGATATATGTGTCTAGTAAAAAATATTGACTAGATCTAAGTGTGACCACCTAGAGTATTTTGGGTTTTTTTATCACCTTTGCTCTATGTATTTAGATCTAGTGCACAGAATGTCACTCTTTGTCAAATGATTAAACCCTAGATTTTTCACCCTTAGAGTGACTATGGGAAAATGGGTTAGTGGGTGCATGGTGTCAAGATAACCCAAAGACCCCTTTATCAATAGGCACTACATACATAGATGATACTCTGAAGTGGGCCTCATACTTATGTAGTTCTCCCCTATGTGTTGGCTTGTATGTGCATAAGGATACAATGTGTGATAAGTAAGTACATAGAGTGACTAACTCGTAACTTGGAAAATATGGCTCATGGAGTGGTCATTCAGTACTTCATACTTGTATATGGGTTGTACCTATGACTAATATTGAAATCGGAAAGAATAAGGAAAATTTACTCACTTGAATGATTGATTTAATGTTTTTGGTAATGTGCCTTATGATTTTCTCAGTCTGTGATAGGTGAATAATGATTGAGGGTTAATCTTGTATATATACCAATCCCTTTTAGAGCTATCTTAGGTTAAATCACTTAGGCCAACCATAATGTTTGTGTGCTTGTTGAGCTTGTGAAGTTTGATGAGTGCCATGTGTAGATTATTAAATCAAGATTTATATATTAAAATAGTCATGTACACTTGAAAAATATCATTCAAGGCTATACCCTTCAATTTTTTACCTTCTTTATAGCTAAAAGGCTCATGTTTGCCATATCTCTGGGCCTAAAATACTTATATTGTACTTCAACCTTGTTATTCTGATTACCCAAATTATTAGTAGCCTAAAGTACACTTAATATTTGATATATATCCTTATGTTTAACCCTAAATTGAGATAGATCAATATAGTATAGGGTTAATAATATATAAATGAATAAACACAAGGGTGATAAACAGATCTATAACATGCTAATTAATTTGCAAACTCAAATAAACAATGTTTTGAATTTATAATATGGAGACATGCTAAAAATGTTAAAAATAGGAAGTACATCTATTGATTGATATTACACTAAATCAGAAACAAGATTACTTAGTTGATTTACTATGTGCATGTAGATCTGATAAGAAATAGGCTGGAAGCAGATTGGATCTGGATTCTATATTTATCATCATATTCTATAAATTTACACTTTGTGGCCTCAAACACTTATGCCATACTTAGATGGTTGTGTTGATGCTACTATCTAAGTTAGATATATGTGTCTAGTAAAAAATATTGACTAGATCTAAGTGTGACCACCTAGAGTATTTTGGGTTTTCTATCACCTTTGCTCTATGTATTTAGATCTAGTGCATAGAATGTCACTCTTTGTCAAATGATTAAACCCTAGATTTTTCACCCTTAGAGTGACTATGGGAAAATGGGTTAGTGGGTACATGGTGTCAAGATAACCCAAGGACCCCTTTATCAATAGGCACTACATACATAGATGATACTCTGAAGTGGGCCTCATACTTATGTAGTTCTCCCCTATGTGTTGGCTTGTATGTGCATAAGGATACAATGTGTGATAAGTAAGTACATAGAGTGACTAACTCGTAACTTGGAAAATATGGCTCATGGAGTGGTCATTCAGTACTTCATACTTGTATATGGGTTGTACCTATGACTAATATTGAAATCGGAAAGAATAAGGAAAATTTGCTCACTTGAATGATTGATTTAATGTTTTTGGTAATGTGCCTTATGATTTTCTCAATCTGTGATAGGTGAAGAATGAATGAGGGTTAATCTTGTATATATACCAATCCCTTTTGGAAGTATCTCAGGTTAAATCACTTAGGCCAACCATAATGATATATTTCATTTATAGATTTTATGACTTTAGGGCACTGCTCACATAGTTTAACACATGAAAATAGTGTTGACATAGGTGTCCAATTGGGATGCAAGTGTCAAGGAAGTTGGAAAATAGGTACAGGTTTAAAACTTGTTGAGGATTATAATAAGCAAGTTAATAGCATTTTGAGCAGTACAAAAAGGCTTGGTCATCATAATAACATATGATAAGACTAAGAGATAAACAATAGGCACACGAGATAGTGTATGTGAGCCTTTTGATAATAAGGTCTTAAAATCGAAGGGAAATAATATGAGAATTACTTATCAAGTATAAAAGATTGAGTTGTTATATAATTCAGATTTAGCATCTACACCTTCACTATTAGTTACAAAGCTCCAAAAACCTTCTATTATTTCTAGATAGTTTCATTTAGACTTGGATATTAATGTTGACACTATGGTCCATTCTCCAATGTAAGTGCTTGTGCCTTTTAAACACTCAAATTTTAAAATCTTTTGATATATACATGTTGGCCTATTATGTTTCATGAAACCTTTTGTGAGGAAATTATTTAAAGAGGGTATAAATACAAGTTAAATCCAACTTAATATGCATTTAACATATACAAAAAAAACACATATCTAATAACATTTAATTAATTGCACAATTGAGTACCTATTGAATCTTTAAGTCACCTTGATCCCTTGTGAAAGTAGAACTCTCTGCACAAAATCAACCTACATAGTGCTTTTTGAGATAAGTTTAACATGACTAAATCATGTTATTTTCTCTCCAAAATTTGTGTGAGAGTAGCCAAATGTTGTAAAATACAATGGTGAAATTGGTCATAGAAAATAATTTTTCACTTGAAAGATACATAACCATGAAAACTACCCCGTACATAGATTTCTATGTGTTTTCAAGTGCCAAATCAATGTGCACAACACTTTTAAAACACCATTGTATAGGAGAAAATCAAGTCCAAGTGCCTTAAAATTTAACATCATGGTATAAAATTATGGGGAAAATATGGAGGTAACATTTTTTTAAAAAAATCACTCTCACAAGCGAAATGTGCAGCTATGAAAATTGGCTTCTTAGCTGATTTTTACTTAGCCAATTTTATATGTTTCTAGTTGCTAAAGTTGCCCAGTGAGAACTTTTGATTTCCATTTGCGCAGGATCAAATTTAAGTCCAAATTCCATGAATTTTTTTATGATTATACTCTAATATCATGAGATGGTAATGCACATGGTTTTGTAGTTAGACAAGTCTCTAGTGAAAGTTATGATGGTGCGAAGTAACCTTTTTGGGAAGATTTATCACTCAACCAACTTTTTACTAGAAAACACTTTGAAGGTAGGTCTCAGGGGTTATTTTAATAATTTAAAAAAACTAAAAATACCTTTTTGAGAATATTTTCAAGATATTTTTGGTGATATAAGATATGATGGGTTTTGCTCATATTTTATGATGTGATTTTCCATTTTTCCATGTTCTAAAGGTGATGTTGTGACTATGCGACTATGTGTTGGTTTTTTACCCATATATTTTGAACCACAAATCTATTTTTGATGTCATTTACTACATTAGAAATATGAATTCTCCCTCTTTATAATTATATTGATTTGAAATTGGACAAGTGTATAATTAAATTGATCAAAGTTACAACTAGAATAATATATTGATTTGATAAGTCTATGGACTTCAATGTAAAGATGACTATTGACATTGGGTGTCACTTCCAAAAATGTAGAGCATGGACATGCCTTCACTTCTCAAAAATATCTCATCTACTTCTGCAATCATTATTTAATATTGAAAATACCCTAATAGTGGATGAGAGTAAGTAATGACCATGAGCTCTCTAATTGCCTATATAAGTAGGCAAATCTATCATTGTAAAGGAGGAATTCTTGAGCACAAAAATGTTATGAAAATTTTCCCTCTAGGAGCACCTCTATTGGTTGAACCTTGCACTTTAATGAAAATTGAGTTCACCTCCCTTAAGTATTCTTATATTCTATGTGCTATTTGTGTTTGTTGATCTTTATCTGTGGGTAATGTTCATCCCTCTCATTACTGTCCATTCCTAGCACCTTTATACAAAACTTAGAACTCATTTATAGGTCATATTATATGCGCACTCAGGTCTACGTAGGAATCTATCCTACTATGGAGGCTCATCCTAAAGAGTGAAAGGGTCCCACATCCTTGGGGATGTTCCTATTAT